>OX453255.1:19410550-19989438 GCA_949709985.1 Luffia ferchaultella | reverse complement strand
TGCCACATCACTCACTGAATTCTTGATCGGCTGGTTTAACTCGTTTCCGCCATTCCCGCAAAAATGTGGTTCCTAAATAGGAAGGATAGGAAGGTAGCCCCAGTAAAAACTCACCTTAGAAGCCGCGAAATTGGTCCCCACCGACCTGTAAATATTTGCATAAAATCGATGTATGTACATGTACACTGTAGCATTTCTGTGCCCGTTCTGCATGTCTGTCAATGGTTTTTCTGATTATTTATTACTTCGTACTTTTTAATACGTTGAGTTAGCATGTTAAACTCAGAATTGTGAGACTGTAGAATCATATTCGATGTAGTATAGAAATCCAATGTAGAATCTTGACTGATGGACAACTATATGGCCCTATGAGGGTTTTGTTTTTCATTTTGATGTGGACAACCCTAAGAATCTAAAAATAATCTGCTTAGTATTTCACATAAGAAATAGTAATATAAGAATAGAGTATATTTCTGACTAGAAGAGATCTTTGTAGAGGACTGACCGATTGGCCGAGTGGTTAGGGACCCTGACTGCCAAGGGCCGCGGGTTAGATTCCCGCCCGGGATAAATATTTGTGTGCATGAACATGACTATTTGTTCCATATATGAAAATATCTATATACAAAGTGTTTCATAAATAGCGTGCAGACTATCGGGTGCCGATAGCTGGGTTCATACTCTATCAGAATAATCCAAAGTATGTATAGTAAAAGTGTTATGGCTTTCGAGTAATTCGGACTTTTCTAAAATTGTCTAGAGTATCAATTGCATCAATAGTTTCGCTGTCATTTCCACAAATTTATGAAATTTACTTTTTGTGGAATACTGCACATTAGTTGCCGCATCGAATATATCAAACATTTTTTTTTAAATTATTAAACAGCTTCAAGAAGTAATTAATTTTTTCAATTTTTTACTAAATGTAAAGAATGAGAGCCATCTTCTATACTACTTTTGTCTTGTCAAAATAGTTCAATGATAGGTTCAATGGTAAGTTAGGGCGATGGACCAACTGATGCGTATGAAATACCTGGTACTTAAAAAGAAATAATCTAATTATAATAACAATATATAATGTAGGATTTTATAGATATTTGAAAAAAAAAACATGAAATTCATGGTTGATGATTGATATGGCAATTACTAAGAAACCCCATTGTAGAAACCAAAACTGTAGGTAATTCTATTATTTGTTGCCATGTATATAATTCGTTTACCGAAAATTAAGCATCGCCGTTACTATCCCGTTTACACTTGATTTTTCTAGGCAGTTTTGGCGGTCATGCTTTTAGTAGCTTATTTTGAAGGTATGTGTTGAAACTTGCTTATTTCTGTAAATTTTCTTTGGTTCTTTTGCTTGGATCTTTGGCTTTTTCTTATGAAACATAAAATATTGCAATTTTTATTTAAAAGGCGCCGATTTTCTTCAAGTTAAATACGTCGAAATATTACATTTTTGTGAAACTTATTGATTTTGATCATTACAAATAGTTATTATGTCTTTTGCGAATATAATGAGTTTTGGGTTTCCAATAGTAAATGATAAATAAAACAATTGAATTAAGAATTAATTTATTATAATAAATTCTCAAATTTTCGTAGTATAATTTTCTACGATTTTAAGTGTGATTTGGCAGCTCATTAGAGCTTAGTTCGGCTTCAAACTGCTTTTGATGATGAAGCGCCATGCATGACGACTATTTATACTCGTACCTGGTTTGCAGAATTCAAGCACGGTCGTGTCAATCTCAGTGACGAATTTCGTGATGGTCACCCGTCCGCTGCCGCCGCTGTGAACCAGAAAAACATCGATGGTGTGCGCCGTATGATCGAGACAGGCATGTGATGTGACCTACCATGAGATTTGAGTATTTTTAGGCATAGGCATGAGTCAAATAAAATCAATCCTACACAAACATTTGGGTGTGAAAAAGTTGTGTTCCATACAGTTTGACTGAAGTTCAAAAAACGAACCGCGTCACTTGGTGCAATGCCATGCTTACCAGATTCAAGGAAGAAGCGTCAAATTTGATGTGGGACATAGCAAAGCAGCAATCGACCGTATTGGTCTATCAAGATGAGCTGAATCCAACCAAAGTGGGTGTCACTAAGCGGATGCTTGCTTTTTTTTTTAATACAACTGGACACGTGGCTACTGTTGCTTTGGAGAATTGTCATACCGTGACTAACGATTGGTACACGACCATTTGTTTCACTTCACTTCATCATCCCATTTTTACCCCACTGTAGGGGCTTAGTTCTAAGCCTCCCCCAGGGCGAGGGAGGCTTAGAACTTAAGCCCACCACGCTGCTCCACTGCGGGTTGGGGATTGTAACGACCGCCATCTATTGACAGCACCCGGGACCGACTGCTTAACGTGCTCTCCGAGGCACGGAGTCAGTGATAGTTATGTACTTAAGTCAGAAAAACTCATTGGTACACGCCCGGATTCAAACCATGGCCCTATGGCCTTATAAATTTGAGACAGATTCGTTGCACTTTGGGCTATCACGACACGTAAATCACGTAAATAGTTTTGTATAATAAATTTCATTATCTATTAATTAATCAATATAACAATGTTACGCATAATCTAATCGTTTTGAAATTATTACTTAATTTATTTTATATTATTTTCTTCTTAATTATTTTTTGTTGTTCAACCGATACTGTTTCGTTGCTGTATTTTTGTTATGCCCCGAGCGGGTTTTTTATTCATAAATTTAGCGCGACGCCCCGGCAGCAAACATTAATTTATATAAAGTAATAAACTCGATTCTCGCGAAATTGCTTTAGGCAAGAAAACACAATAATTAAGACGTAGAAGAAGATAGAAGAGATTAAATATTGTCACTCGGTACATTTCATTCCATCTACACACATTTACACAAGCGTCATTGTGTCTCACCGACATTTGTGGTTATTTAATGAGCTGTTATTTAATACCTTCAGCCAGACTTTTCTGTTTGATCCCCACAAAAGGTGGTCCGCCAAATCTTTCATCATAACATATAGCTCAATGGTTGCCAACATTTCTTTGCAAGAAACAGTACTGCTAACATTTCAGTAAATAAGGTTAAGGTTAAATAAAGCTTGTTGGCCCATAACAATTTCGCCATTATCCGACTACATCCCGTTATAAAAATGACAACTTCCCAAATAAATCATAGAACACAAGGAGTTTCTTAACGGTTGTTCTTCTAGTTTTCTGAACTGGTGTTAATGTTCCTACTCAATTCATATTTCCTTTCAATAAGTGTGTAAATAACTTAAACTGAATTTAAACAAATAATAATCCATTTAGTAATAATCATTTGAAATAATTATATTATTATAAATAATAATCACTGCTCTTATTTTCACTATTCTCTGTATCATCCTCTTCAAATTCAAATTCATCATCAAAATAATAATCATCGTCACAATTTTCACTTTCTGTCTCCTGCAACTGTTTATACACTTCACTTTCAGGTTTCCTGCTGTAGGCATCTTTATGTAATTTATCTTGTAGTATCTGAAATTTAAGAAATTCTATGATGAATAAATTAATATTTAAATTTAGAACCAGTAAACTAGAGCTTCCTTTAGTTGCTGTTTCCTCAGAAAAGCCGACAAAATAACAAGTAGGGTTTACAAATATACTTAATTCTACCAATATTGTTTGGGAAAACAATCAAACTATTGATCATTTATTAGTGAGTTCAGGCAGTTGGTGGATGGAGTAGTTTATATATATTTAGGACTAGCTGACCCGGCGAACTTCGTACCGCCTCAGGACTAAGAACAGTTTAAAACGTAGATATGTATAGTAGCGCCGCCAGCTTAACGGTCGTCATATAAGAGTAAAGAAATTGATTTTTGAACGCATCCCGTTTAACAGGTACGCACAGTGAGACAAGTAACAAGCTCCCTTCATTTTATTTTTATATATAAGATAAGGATTTTTTCTTGTAGATATAATTGCCCTATTAACTACTATGCCTACTTTTAGTGCCCCCATTTCTAATATTCATGTATTAAACAGCACAGAATGGTATGCATTTTTAGGTCCTGGTTAGGGTCATGTTAAAACTTAATCTCAGGACATGAAGATAATGCATCAAGTCAAAAGAAAAATGATTAAAATAGAAATTATTTGGACAAAGCTATATGCCAATGTACTAGCACAGTTACTACTAAAATTTATCTGTTTCGTCATTAAAAATATTATTAATTTTAGTCTAAATAAATTTCGTAATACTATAGTAACCTTTCTTTTCTGCAAAAAATCTGCTAATTGTTTATCATCTTTAACAACATCATTAGGAATCATTTTTACTTCAGGCGCTCTATATGTTACAATATTCTCGGGTGAATCAAGTTTGTTCCAAGCATCTTGACTTAATTTTCTTGCAGCCAAAAGGCGATTTGTGATTTTGTCATGATCTAATCCATATACTGTGTGTGTCATTTCTGGTATTGGGTCATCCTCTGTGTTCTCTGAGTCTTCCATTTGCTTGATCTTTGCCTGGAAATCAATTTTATATCAATTTGAAATGTAATTTTTAACATTACCAGTCTGGGTCCATCTCAACATACACAAATAGTTTTGGCCAGGTCTAAATATTGTTACGAACGGACAGAGTAATGACCGCCATCTAGCGTCAACTAGTAAAACCACTTTGTAAAAGGGTTTACAATAAGGACACACGAAACCCCTACTCAATACTAGATGGCGTTAGAAGAAAAAGAATGTTCTCCATTCCAGTTGATCCATTACGTTCGTGCGAGTGGAGTGATTTCTGGAATGTTCTCGAGTTCCTTACGACTCATATAAATAGCCGCAGGAGCGTAAGCGATCTCAGTCATTTTTGGGCTACGATTAAGCGACTTCAAAGCGAAACTAGTGATACACAAGTGAAACCTACGACTTGGCTACGACCTAATACATCGTGAGTGCTTAGTGTTTGGACTTAGTGCTTTGTGTTGGACCTAGTGTTAGTGAATAAAGTCTTCAAAAGAGTCAGCAGGTCTTTCTCTCCAAGTTCGACGAACCTTAACACGTAACAATATGAACAGTTTAACACGTTAAACGCCATGGGGGACACCAATTGAGCGACAGCGCAACATCCATTTAGGCCATGACAAAAACGGTATGTTTGGCCAATTTTCATCAATGATTTATATACATGTATTCAATAGAAAATACCAATTCCTGCTATTACAATTTAAATACAAGCAAATATTCTCTATAATTACGAAGAAAACTCATGTCGAACACATGGTGTCCCCCATGGCCCATGGGAAGAAAAAGTAGTTACTTCCCACAGGGCCACGCGGGTCACACTGTCGCTCACGCACTAGTAGGTACAGACCAACGCAACGGACAGATGAAACAGTTGAGGGCTGTTAATTTATATATTGTATTAATATTCAAAATGTTATTGTATTCCGTTCTTAATTTTACACAATAAGGGCAGAAACTAATATATGATAAAATAACTGCATTTTGTGCTTTTATTACTATCTAATAAAATGAAAAATGATGCTTGCAGGTGTGCTTGCACTTCTTGTGTAATTTCTGGGTAAATCCCGTCAGTTTTTTCTCGAAACAACTTGTGAAATAATGTGAACCGAGTGTACTGTCATATTTTTGTGGTTCATGATCTGATTTGTATCATTTGTTTTCAACGTTATTCATTGTGTATAGCAGAAATTTAATATGGACTGTGAAGACTTCGAAATAACACAAGAGGACTGTTTTCAATGTTTGGATACTTGATCGGTAAGTTACTAGAAAGAAAACTCAAGTTGTTGATTCCAGGAAAGAGATACTGAAGGGTTTACTGTCAAAAACACAAGAAAATAGAGACATATCAAAACCAAAAAGAGTAAAACACAAACTCATTAAGACAGATAAAGAAAAACTTGCCGAATATGTTAGAATGAGAATGTGAAAGCTCTGAGACCAAAATTGGTCAAAAATAAGACAAAGGCCTCTACTTTTTGTGAAACCTGTCATTAAACATTGTTTCCTTGCTATGTTTTCATAAAAATCATTTTTAGCTGTTTCTTGCGACTTTGCACGCGTCAAAATTACACTCTTGAATATATTTTTAACGTTGCTCAGCTTCTTGATGAGTTTGCATGATAATATAGACCGTGCTCCCAAGGTACCCGAGGGATTTTAACAGAACCTTCCAATCAATGTTGGGAACAAATTATTTTAATACTTTTTTTCAGTCTGTTGCTCGTTGTTTGAGATATAAAAGAAAATGTTAATATTAGAATGTATACAAGAGAAATACTACAATGAAACAAGTAGGTGAATGAAACCAAAGCTTTATACAAAAGCTTTATTATAAAGTATCCCAAAGCTTTATACCAAAGCTTTATTATAAAGTATTGGAGTGCTTAGACATTAAAAATCAAGTGTAAACATAGAAGTAACAAATAACTCTTGTGCATTCTCGTGTGACTTATTGCAATGTTACATAATAACAAAATGAAGATATTTGATTTTGACTAACATGAATATTAAAATAAAGTTATTTTTACAGATTTATTTTGGTTTTATTTAAATAAATCGTTTTGTCAGATTTGTTTCAAGCACCAACTTTACATTTGCTTCTTTTGTTTGATCATTAACACAAAAATATGTTTTCCTTCTGAGCTGGCTTTTGATACATTTCTCGAAATGATTATTGTTCATAATATGCCCTTTGGCATGCCTATGGCATTTTATTATGTAAATATACTTTCCCATAGAAGAGGCGTTGAACTGTGATAACCTTTATTTGTAGTTTGTATGTATTTACATTGTGAGAATCACTATTCTTATTGTATATAAAAATTCGCAAGAACTCGTAAGAAATGTATCTTGGCTTGAAAGGAGCCCTTTTTAGCTTTTATATATTATGGTTACTATTTTAGTTGTAAGATCTGCACTTTTTCGGCACCTCCAAAAGACCACAAGAGACATATGCCATTATCAATTTATAGTTTGTAGCTGAAATGAATCATCTGCCATGGTCGTCTGTCACCA
This sequence comes from Luffia ferchaultella, assembly GCA_949709985.1. Lineage (NCBI taxonomy): Eukaryota > Metazoa > Arthropoda > Insecta > Lepidoptera > Psychidae > Luffia > Luffia ferchaultella. The sequence goes on along the minus strand of OX453255.1, from coordinate 19,982,410 downwards.
TTGCTTAATCTAATCTATGGCTCTGGCTTCGTCCTAATCTGTCATTCATTTTTATCTTTTTAAAAAAGTTTGGCTTTTGGATTTGTAGATGATATTTAACATAACCTATAATATACTAAATGGACAATTGTCAGGTTTTCTCTAGTGCAATGCTAAAGATTGCATCTTTATTTCAATATGTAGATCTGGACCAACTTATTTATAAGTATATAACTTATTCGTGGTAATCAAAACCAGAATTTCAGTTCCATAGTTTGTATGACCAAAAACAGAATTTCAGTTCTACAGTTTGTATGACGAGTTGCCTTCTTCTTTTTGAAGTTGTGTCGAGCACACGATCACATGATGTCCCCCATGGCCTTAACAAAATCACATCATATCGACCACAAGGTGATCCCCACGACCTCAACAGAAAGATAGGAAAATGTGTCTGGCGTTTAACATGTTAATATTGGTTTCCTCACAAATATTCCCAACAGAATGCCAAGTTTAAGGTGGGACGACGGCTGTCTAGTACGGCTATTCAATAATAGATGAAGTCGCTACACAAAGAAATTACTTTAAATTTTTGGTGATCATGAAAAAATTGAAATAAGTTTTTTGTATGGTGGTTCCATCTATTATTAAATAGCCGTACTAGACAGGCAACGTCCCATCTTAAGCAGTTATAATTTAGTTTCACAATAAATTGCAATGTATATAATGAGGTGTTATTGTTTCACTTTACTTTCAAACTTCAAATATGTTTCTGTAATGGACCTTCAAATTGAAATGTTGTGATTACACTTTTATATGCATCATGAGTATTTCTTCTAGTTACAGTATAAAATTGGGAGTAATAAAAGCAAAAATATATTAGGTACATGTAAAAAAATGATAACAATATTATTATCCTTACTTTCATTTCAGGTGACAATTTGGTGTTCAAAGTGAATTCAGATTTTATCATGTGGCCTATTCCTGTAGGAGAATAATCTTCACCATAATCAGCTGTAGTCAAATAATTGTCCAATACCACAGTTTGTGATACTTGTGTGTCTGTAAATAGTGAACAATTTACTAAACATAAATTAAATTGAATAAAACTATACAATTATAAAAACTGCTCATTTGCAATCTATTTTTTTTTTAATGTTCTCATTATGGTGGTTTTCTAAAAGATTTACCATTATTGAATTGGTAAAAGAGTGAAGTGTAATTACCAAATTTACATTTATAAAATAATTGTTACCTTTTACAAACCCAATATATGGCACTTCCCCCATTACTCGCAATGTAGACAATTCATGTCTTAACATGCCTGCAACACGATTTAGTAGGGCTTCTGTTGCAATATCATCTGATGAGCCTTTGCATACCCAGTACACATTAAGGGTTTGAAAATTTGGGGTCATTTTCACCTTAAAAAAATGTTTTATGAGAAAAAAATTTGTACTAAATGAGATAGCTTAAATGAGCAAATAATAGATTACCTTTGAAATCTCAATGCCATGTCCCAACACTTCCAAAGACAAACTTCCAGTAGACATGAGATCTGTGATGTTCTTCATGAATAATTTATTGAGCATGGAAATTCTTCTTAAACTACGTTTACCAGGCTCTTTATCGGTTTTAGAAAGGCTGATAGCTGTGGGCATCGTATTTTGGGGCTGATACCAAGATCTGTAATTACATTCTCTTTTTTATAAGTATAGTTCTGTGGTTATGAGAGGTATATTCCCAGTTTCAGTAAATCAATGCAATGAAATATTTAAATAGCAACTGAAGACAGTAGAAGACTTAAATGAATTTTAATTTACCTTTTCGTCTTAGGATTTAGCATTTTAGTTAATCTATAGCCTTGCTTTGATAAACTATGAACTACCGAAGAAGTATGATATAACCTTGGAAACATATTTGAATGTTCCCTGTTTGTTGTTTGTAGTGCATACAAAACTATTTGAAATATATTAAATAGCAAATATTTAAAATACCAGTATTTTCAACAATTAAAATTTTCGAACTTTTTTCTGTTTTCCAACCACCAAATCCCAAAACACAGACAGAACAATTTAAACTTCCCTTCCCAAATTCCCAAATCACAGCAGCAGCACCAAATAGCCACAGACCAACAGAATGCGCTGTGCACAGAATATTACAGAACATTGCACGTACATTGCTTCAATCAAAACAGAAAAAAACGTAGAAAGAGACTAGAAAGAGAAGAAAAGCGTGGGTGATTGATTGATCAGCTTTGTTCCCGCCAAAGTCATCTGTCAAAATTGTCAAATGTTTTTGATTTGCATTGGTCAATTGGGGCAAAATCATTTGATATCATTCATGGGATCTGTTTGTGGATTTAAAACAGTATCTGACCCCCGAATTTTTATTTTTAGTGTTATACGTAACTAAAAATTACGTTCCTTGGTAATTAATTTCTGGTGTTACAACAGCTCATAATCTTCAGCCATGCCGAATTCCGTAGAAAGTGTTAAAAGTAAACTCGAAGATTTGTGTACCAAACTTAACGTAGATCAAAATGCTACTATGAAATCATGGGAATCTTATAGAGCGATAAGTCAGAATTATACCCTAGATGTAAGTACTGTAAAACCACCAGACGTAATATTACACTGTTTTTATTTGCAGTCTTTTCACACTTATGGCAGTATTAATAGTATTAATAATGCGTTCAGATTAAGGGCTCATACAGTATACAACCTGTGGTCTATAGAATCTAAAATGTGTGCACTTTAATGAATTTCAGGTAGCACTTAACAATGTTGCCTGACGAAAAGTGAAGTAATATTTAATCGAACTTTTAGGGGAGGGGTGTAGGAACTTCACCCAGTAAATATTTATTAAAGGAACTACGAAATAATATAGGGCTTCTTGATGGCTCGTTGCTCTGCTTCACTTTACTCTTTGTATTATCACAAGCAAAACCTAACCTAACTATTTTTTTTTTATATGATGGACCTATCTTGGCCGAATTTACTTGATTATAGTTATTATCACATTTAGCAAGTCGACCCATGGGGCCTGCCGAATTCGTCCAAAAATTTTGTGCCATAATGGTATAAAATAAGGACTTCTTAGTTTAAATGAATGCCTTATTCCTTTAATTTTTTAACAGGGAGACCCTCTACATTGGTTATCCTGTGCATTATATGTGGCTTGTCGTTCATCTATCACACCAACATTACAATCAGGAAAAGCACTAGAAGGAAATTGTGTTAGTTTAACACGATTGTTGCGCTTGTGCAATATAAGGTACTGTTCATATCTAATTAGGTATATTTATTTATATTTGTGAGCACTTATTTTAACTATCCATTTATAAGCTTGTTATACAAAACATGTCAACAAACAAGATTTAGCCAGATTTTATCAAAATAATTTAATCTTATATAACAATAAAGTATGTTATTCATTAAATTAATTTAAAAGTACTTTAAAGGGTGAATAAAGAACAGTGTGATTTACTAACAGCGAAGTAGGGAGTGCCACAAAGTTTCAAGTGAATATTTAAATTATAATTTGGTATTATTTAATATAATGTTATAAATTTCAGCTTGATGCAATTTTTCAACAAAATAAAGAAATGGATGGACATGACTTCAATGTCAACAGATTTCAAATCGAGAATCGAAAGATTGGAGCATAAGTTTGCAGTCTCTACTATTCTTTTTAAAAATTTTAAACCAATGTTTCAAGAAGTTTTTAATGGTTTGACAAACGAACCTATTAAGTCAGGTACAAAAGGGACTAAAAAACAAAAGTAAGTAATAAACCCAGTTACAACTTTAAATCAAACAAAAAAAATAGAGCAGGATATGTTTATAAAATTAAATAGCCACAATTCTCGTTTATATACTAAATGTTTTAATTTTGTGGTTTAAATTGTGTATATGTTTGAATTCTGAAAAAGCGATTGTAACTTCTAAATATTTACATTATATTTTTTAACAATCATCAGCTATAATGTATTTGATGGGATTTTTTTAATTCAACTACATTTAATTTGGCCTCTAATTTTAATAAATAAAATTGTTGAAGTTAGTGAATAATGTTTTATTGAAATAATTGAATTTTAAAATATGGTACTGTGTGATTTTATTGTAATATCTACAGTTATTATTTAGGTTCATCATTTAAAAAATCGGCTAATCGCATATCAAGCATACATTACAATAAGATTATGTTGCTTTTTCAGGCCCAATAAATTCAATCATGTCTTTTTCCTTAATTTACCAAATGAGGGGAATTTTTATTTCATAATATTATCACATTTGCTTTCGAAAATGCTTATAGAGTCCCCTTGTGAAACATCATAAATGACTCATGAGCCGATGGATTGTAATTACGAAATAATAAGTGGCTAATGGTTATGGGACTTTCCTAAAAAACAAACATATCTTGTTCTGTTAGTTCAAACAAAATAAAAAAAAATACAATAAACAAGATGTCTCCCATTTAAAGTTTAATTGACTTTCATGAGTCTGATGAATCATTCTTATTGGAGAAAAAATCATTTTTTTTACAACGCATATATTGAATGTGTACCTATCGATACCTTTAAAATTGAGGGGTCTGTTAAAACCATAAAGATAATAGAATAGAGAAGGCAAGCCCGTCCAAAATATGGGGTCTCAATAGAAAGAGTGACAATAATAGTACCTTGACGTACAGGGCCCAGGATGTACAGGGTACAGTTATTTACCATCCTTTTTTCTCTCATGGCCAATCAATGCCCAACCGTTATATACAGGGTTTTATGGAGCTTGCCTACTCCAATTATATTGTCTCTATGGTCACAACGGCTGATCTGATTTTAAAAACTTGACAGACATAAAAAGGAGATTGTCAGGAGTGACATAGGCACGTAGCCTTTCTCTATGTCAGCAGTAGTTTTTGTGTTTTTATTGTGGAAATATTTAGGGTTCTGCATAAATTTTCGAAAGTGTAGAAATCATAAAAACTAATGAATATTAATAAAAAACGAAAAAAAGTTATGTGACTGGACGTACCTGCAATTTGCAAAACAATTTGAATCAAATGTAATCAGTAATAAATTTTTTTTTACAGTATTTTCCTTATAATTTATGTCTTTTTCTTATTAAAATTATTTCAGTGGATAACTTAGGGCAAACCTGCGCGTCCGATGTTAACCGATTTTTATAAATTTTCTGATATATCTGTAAATGGCGGGGGGCGCTAATGTACGTATATGCTTTTAGTCAATGAAAAATAAAATCATTTTTTTATTGACACAGAGATAATGAGTGAATGTGGAGTTTTGCACTTTTATACATTAGGTTAATAGCACCAATTTTATCTTTTTAGGTTGTTGCCCTGCACTGCAAACGCACTTTTCGAGTTCACGTGGTGCCTCTATGTTTGTGTTAAAGGAGAGTTTCATAATTCGGCGGATGACCTGGTGGATATGTACCATGTCCTTTTATCTTGCTTGGATTTCGTATTCGCAAATGCCTTTATGGCTAGAAGGACAGATTTGATCAATCCTGATTTTAGAGGTGAGCAAGAAGCAAACCGAAAAAGGTGTTTTAACACTTTCTCCACTGCGTGTAACAGCATTTGTAACGCGATAACTTAACACCTGTTGTTACACAACTTCTTAGACTGTATTTTGCCATTTTTACTGTCAGTGGACAGTAACAATTTTTTTATCTTGTGTGATGGTATAGGGGAATTTTGTCTAATTTTAAAAATGTATTCGTTTGTTGATTGTACTGGCAACACCACTCATACAGCAACTCTAAGTTGTATAGAGATTTGCTGTAGTTTTAGGTATCGAAAAATTGGTTGTATTGTGGTGGTGAAAGTGTTAAAGCTATTTCGATATACAACCATAATTTTGTGTTAACAGATCTGAGTCTACGTTTAAAATATATGTATTTATTTAAATATATATGCTGTGTAATCACGTATACTTAAAAATATGTATATTCAAGTATGTTTATCACTTGTCTAGTGCCGATAGTATGGCCTCTGCTTATTTTGGAGCTACATGACCGTGATTAAAAAGTCCTAGATTTTATTAATTTTGAATAGTGTGTGTGAAAGTAAAATGTATAGAATGGAAAAGACCCTAAATAAACTTTATTGTTAGTTTTACAGCAAGTTGTGCCAAAAGAGATTTAGGTTTTTGTTCAAAATTGAATAATTAAGCTTTATTGAAGACAGCTCTAGTGATGGCGCTAGCTGTTATTTCTTTATTTATAAATATTTATTTAGTTATAAAGGATAACTAATTAGATAGCGCCATCTATCGTAATGTATAGCAACTAATTCGATTTAAGCTTATTTCGCTGCATGCAGTACAAATGAAATAGCAAGATTATTAGGATATTTTTACATTGCAAATAAAAATTGTTCTAAAATCACAATTCCAGGATTACCACCAGATTGGAGCAATGAAAACTATGAATTGCCTGCTAGACCTTCATGCATCATGGATAAGTTGTGTGAAACGAAAGGGGCACTGTCCGTAGAGGCAGCCACCACTAAAGAGTACAGCTGGAAACCTGTTATTGAGTCTTTCTTTCAGAAAGGAGTAAGTTTTTTTTTAAAGCTTTTGGTCTTTAAGTACATTTAAAAAACTGTCCAAGTGTGAGTCGGATTTGCAAACGAAGTGTTCCGTACCACCATATAATATTTAAAAAAACACCTATCTATTTTGGGGCCCCCTTTAATTTTCATTGTCATTTTATTTTTATAATTATTATAGCGGTCATTATAATACACACTTAGTGCCAATTTCAACTATCAACCTATTATGGTTCGGATAATACAATCCTGTGACAGATGGACGAATGGACAGTGGAGCCTTAGTAATAGTGTTCTCGTTGGTACTCTTTGGGTATGAAACTGTAAAAATTGTGTCAAAATTGTACTCATTGTACAGGTTTTTTGTGTCATATGTAACACTAATGCAATATGTATGAGATTGCCACAGTATATAATTTATATTACTAGAACTAAAATTTTATGCTCTGAAGAGTATTCATATTCAACCTGTTTATAATCCTATGATGTTTATGAATCCTGTTCAATTCTAATTTGCCTTTGAAAAATAAGAATCAATATTTCTTAAAATGTTTAAAAGTTATTTTTTCAATGTTAGGATTTTTTTTTCATCGCCAGCCTAATTTTCTTTTAGTATCAATTTTAAAGATTTCTTTTTACCATAGATTAATAACAATCAATATTAAAATATTGAGATATGGCGCCACAAAATTATTAAATTCCCGTGGGAATGCTCGGGCGACTGACAATTGCGTCGTTTACCACAACCGGCGAGACACCCCTCCCCGCTACACCCGCGGTTGCACCTTTCTTATGCCTAATATTTATTTATGATTTAGTAACGACGCGTTGTATCGATAGTTCTTTTAGGAAAAATATGTTAATGCAAATATGGAATCGTTACATGATACCTAATGCTTAGAAAAATTTGACGAGCGATATAAAAATTGTCCTATATCCTTTGATATTTTGTTTTCTATTAGTATCTATAATATCGTATCTACAATTTAGTCACTTCTTTTTTGGATCGTGTAGAGGTTTTAATATTATGTTGTATGTGTATCACAGGCATATAAGATCATGATTTACACCAATTAATAAATTTTGTTAGGCACCTTGAATTTTTCTTGTGGATGTAAAGCTATTTTTCAAATATTTTTTCTGATTGATAAAACTATTTTTAGAAACGGATTTCAATATTTTTGCTTAGCAACAAGTAATCGTTTATTGTTTTTTAATTTTTCTAAATTTTCATAGTGGGTAGATTGCATACCTTTTCTTAGTTAAAAGTAGTCAAGGATAAAAACATGATACAACAAAATCTGATGTATAATCTGACATTTGATGCATGGTTTCATATGGGAGGATCGCTGATTATGCATATTATTATTTACGTTTACTACAAATTATATTCTGGTTGTTCATATTTATATTACTCTGTGTAATAGCAGGAGAACTACTATCCTTTGACATAAACAGTTTCTTTTCCTCCTCATTTGGAATTTAATATCTTACCCACAAACTGTGATCATATTAATGTGAAACAGAAATCAAACATTAAAATTTATTTTTCTTGAAATATTTAAGATCTTACTGTTTTAAGAGCTCTTAAAAGCAAAATATAGCTATAAAACATTATCATGAAACATTTTTGGAATCTGCCTAATTTTTTAAATTACTTGATGAATCTGACTAAATACAGTATAAACTTTTTTCAATAACTTTTTTGTTATTGTTGCAGATTTTGAAAGGCGATAGCAAAACTCACATGGGACTGTTAGACATCGGGTATTTCGATGTCAATTTAAAATCACTAAACAATTTGTATGAAACATATGTATTAAGTGTTGGTGAATTTGATGAAAGAATATTTTTAGGTAAGTGTAAATTTTTAAAGGCATGGACTTATTTTCATTTAATTATCTACTTTGATCCTACCTACACTCCACACTACCTATATCTTGAGAACCGATCATTGTAAGAAAAAAAAATTGTAAATGCTTTATACAGAAATGAATGCTCAGTAAGTTTTATAATGACCTAATGACACATGATGCATAGGAAACAAGTTATTTAGAAAAATATCTTAAGTGGTGGACATAGTACTAAGACTTTAGAACATGAAAACAAATTTTTATGTTAATATACAGCTTTTTAACCAACTTCAAAAAAGGAGGTTATCAATTTGACCCGTGTGTATGCAATATTGTCAGAATCGCATAGTTTTTGTATGTTGATCAGGGTTGGTAAATATAGTTTGAATTTATGGACATTGATTTATTTTAGTCGCAAAATCTTCAGTTTACTAATATTCCTAAAAAAAAAACTAACTGACAGCCTCCAGTTAAAATTATTTTTTTTAATTTGATGCTGTCACATTTTATATTGCATTTTGACTGCTTAATTAGTGTTTTAAATATTACAAAAATATTCATGTTTAATTTTGTGCATTTTAGGTGAACATGCAAACACAGACATAAGCACACTAAACAAAATGTCTGGAGATGAAATTTCAAAAGCGATCGCCACGTTTGGACCTGTAAGTACATTTTATATTAAAATTGTTATTTTTTAATATATTTAAAAATAAAATTATTATTCGGTGACTGATAGATTTTGAGTACATTTTTGTGTTCACTTCAAGACGTGCCAAGCATGGATAAGATAAAAAAATATACTTATGTGATATTTTAATTATATATCATTCTAGATAGTCTCGGTAGTGCTTTCCAATGTAGCCTGCTGAAAAGTTACAAAATATTTAAACAGGCTTATGGGGGAAGGCTGTAGGAACCTCATGCAGTAAATATTTATTTAAGGAAATGAAAAAAATAATATAGGGCTTATTAGTGGCTCGTCGCTCGGCTCCGCTTCTCACATTGTCACGAGTTAACCATAACCTAACTAATTTTTTTGAAATTATTTACCTATCTTAGCCAGATTTCAAATTGATCATTTTCATGAACACAATTTTCATCAGGCAGCATTGGAAAACCAACCGAAGTTTATTTAAATGTAGATTTGCTGAAAACAAAAAAAAAATGAAAAGTACATACCTGTTACAAAGTCATTCGCTCCTCGCATTGACATAATCGAACCTTATAAAGCTTAAATACATTATTTATAAATTACATTTGTAGAAGAAGTAAAAAAAAGTTAAATTTTCAGTTTCATAATATATATATATATATAAAAGGTAATAGTGATATGATTGGCCATTGGTTCAATCCTATTCCTAGTCCAGGTTCAGTATCTACTATGTGCTTGATGTAATTTCATATAGACTTTGGGTCATAGCTCTGAAAAATAAAGTTTGCAATGTTCTTTTTCTTGGTTTATTCTCTGAATCACCATGATTATATCTTATACTACCTATATCATGGCCATCGAGAGAATGCGTTTCTGACAAGAAATTTATTGCTATAACTTCATGTTTATTGTGAGTTGACATAATAATATAATTGTAAATTTAAATTTTGTGTTATTCGTGCATGTAAACGATAATAATTTTTGAAAACGGGAATCATCCGACGGTACAAATTCACATTAACCATCCGATTATGACCTGTCAGGAACGCATACTCTCGATGGTCATGATATAATATTATTTTAAACGCATCCGTAAGAAGACTATCTTTCTGACTCGAGATCGTAATTTCTGTGTCAAAAACCTAGGTTCGACTGACTGCCGGAGACGCATTCCAAAAACAAAACATAGTATACATGCTTCGAATTTATAAACTAAAATCAGAGCATGTGTTTATTCTTTCGATCATGCTGGTGATCGCTTTCTAAGCGGCCAGCGTTACAATATCTAAATGTGTATATCAATTGTCTAATACCCATATGACAGACTCTAGTTTGAGACTTTGTATTGGAATTGTATGTTTGAGATGTTCTAAGTATTAGATTCAATTATTAGTGCTTAAAAAAATACTGTAAGAAATGGTAGGACTGTAAAAATGTTAAAGAGACAACCTCGTTACAGATATGAGTAGTTTTATTTATACTAGTAAATATTGTCATCAGAATCGTCTTCCATATGCACCTGATACTCCATTGACGGGTCGACGTTACCTTCGCGAGCGCGCCGCCGAGCAGCTCACTCCGGTTTCCGAAGCGACGAACAGCGTTTCACGGCTCCGCACGTACTTGTCGTCGTGCCGTCCGCAACCCTCTCAGCATCTGATGCAATTGTTTTGGTAACACCTGCGATTTTTATATTCGAAGGTTCTGACGTTCTGGCATTTTTCGAAACGCCTTCATCGGATTTTAAATACGCGTCGCTCGTTTTTCTGAAATTCCTAGAATAGAACAAGTGAGGGTAAGTGTCGATGGTCGATGTCGAGGCTTTGCATGTACCAATATAATCATATACATCCTTAGGATTCTGCACCTCAAAAGGAAAAAGGAACCCTATATGATCACTTCATTACTGCCTGTCAGTCAAGACAGTTTTATCAGGAACCATTTCCTTTGAAGCTGTAAAAAAATCAAGCTTTTAAATCAACGCAAACAAAAAATAAATGGCCTTTTATGCTGCATATTTTGATATTTTGCACATAAATCATAGTCCTTATAGCTGAGTGGTAGCGAGTCCGCTTCTTGTTTAGAAGGCCGTGGTTCGAATCTCAGGGTATGTACCAATGAGTTTTTTCTAACTTATGTGCAATACGCGCCACCGATGTAAAAGGCGGCTGTGAAAAGCGCTATGCGGGAGCGCACCCGCATAGCGCTGCCTCCGGCGTTTGCCTCCGATCGGCGGGTGTGTACAGCTGGCGGCCTTTTACATCGGTGGCGCGTATTGTACATAACTATCACTGACTGTGCCTCGAGAGCGCGTTAAGCCGTTGGTCCCGATTGCCATCAATAGGTGACAGTCGTTAAAATCCACCGATCCGCACTGGAGCAGCACGGTGGTTTAAGCTCCAAGCCCCCTCATCTCGAGGGGAGGCTTAAGCCCCTGCAATGGAGCATTAATGGGCTGATGGTATGGTAAATAAATCATTAATAATAATGCATATATCACAACAACATCTAGGCCCCAAATTAAAAAATTAGCTTGTGTTTTGGGTACCAAGCAAAGGCACCACATACATATAACAACCAAGTCCCGGTACCAGTATCAATATTCATCATGTTAATACTGACCCAACCTGGCATTCGAACCCGGGACCTCCAGCTTTGTAGAGTTGCTACCCACTAGGCTGAGCGGTCGTCGCAACTGGCGCATATTGTATATAACTTATAGGGTACTTCCAAATGGTAGTGTTCAAATATTTGACCGAGTACGCAAATAACGATATCCGCAACTGTTCAAATGTGTTAATATGGACGACGCAGCGGTGTGAATTCTTATCATCTCTTTTTCTAAATCCACAGTGAATCCGGAGTAACAGAAGAAACTGTCCAAACGCATGTAATAGAACCCTGCATGAAATGGCAGGAGACTCTCGCCTCAAATTTACGGGAATCAAACTGCAGTAATGAAAGTGTGGAATTAAGGTCAAATATGGTGACGTGTCTACATTTTAAAGTCTTAGAACACATACTACGAGAAGAAAGGAGGAAGAAACCACAAGTTTCACTACAGGTAAGATAACAATAATACATGGGACATCCCATGCAGCGCCATCTAGTCCCAAAGTAAGCAAGTATTATGCTTATATTATGGGGCATGAGACAACTGGTATATGTGGGCGCGGCCTCGGCCGGCAGGTACAAACTGTGCCCGCGCGGAGACTCATCCATAATTTTGTGAATATAATTATATAATATATTTTTATAATTATGTGGAGAATATTATTTTATTTTATCAATTCAGAGCAACTTCACGTTGCAGAACCACAATGGCAGCGATCGCGTTGTCCAAACGAAAGCGTGCCCATTGGTTAACCTCTGAATTGCGGAAGTTGCAGTCATCTCAATGTATTTATATTTTTATTTATTGATTTGGTTACACTGTCTTAATAGAAACATATAAAACAAATAAAGAACTAATTCAAAAGTTAATTATTAGAACCAATCATTGAAAATTTTAAATATATTATTAAATGAAATGTTAATTGAATAATTTACTTACGATAAATATGTTTGCTGTCGTACTCTGGTATCAAACATAACTTATAAAGTATTTTAATTACTGATAAGATCTAAAATAAATTGAACGTGTTAAATAATAATTTTTAGCATTAAAAATAAGATTTGATATTTCAAGAGGTATCAAATATTACAATTTAGAATAAATAGCGCATTGACGTATTTGTTTTTCGAGTGAAGACAGCGCCATCTCTGTTAGTATGGGTAAAACTAGGTAAACCAAATATTAATGATTATCAAATTATCAAATAGTTCCAACGAATGTCCGCGCCCATATATACATACTTAAATATTCTTTTTTTATAATATATCGGGTGTCCCAATAATCAACATGAAGTTGAAAACAGGTGATAAGGCAAGTGGTGACAGTTATAAAACTAAAAAAGTTTAGTCACGCACTTTTAAAGTTATAGGCATCAAAAAAAAATCGAGAGAGCTCCTTGGCTCAGCAGTTAGGGTTTCTAACCACTCAGCCAATCGGTCAGTCAATTTTACATTATTTTAAATGTAATTATAGCATGAATGCACAGGCTTTTATTTTTGCCAACTCTGGTTTCTAGGTTTGGCTGACCCAAGAGTTACTCCAGCTCACAGTGTACGCATGTTGTACAGAAGTGGTGGTGCACGCGTACAGTATACACTCTATGCGGTTCCCAAGGGTGTTACAAGTTTTTTGTCTGAGTGCTTTCCATTTCTACAAGATCATCGAGTTAGTGGTCCAGGCTGTGATGGATAAACTAAGCAGAGACATCATCAAACATTTAAACACTGTAAGTATTTTACTGAGAGTGAAACTTCAAACTGCACTGAGCTTATAATATTACATTACAAAAGGACTAGAGACCGTATGAAATAATTAAACACACAGTCAAGCAGATATCCCTTTTCAGTAGTTGGAGAATGGATAGCCGATTGATCTTTGTCTCTATCAGACCTTTGTTTAATGCTGGAGTACAAAATATCAAAAGTGAATGATTTCTGTAATAATTAAAATAATAACTAATAATGATTTACTAATATTTCGAAATTTATAATTAGGTAGTGGCGGTTAAGATTGACCCGCAAAAGATAAAAATCATTATTTTGGCTACTAAATTTCACTTTCATCTGGCCTCTAGTTAGTAATACAGTACAAACTCAATTCAGCTAAAAACAAAATAGAATGACGCGTTCAGGCTATGTAAAGTCAGTGGCGCCTCTGTGTAGTTATCATCTACTCTACAGAGCAAACAATTTATCTCCATTCAAATTCCCGTGTACATATCGTACCAAATATACTGTACCATCTGAAGTTGACGTGGGTGCGGGATCCGCTGTCGCCTAACTGATACACATTTTTCCTACTGCAATGCTACTCGTTTCGACTTCAGAGTTTACAAGAAGTTTGGCGCGAACTGTACGCTCTGTTTGTAATGATATATTGAACTTAAATTTTGAATTTATTATGTATATATATATATATATATATATATATATATATATATACTTATTATAATAATATATTGAGAAGTATATTTAGGATTGGAAAATTCAAAAATTTCTGTAATACTTATACAATCTTTATTTACCTCAAAACTTCCTAATTTCGGATTTGGTTGGACATTATAATAAACTTGAATATATTGAACATATAGATTCCCAAAAAGTAAAGTTTTGAATCATAAGATTTTTTTTATAAATGCGTGTCAGTTTTGTTAATAGGTTTTAGGTGGAAGACGTCAAAATTCTCTTAAGCGTCCAGTACACAATGGGCCATGCACGGCCATTCGGTACGATAGACCAGCATCGCCCACTGACGAAAAAGTGTTCACACAATGGTATATAGCTCATTACTGCCTCGCAAAGCCACTACGATGGACGTCGAAATAATCAGGGCTGCGGCAATTTAATCAAAATATCGTCTGGGAATTACAAAAAAACCTATTCAATGCGTATGTGCATGTGTGTGTACATTCTGTTATAATTTTCGTTCGTAGAAAAAAAAAACAAATACCTACTAAGAAATGCTAACATACCTTGTTTTTGTTCTTATGAAATTCATTATTTGGGTCCCAAATTACGGGTTCAGATTGATACAACTGAATAAAGTCGAAGGTCTCTTCATTGTTCCACGATAGCGACGTTGTAGTATTTTATTTCTTTCCGCAATAAATTCACGTTTCCTGTCGGCGGTCGGGTGCAATGGGCGACTGTGTGAACACACCGGTCACGCCGCACGCTACGATTCCTTTGAAAAAACCGACAACATCGCCATTGCGCGCCACTCACCATTGCCCACTTACAATTATCCGCCATCATGCGCCATTGCCCCCTGTACACAATGGCGATGGCCTGTAATTGGCCAGCATCGGCCATTGTGTACTAGGGGCATTAAATTATGTTATTTCAACTGACGCGAACTTCTCCCGATAAGTCGCATGAGATAACCATATTGAACTGAAGGATTCGCGTTTTTGAATGGTGTGCTTGATGTTGATTGGAAACATGAACAATGTTACTTTAGGTAGAGGAACAGGCCCTAGAATCCCTGGTATGGTGTGGTGATAGCCCGTTGTGGACACGGCTGGCGAACTCGCGTGTGCCGCCTTCGACAGATGTGTACCACGACAGTCCGCCTATTGGACCGCCACACGCCGCTCATGCCGCTTACCAGAGAAGACAGACAAGTTCGTAATTGTTAATTTATTGATTTTATTTATTAGAATAGCAAAATATATGTTTTTTTGGATTCGTTATTTTTAAAACGCTTTAAAAAGGAAAAAAAAATTAGAATTTGTAGTTTGATATTATTGTGTGAACATAAGCAGTTATTGTTATTTGTGTAATCAGGTGGTTTACAATCGCCGGTTTCGACGGGCGAACGTTTAGCGTCACCTGCAGCGGACCTGGCGAAGAAACAACTTTTCAAAGACAGCATCAAGCCAGGGCAATCTCTTCTTGGTAAATTAATCGTGATCATTAAAATAGTGTAGAGTTAAAACATGAAGTTTGGAGTGTGAGCGATAGTAGTGGGGATAAAACGCGCATGTACATTCACGGTCAATGTAAATTGGCCAATCGTTAAACGCGAACGCGTGTAACGATTTTCCGCTGCAACTGGTGGGCGATCGATGAAACGCAGTCAGTCCCGCTTCACTTCACTGCCCACACAACTTATTGTACACGCTTAGGGATAGGCGAAGGCTGGGACGCAGGCGGTGCAGACACGTGCGGCACAGGGCAGTGCAGATCTATGAACGTGTTCCGACCGGCGTGTGCTGCGACACATGCTCGTGTGGCGCAGATATGCATCTGTCCTGTGCTACGTCGATCTGTCGTCGCGACACAGATTACTGCGATTCACGCGCACGTGTGGTTTGGTTTTAATAAAGTTTATGTTTAAAAAGAGTGAAATATTGATAGAATTAGTAAAGAATGAGCCTATGTTGTAAGATACAAGTCATAAGGATTATAGTAAAACAAAAAATAAAAATATTCACTTTGCCAAACAGATTTTCAACACTTTATTAAACTGTAAAGCAGTTGTAAGTTTTCTATTTCGAAGTTAGAATTGTATTCAAAAAACATTTTCACTGTTCTCTTTGGTTCGTACGCGTAAAATGACTGAGTATGCGTTTTAGCAACCTACATAGTCGGTGTCTATACATCATCATACCCCGTCGATTTTTCTCCGTGGCATGTTCTGCCTTGCTAATTTCTGTGCTGCCCTGCCTTGCGTCACTTGCGTCCCAGCATATGCTTAGTCTCACACTTGTGCATTGGTCTATTGACATGTTTCCTCATTCTAACGTTCAGTTGTAATAAGTTAAGGACTATCTCACCAACTAAAATTTACCGTTATTCGCGTATGTTTTTACAATGCGCAGATTTACAAACCCTCTTTGTCATATAGCATATTGGTTCTTGCATTTTTATGCGCGTTTATACTTTTATTTTTATGAGATAATACGCGGGGTGTTCATCATTATTGCCTCACTTTAGGGGCTTGGGCCTCCCTTCGGGATGAGGAGGCTTGAAGCTTAATCCACCACGTCGCTCTAATGTGGTTTGGTGTATTTTAACGATTCCCATCTATTGATAGCAAACTGGAACAGACGGCTTAACATGCTCTCCAAGACACAGAGTCAGTAATAATTATGTACATAAGTTAGAAGAACTCATTAGTACATGCCCTGGGATTCGAACCACAGCCTTTGTTTAGAAAAACAAGAAGAGCGGGTTCACTATCACTATGCTATCATGACATTATCTTAACTGTTATCTTGAAATATAACTTATTTAATTTTTAAATGTATCTTTTAAGTTAATACTTTTAATATTAAGTTAATAATTTTAAGTGATGTTCAGCTGAACATATGAGTGACAAAAAAAAAGCTTTAAAAATATTTTTTTTGGTGACTATTAGTTTGCACCATCTTCTCTCTCTAAACTTATTGTTTAGTTCGATAAGCTCTACACGCTTTATAAGTTTGACTCTATAAGTACGTTCACCCGAACACCATATATGCTTTTATGCTAAAAAGTATTGTTTTAAATAAAACAATAGCTTTTATATTTATATACAAATAAATACATCACAGTAACGACCAATGCAGCGATGGCGAAACCGGAAGTGGGCCCGAGCGCTATTCCGTCTGACCCTCAAACGACACCCAAAAAGGCCGCCAAGAGTGATTCTCTAGTCTTGTTCTTTAGAAAGGTATGATATTGAAGCATTTTATTGAATTAAAAAAAAAAATATTTATTTTAATTTTCTGTTTACCTATATATGTGCTTGAATTGGTAATTAGTAATGTGTATATAGGATGGAAATAAAAGACGGGAGTTGGAGGAAAAGTACACTAAATATAGAAGATAGCAAATTCATCTGAAAGGAAATGTAACACATAGTATATTTGATTTATTTATTTAACTATCAGAAAGTTTATTTAGTAACTGGGAATGTGGCCTGGATTAAATGAAATATTTGTTACATAATATGAGTTTATTATTGTATTAACTAATATATTCAGTAAAGTATATTAATATTAGAATATAATTAAGTTTAATTCACATTTTATATTCGATATTAAATTGAAGTTTTTATGGGACATAGTAATTACTGTTAAATTTCTATGAACATCCTAGTTATAGAGATTTCTAATATTTCTATAACTATTACGAAACGTTTATTACTAAGTTGTTTATAGAAATTTCGAACTTTTGACTCTATATACACTGCGCTCCCGTGGTACCAGAGGGATTTTAACAGAACCTTCCAATCAATGTTAAGACCAAATTATTTTAATACTTATTCTCTGTCTGTTGCTTGTTGTTTGAAATATGAAAGAAAATGTAAATATTAGAATGTATACTTTTCGTTGTGCAGCGGAGCCTAATAAACAATGTTATCGGTTTGTGCAATAGCGAGTGACGAAACGTTTACACGGTATCGTACGGTACGGCACGTAAGTTGAAAAATCTGCATTGTATAAAGCGAATTAATGATAAGACAAATTAATTAAATAAACAAGCACAATTCTCAAGTTAATAATTCCGATTTCACTTTAAAAATTACAAATAACCGAAATATAAAATTATTAGTACTCAATGTTAATCCTTAAATTATTACGTATCACTGACAATTTAAAAAAAAACATTATTAAGTATAACTTTTTTATTTGTTATAATCACTCGTTCAGTTAATCATAAGGCGTAATGGAAACGCACACGCAGCCGGCTAGCTCCTCCCGCTACCGATTCGCTTGCCATTTCGACACTAGTACACTACGAAATGCAGGCCAATATTTTTTTTCCTATAGTAAATAAAAATCGAGGATTAATAAGAAGTTATTTACAATTTCTTCTTATCTTTATCTCTGGAATCGCTGGGCAAAATCCCTTGGGTATTTCGGGAGCACGGTGTATATAAGCCTAGTTCTAACCTAAATGAGAATATAATTCAAAACAAACCAAAATTTAAATGTATATTAACGCCGCAATCATTTAAAAGCATTTGTGTGGGCGTTTACGCATACAGCCGCTTCTTAAGTCACTTCTTTAATTTAAAATAAATGAAAATAATCGTCTACCCTATTTGAATAGTGTCCTGATAGGGTTAGCGCTTGTGTGTGTGTGTGTGTTGCGGGAATGTGTGAGGAAAAGACACGTTCGTTTGAGCATGATATATTTGCGCGCCTTCCTATGATCTGTGGCATATATTTTAATCATAACTATAAATGATTTTTTCATCAGTTTTACAGTTTAGCCGTGGTACGAATGAACGACTTGTGTTCCCGACTCAAGCTCACGGATCAAGAGTTGAAACGGAAGATCTGGACGTGTCTGGAGCATGCGGTGATGCACCAGACCCAACTTCTTAGAGACAGACATCTGGACCAAATTCTCATGTGCACCATATATGTAATATGCAAGGTGAAAAAGGGAAATTATAAATTTGTAGTGCTAAAATAGGTAAATTTTACGCTTGTAAAAAAATATGTTATGGCCGTTTTTCTGGACACTGAAATTAATAAAATCCGTTTAAGACCATATGTCAATCCAATCGATCAATGCTAGATTAGAAGATCCAAATGGACTAGTATCAAGATTTTAAAGTTGTGCTGATTGTCATTAAAATTAAAAGGAATAAGGTTCTAGAATAACTTCTCAAAATATCAAATTTTTCTATTTACGAATTTCTCAGATATTTATGGAAATTTATCTGACATTGAATTTGTCCCTGTGACGTAATCTGGACGGTTGAACTTATTGTGCTGCTTTCCACAGTAAAAACCAAAGCTGAAACTACAATAAAAAATATTGAAGTAAGGTCACTGTGTCAAATTTACTTATAATCTTTAATCAATGAAAATATTTTGACTTTATTTAGTCTAAGACAAGGTTCGGCAATCTTTTGAGATGGAATAGCTCAAAATTTCCAAGTTTTTGAAGAGTTACTAAAAAAATTTCATTCCAATACATTTGCTTGTAATATTATATATTTGATTTTAGATTTAAAACAAACTACTTTAAATATGAAATAATGTTTATTTATACAAAAACATAAAAACGTTTTTAGCACATTTAGCCAGAAAAATAAAATAATTAATCCAATAACATTACTACAGATATTGAATAATAGATAGTAACATCAATGGGAGTTTTGGTTATGCATGACCTTTGAAAGTTTGGTTAAATCTAGCTCATAACTTGTTTTAAATTTCAAGTACGACTCTAGATTTTTATTTTTTAGTTGAATTTTTATTTAACTTTTTATTATATTCATGGAAAAAGGATTGTGTGACTGAGAGATAGACATACCACACTCATGGATTGACTGCACGATTTTCAAAGATTTGGAGAATACAATTATTTTGCATATGGAACTGGAGATCCGCAGCTTTATATCAAAAGAGCCACATTTGACTCGCGAGCCGCGGGTTGCAGACACCTGGTCTATGATAATGCAAATGGTAAACAACTGCCCGGTTGACATCACGGGGATACTTGATACTTGATACTTGAAGACGGGCTCTTTTTCCGCAACTCGACGTCAAAGCGCCTATTTTGCGTAGGTGGGCAGCGTCATTCTCGCCACCCCAGCTCCACCAGAAAGCCCAGCAGACTCTTCACGTTGCCGATGGCTTCCGGGAGCGACCTCACTGAATTGAGGTGTTTGGCCCGGTAGGTGGCCACTCCTTCGCACTCAACGAGCACGTGAGCGGCCGTTTCCTCCGCCTCCATGCAGACCCTGCATAAAGGACTGTCTGTAATACCCATGTTAAACAGGTGTTTGTTAAAAGGACCATGACCAGTCAGAGCTCCGACCACCAAGCGTAGTTGGTCTCTTCTTAGTCGAAGCAACCTACGTGCCAGATTATTATTAAGTTTTGGCATGGCTGCCCTGGCCTGTCTGCACTCTAAATGGTTCATCCAAACCTGTTCATGTTGTAGTCTCGTGAATTGACGCAGCGTTGACCGAATCCAGCTATATGGCAATGGCAAAATGGGTTCAGGGCCCATCGCCACTGCCTCTGAACCTTCTCTCGCCAGTCGGTCCGCCGCGTCATTTCCACGAGAGCCGCTATGTCCCTTTATCCACTGAAGTGTAACAGTGTTATGGTTACATACCTTTGTCAGTGCTCGGTGACAGTCATATATTAACCCCGATGTAATGGTGTTACTTTCCAGGGCTTGTAGTACCGCTCTGCTATCCGAGAGTATGCGAATGCTAAATTCATTTACCTCCCTAGCGGCGATTGCTTGTGCTGCCAGTATAATGCCTGTGCATTCCGCCTGGAATACGGAATTACAGGTTCCCAGCGGCTCAGATATATTGATGTTTAAGTCCTCGGATGATACACCGGTTCCAGTACCTGACCTTGTTTTGGAGCCATCCGTGTAGATCGTAAGCTCTTTTGAGTCACAACCTTCATCATAAGGGTGCAGCTCTATCTTATATTTTTTGTCGAAGACAAATTGTTTGGGGATCCTATCGTTTACAGCAATGAGCATTGGCTGTGACTCGATGTATTCATCGAGTATTTTAGAATGTGGAACCCTGTTGTCAATCCATAGATTCAGTGCTTTTAATCGCATTGCTGCAGCGGCCGCTTCTTGTTTTATAAAAAGGTGAAGCGGCAGCAGGTCCAGCATGACTTCAAGGGCCGCCGTAGGGGTAGTTCTCATGCACCCTGTGGTCGCCATGCAGGCCAGTCTTTGGAATGTTTGTAGTCTGGCTATTGCCGTGGTCAGGTTGACTCTAGTCCACCAGACCACAGCACCGTAACTTAATGCTGGTCGTATCACCGTCTTGTACAGCCACAACGTAATGTATGGAGATAATCCCCATTTTTTACCTACCATGTTGCGGCATTGCCAGAAGGTTATACATGCTTTGTTCAGTTTTTTGTCTAAATGACTACTCCAGTTCAACTTGCTGTCAAGAATCACCCCCAGATATTTGACTTCTGTAGAAAGATGGAGGTCTGTGTTGAAGAATTTAGGTAGTCGGTAATTACCCAATTTTCTTTTGTTTGTGAACATTACCAGTTCCGTTTTCACTGGGTTCACAGTTAGTTCAAACTCTGAGCACCACCTTTCCACTATTTGCAAAGCCCCTCTTGTCACTTCACAAGCCGTGACGGCAGTTTTGTTAGTGACAAGAATAGCCAGATCATCGGCGTAGCCTATCGTGTAAAAGTGATTCTCATTGAGTTTGGTGATTAAATCGTTGACCACCATATTCCATAGTAGTGGCGAGAGTACACCTCCTTGGGGGCATCCTTTCACCACTGTGGCCCGTAATTTGCTGTCTGCAAACCTGACAATTCTTTTGCTCAGCATGTTTTTAATCCACTCAACCATAACTGCATCCGCTCCATTTTTCCTCAATGCCGCGGTTATGCAACTAAAGTTGGTTTTGTCAAAAGCTCCTTCAATATCAATGAAAGTGCCTAGACATATGGATTTGTTTTTGATGGCCTCCTCAATATTACTTATCACTGAGTGTAGCGCTGATTCAGTAGATTTACCGGAGCTATAAGCGTGTTGATTTTGATGCAGCGGTATGTTTTTCAACGCGTTGTCTCTCAATTCCCTGTCACATAGCCTCTCTAAGGTTTTGAGTAAAAACGACGTGAGGCTAATAGGTCTGTAAGATTTCGCGTTTGTGTAATCACTTCTACCCGGTTTAGGTATGAAGATAACTTCCACCTCTCTCCACGCCTTTGGCACATATCTATGTGCCAGACATGCGCAGAGAATCACGGTTAGCCTATGGACCACCCTGTCCTCCCCCCATTGTAGTAGGGCAGGGAAGATTCCATCAGGACCAGCCGCTTTATATGGTTGAAAACTGTTAATGGCCCATTTAACTCTTGGTGCTGTGACAACCTTTTGGGCCGATCGCCAGCAAGTTCGTGTTGGTGAGTACGTCTCATCTGTCCATCTCGTTTCCATTTGGATGTTGCTTCCAGGGAAATGAGCTTCCAGAAGGACCTGATGAGCTTCCTCTTGTGTCCTGGTCAGCGTGCCGTCCGACCTGCAAAGTGAACCCAGGCCAAGAGTCTGTGAAGTGGATAGGACCTTTCTGACTCGATTCGCCTGCTCACAAGATTCAATGCTTTCGCAGTACTTACGCCACGACGCATTTCTTCTATATCTGATGCGCTTCTTAAACCAGGCCTTAGCTACTTTGTATTTGTCCCAGTCCTGGTCTGCACGTGTATTCATTGCTCTGTTAAAGAGTCGTCTCACCTTTTTCCTGATTCGTTCTAATTCAGGCCCCCACCAGGGTTGACTACCACTTCTGGTTTTAGGTGGGAGGGTGATAGGACATGTTTCGTGGTAGGTCTCAATCATAGTATGCGTGAAAGCCTCTACCTGTTTCTCAATTAACTGAATGCCATTGAGTTCCTCGTTGACGACCGCCCTTGCAAGTCTGTCTCCTAGCAGCCTTTGATAGGCAGCCCGGTCAGTCTTGCGTGGGTGTCTCCGAGGTATTGTCTGTGTAATATGTACCTGAATGTTGAATCGAATCCATCTGTGGTCAGAACATGAAGCCTCATTTGACACATGCCAATCCTGGACGAGATCCGCCGCATTTTCTGTTGCCAGAGTCAGGTCTATAATTGTTCTACTACGTCTTGTCACGTATGTTGGAGTGGAGCCTTTATTTAAAATATTAAGGTTAGTAGAAAAGAGATATTGAACTAAGTTATTACCTCTGTTATTACATGTATCCATTCCCCAGAGGGAGTGGTGTGCATTGGAGTCTGTAGCGATGATCAGTTCATGTCCACCAGTTTCACAGAAGTTGATGAGTCTTACCACCTCGGCCGGCGGTGGGTCGTCTTCCACTGGCATATATGCCGATGCAACAACCAATTCACTATTTCCTTCTGGTATTTGCAGCCTAATGGTACACAGATCTCTGGAACAGAACTCTGTTATAGGTTGTGCATTCAAATTTTTTGTTATATATATACATGCCCTAGGGGTATCATGTACTGTATTAGTGATTAGCTTACCTCCTAGATCGAAGAGGCCGCGTATCCTGCCTGCGCTAACCCACGGCTCCTGTATTAGCGCGATGGCCGTGCTGCTGACCTCCATCCATTTCCGCAGTTGAGCCGTTGCGGTCTGACTGTGGTGGAGGTTGATTTGAAGGATCTCACATTTAGACGAAGGGGACGCCATCATCCGACAGCAGTTTCCCCTCCATCTCAGCGAGATCCAGTTCCTCCATCTTCCTGGCCCACTCCTCGCCCTTCTCAGTTCCGGTCTCCGCTGTCGTTGCAACAGCAGCAGATTCCTTCACCGAAGTTGGGGGGGTGGTCCTGGAGGATGGTCCGGGCTCCTCGTCCATAGGACAGGAGGAGGGCCCGGAGGACCCAGTCGGTTCCTCACCCGCTAGGCAGGGAGGATCCACAGGTCCCGGAACGATCTGTGGAGTCTGCATGACTCCAGAATTGTCCACCTCTTTGTGGGGTATTGAGCTCAGTGCCGGGGGAGTTTCTATGAACTTCCCTTTTGACTGGCCCTGGAATTTCACATATACCGATCCTAACATGAATCCGAGTCTACGACCTCGATTCATCAGGATCGGCACAATGCTCTCAGGAACGCTAACAATGACAAACATGTCCGCTTCCTGTTGTTCCGCTTTATGCAGCCTCCACTGGTCTACATTCGCCCATGGATTCTGTAGCCGTAACACACGACCAATGTCGCGCGTGTCGGCCCAGGATCCCGGGATCAGTATTCCGCAGCGGATTCTGCGTGGAATATCCGACTGTCTCTTCACCGTTAACTGGATACCTGAGGGCAGAGATGTGCCCTCAATGGCATCCTTCAACCAGTTTAGAGACACTTGGTCCTCGCACCACAGCTTCAGGACACCGTCCGAGTAGACGGGTTTACCCCTGAAGCTCGGTCCATTCTGCTCGGTCAGCTCCCTCGCCAAGCAAAGTAACTTGTCCTGCAGAATTCCAAGGACCACGTCCGATTGCTCCTGGCTAAGGTGACCAGTGGTGGCTGCCGTGATGGCAACCATCAGGTCTGCCTTAGCCGCATCAGCATAACTGGACGTTCCTGCTACTGCAGTACGCTCCAGTCGCGGCCGCTTGCTTCCGCCTCGAGGAGACTTAGTCTCGTCAAGACGAGCTCGCTTCGCCGCAGCCCGTTCTTTTTTGCCCGGGCGTTTGCTTTTTTTCCCACTAGGTTCTGCACCTTTTGTGGGATCTTTTTTGCCCTCACCCGGTTTTGGCACCTCGGTGACTGGGCCTTCCAGTACATTCGTGCCGCTCGGGACATCCGACTCCATTGTAGTCGAGTCCCCAGCAGCCGATGTGGTAGAGGCAGCTTTCTGCTGTCGAGCTTTCAGCCGCTGCCTTTTGTTCTTCCGCCTTTTCTTAGGTAGGTCCGGTTCCTCCGTCGCTTTAGAAGGTTTGCCCTTCTTCCACTTCGGTCTCAACGTTTGCCAGGCGGCGTCAAACAGGTCTTTATCATGGGCCTGTACAGGAGCCTTTGATGAACCAGAGGCCCCTTGGTTGGTTGAAGGATCGGCACTTGTTTGACCAAGCACAGGTCCTGTATGGGTGTCTGCTGCCGTTCCGCTCTGACCTTTGGGTTTCCCCTTCGGTCTAGCAGTAGCCACAGAAGCCCTGTTTTCGGTTCCACGACTGACGTCCGTCGGTTTAACTCCCACTACAGGTTTCCCCGTCTGTGGTCGTACACCGGTTTCTGTCTTTCGCTTCACCGCAGGAGGAGCCACAGCTTTACCTGCGTCTCGCCCTGAAGATTTTTGTGTAGCTGGATTACGGTTTTTCCCATACATCCGTTTTAAAGAATTCATCCCCTTGGCTTCCCGCCCTCCACGGAGCCCGCAACAGTGGGAAAGTCCTACTCTATTATTTTCAGACGATGGGACTACCAAGGGAATATAGGTGCATTGAGTTGGTGTTCATGCGCGACATCAGGAGTTCGGTTAAGGTCCAGGGTCCGAGGACCCTGTCCCAAATGCTCGGCAATCCAGTTTATACCTTACACCCTTACCCCGTCAGCATGGCGGAACACCATTCGCTTCGGTTGTTTGCACAGCCTCCACGAACCCCTCCGCTCCTCGCCTGTGGCCCTCTGACGGGACACTTGACCATTTCCCTGCAGTGGCTAGTTGCAGGGCTACCGTTTAGCACTGAAGTAAGGACCAAAGAGGGCGTGTTGCCTCAAGGGTGTACTCCAGCCGACACCCTGTCGGCTCAACCCTCCAGGACTCCGTCCTCCCGCATACGGCGCTCAACTGCGCAGGCCGTAGCGCAGGTAGGTGCAAGTTAGTCCACCGGAAAGCACCTACTCTTCCCGGTGGATCCGGATAGTTCTTTGCCGACAGCTAGAGAGAGGCATCAAAAGGCCGCGCCGCCCAGGACTGGACCCGTCCACCGCGGTTAAAAACAACGACGGAAAAGCCCCACCCCCACGCCGCAACCCCCGACCCCTGTCACCAGCCGCGTTGCCCGGGGTGTGCCGGGAGGAGCAGTTGCAAGTCCAACCTTAATTGGGTCACAACTGATCCTCCACACTAGGAGGCGACTATCAAACACCCCTCATCACGGGGATAAAATATTAATAAATTTTAGCAAAAAATTACTAAGATAATCACAAATATTTTTTTTATTTTTAAAGGAAGGTATATAACGGTCTATATTTTCGGAAAAAACATAAAAACTATTCAAAATTTTGTAACCCCATTAAAATAAACCAAAAGGTTGCATGCAGCAAATATTATGATACCAATAATGAATTCAAAATTATTTCTATCAAATAGGTGTCGAATACCGCAGCAAATCCGGTGGAACGTACTTTTGCAGAAATAATGCGTTACTACAGACAGCAGCCGCAAGCCGACAACTACGTTTACCGCTCCGTACTCATCGGTTCTACCTCTGGTGACGGTAAGAGCGATTTTGTTAAACATACACCAAGTTAGGCTAGTGGTTTTAATTGTATGTGTTTACCATCGAGCGTGTACTACACTACTAACCAGATGCCGCATGAACGTGAAGTCCAGACTCCGACGACATACATGTCCAGTCCATAAATGGAGCTGAAGTGACCAGAAGATGGAGAGTAAGTGAAGTGGCTAAATAGAACAAGCTTGTCAGCTTATTTGTGATTGGTTTAATGCGTGGCGCTTTTTAAAAAGGATGTAGACTTTCGACACTAAGCGAGTAAGTTAAGCGAGAATCAGGATGCTTTATCAGTTACTGAATCAAATATATGAACTCACCTATTTTGGGGATAGCGTCACACGTTACGACAGTGAATACGACAGCGCCAAAGAAGAGGGAAAGGGTCCGTGCGAACCCGGGGCGGGACGCTATATGGGATAATAAATGTGAAATGTAATGCGAGTGGGAATGAGAGCGGGAAAGAATCAGTACATATTATAACAGAGAGACGGAAGCAGGAGTTAGATGAGAGTAAAAGTGTGAGAGGGAATGAAAACAGTGGTGTGAGCGGAAAACGACTACAAGGGCGTAACGTCTGTCCGCGCGGGCGAAGCCGCGGGCGGAAGCTAGTCATTTAATATACACGACAATACGAAAAGGGTAATACGAAAGCTTTTCATTACGACAGCGAATACAAAAACAATACACACGAAATTTTCTTTTTCTGCTTTCTATCTTAGAAAAAATTATCAAAATTTCAATGTATTATTTTATCTTGAAATGTTTGAATTTAAAACAAGGCTGATTTTACTATAAAATAGGTGGGAAGAATCGGTTGAACTTGGGCAAGGGCGGGCAGTCGTCGTGGGAAAAGTTGGAGTATATCTTCATCCAGAGCAGGTTCCTTATCTCGGAACACAAAGACATTTATCGCGTACAAACAACTGAAGCAAAACCGCTTAAAGTTAGCCTTCTCTATAGTTGTTGCGCGGTACTGATTTTAAAATTTTTAGAATTTTTGACAATAGTATTGACAAGTTATTTTATGTACTTGTGGTCAGATTATTCAGTCAGTTTATTTATGTACGTACATATCGGTGCATTATGGTGCGGCGTCCTTACAAATTTAAAAAAATAAAACATTAATTTTCCGAAACCTCGTGCTTTGTATATATTGCTAGTTTTTACAAAGGTAACACTGGTACTGTGCTTTTTGTTTGTGTTAAAAACGATTAGCAGTATGCAAAAAATTGGATTTTAAAGAGTAGCTACTTTTTTTAATTTTATACTGCGCTGCACTTTGACGCATCCACATTCAGCCAACTAAATTACAAGTACGTGAATAGGTTTTGTGACGACTGTCATGTGTCAAAAACTGAGATTTTAGGAACTTTATATTTATATATATATAAACAAATATAGATTTGGACACTGGCTCCCTGACTATAAGTAGTAATTTATTTTCATTTGACAGTGTCACCTGAGCGCGGCGATCTAATTCAGTTCTACAACAAAGTGTACGTGCAATGCATGCAGTCATTTGCGCTGCGTTTCACCGGCAAGCATAAAGATGTAAGTTACCACGTCACGGATATCTAAGCTGTCATACTAAAGAGGTCGGTTGGGGAACGTGTTACTGTTTAATTAGCCAATTGACATAATTTATCTACAAATAAATGCTTATCTATAATTATTGAATAGTTGACGAATGTGAAAGCAATAGAGTTTTGCTGATCGATATGACTAACCGATTGGCCGAGTGGTTAGAGACCCTAACTGCAGAACCATAGGTCGCGGGTTCGATTTCCACCCGAGACAAATATTTGTCTGTATGAACATGTGTATATGGTCCGTGTTTGGGTGTAAAATGTCTATATAATGTATTATAAAACAATAAGTATGTATATCAGTTGTCTAGTACCCATAATACAAGCTCTGCTTAATCTGGGATGAACTGGTGCTGTGTGGGATGCCCCAGGTATTTGTTATTATTATTTAGAAGATATTTGATTCTAAAAAATATTGTCACTGCATTATGACGTTCGTTTATTTACTGTTTGTTTTTTCGAATGTCTATTTACGCAAAATATAACACGCGTTTGAGCGGCCAGTGTGTCGCGGTAACTGTATAGGGGTCGAACCATAGAAGTAGCGAAACGCGCCCGCTCCGCTCTCCACTAGAACGACAGCACACTATCGACAGTGCGACCGCTCATACACCGCGTTGTAGTGTATGCCACCACCGGTCGTTAGTCAGTAAATGCCTGTTAGCAAGTATTTCATCGCGAAAATGCTAAATTATGCAGTGAAATGTTGTAAAAATACGTCCAAAACAACGTTGAGTGATGTAACTTTTATGTGTAAATATGAAATTGTGTGGCCGCAAACATATCTTACACCCCCGCTGAATGGAAGGCTTCGTCTCGAACAATAAATGTCTTATCATTTCTCTAGTAGGGAGGCGATAGGGAGCTGCGCTATCTCTATGGGCCGAGCAGTTGTCGTCCAGAGCTTACCTCGGGGCGCGTTTCCATTTTATGAGTCGTCATTCGAACGGATGCTAACAAACAAATAGACTAGATAGAAATCTAAAAACGTTTCTTTCTAGAATATACCGTCACAATCGTTAGGACGAAATCAGCCATAAGCAAATATGTTATGCTCCACAGGAATGTTCTCTGAGCCCATTGCCGGCTGGACGTGGAGAAGCGGCGCGATCGCCGGCCGGTCAGCGCGTCTCTGATCGTCACCGAGTCTACGTGAAGCCACTGACGTCACCACCACCGGCTAATCACCAGCTCACGTATAGGTTCAGTCGGAGTCCAGCCAAGGTGACTGAAATTTCACTGTTTTTATTCAAACAAAAAAGCTAAACAAGTTAAACGTAAAAATAGGGTATTTGACTGATATTGAAAATATATTTATCAACAAAATATAAAAATAGACTTCATACAATAACAAAATTTATAAACAACATACCGTTAGGTGGAAAAGTATGGAATTTATAAGCTATTAAAAGTTCATATGTCTCTTTCTTAAAAAAAATAATTTAACATTATTCTAATTGGTCTGACGTCTCAGGCTAATAAACATCATGCGGTATTGCCCAAAAAATATAATTAATCTTAACTGTAGTCATTCACAAGAAATGTGATTAATTTCAACTAGACGAAGAGTTGTGTACCTAAGGCGGCGGTTCTACTGTATTGATCGTATGTTGTCAGGGTTTATAAAAAGGTTGTTAACCAAAAGGGGTTTAGAGTGGCCTCTAGTCATCTGATCGGAACTGAACTAGTGAAACTTTTTTCCTGAATCATACGAATAACATGAAATGCTGCTTATCTATTTATCTATTTTTAACTTTCAAACATTGCACGAATATTGCTGGTCTCGTGTTAAATAATCCACTGATAGCATGACGCCAACTTTCAGCATAGATCGTAGTTCTAAGGCTATTATCCTCGGGCACGAAATCTACGTCTTCGACTCTCGAAATCCCGGCAGATTACTTTCTTGAATGGACTGTAAAAATAAAAACGCTGCTGGTTTGATGTGCACTTCCCGCTAGGTGCACTTTTCACTACGCCCACCTGTTTCTGTCTATCTTGATTGCTGCCGCCCGTCGACTAATTCGTTGCGTTTTACTTTTGCCGTACGACGCCGTACATAGCTGCTTATGACGAGACGTTGCTCCCCTACGCCCCGCTAGAAGAGTACAGCCTGCGTGTCTCTTTCTTAAAAGAGTGCAGCCTATATCCCTGTTTCGTATAGAAACAGATTGGGAGGGGTGAAAGCAAACACCGTTAGCGGTGATCTTTATTTACATAATACAATGTATGAAAACAATCTTTTACAACATTCATACAATATGCATCAATGCGAATATTGACTATATGTACAATAGTTTGAGTATGAACCGAAGTTCCAAACAATTATGTATTCAATATGAATAAAGCTTATAGGTAGGCATTCCCGAGTTATTATATTACGTTCTCTAGAGACGACGAGCCCTAGACATGTAGGCCATTAACGCATCCCGGTCGTCTCCCTTCCTCATCCTATGTCTCAAATGTGGTAACTTTGGTTCTCGAAATAAACGGAACTGAATGGTTGTTTATTTAAATAAAGTGTTGATGACGCACACGGCTTTTCAAAGGAAACCACATATTTCTGTCTGTTGTTTCTCCGGAACGCGGTATCTTAACGCACTGCGAGACCAATCTTAAAATCAATGTCGAAAAATAATGTTTTATTCAGGATCTACATGCCATAAACAACATGCTGTCGGCGGATCCTGGCACGGAAGGCTCTGGTGCTAACTTCTTGGCTGTGAAACGGGCGCAGGACGCTAAGCGACCAAGGTACGCGCCCAGCGTGGCCCGCAAGCTCCATGGACTCATGACCGATAGGCAGGTCGTCTAAACGAGACGACGCAATGTGCGTACTGGTAAGTTTGCATTTTCATAATACCCTTTATCTTAAACTGTAATAAATTGAAGTTCTGTAGAAAAAGCCTAAAAAGGTCTGAGTAGTTGAAATTGAGGAATTACTTCAGTTGTTGTAAAAAAAGTAGTGCAAGTTGCACACCGATAGAACGGATATGAGCCAAAGATATTTTTCCAGAATTAAAATGCTGTATCTTTTTTTTTAACGCAGTTCAAAGTCGGGCTTTTGATAATTTGTTTTATTTGTATGTAGTTTAAGGGCTCCTATTAATTTTCTAGTAATAATCCGCATCACATACTAATCTTATATGATTCTACAATTGTTCTAGATGAAAAATATGTTGCCAGTTTTCTAATTTTTAAATGAAATTATTGACATTTGTAAGAAGATTAATTTTGAAAGATTTTAAAATAAAATGTTTAAATTGATACATCCTGGGTCTTGTAAATGGACATAATGGAAAATGTCAGAGCCCCACGGATCTGACATTTTATATGTTTAACCCTCTACCTAACACTGTATTAGATAAATGTAATTTTTTTTTTATTTAAAATGTGTATCTGAATTAATTTGATGAAGATGTTTCAAATACCAAATTGAATCAACTATTTATATTTCAGGTTGTCGGGTGTTTGACAATGGACACACAACATTTCCCCACGACTAATGCATTCTTTTTTTTAATAAAAAAAAGCTTGCTGTATTGAATATTGACCCAAACTGTAATTAATGTAGCTCTCTGATTTTTGAAGGGAAATCAAATCAAATGTATGTTTCGAAATTATACCATTTTATGTTGGTTTGACAATCATGGTGCTAAAATTTTAATTCCTTGTTCTTATATTTTAATTTAGTTTTTTAACGTTCAAAGAGCCACGCACTCTTTGAAAAAGTGGACTCTGATTACAATTGTTTTACTCTTACAATGATTTATCATTTAAAATTATGTATATGTGTGTGCTGAAATACATCAGCCAAAATATAGCTTATATTTAAGGAGGATGTCCACATTCTGAAAAGCGAGGGAAGCTCAAGGTGGCCAGGGAAATTTAGTGAAACCGAGGGGCCACCTGGAAAGTCAGGGAAAATTGAGATTTTACACTGTTTGCATCCCAAAATTTTCCTGTCATAAAATGAGGGATATAATACATAGATGGATATAGTTAAATAGAGTATAAACTAATAATTCATGCTCTAGTCTGCCTCTTAATCCACACTATTGAAGGATTTTTTCTTTTTTTAGGTTAGGAGTGACCTACATTATAACTCGTTTTTGGTCATAATTAGATACTCCTTTTCAGTTTTCTTTTCAATGGAGCGTAGTGAAATATGTTGACATAATTTAGTCTAAGAAATTGCAAAAAAAAAATGCTATGCAATTTAAAGCACATGGTTCAGAAATATATATTTTACTTTATCTTTCTTTAAAATAAATATAGTTAATAAGGGGAAGTCAGGTAAAAGTCAGGGGTTTTGTTGGACATAGCAATGGACACCCTGTTAAGATTTTTTAAACTAGTTTTCATAATCAAGGCCTCGTTGATGTTTACAATTTAAAATCACAATATTTTGTAGTAGTAGTTTACGATATCGAAATTAAAAGTCTAGCTGGATTAGATTTTAGTTTGTATAGATGTGTTGATCTCATAAGGGTGGAAACACCTCAACTCGGAATTGCTCACTGAGGTTTCTTTGTATATATAAGAACTTTGTCAGGACTGAATCTTGTCATTTCAGGCCTGTTCCAAATAGCATACGATCATTAGAAACATCAAATGGTTGTCCAGTGATCGTTCACAAGTTTAATAAACAGTCAACAACCGCTGTACAATTCAAAAACATATATAGTAAAAACTATAAAAATATTGAAACTATTTCAATAATAAAAAAAAATCGACTTGGATTTTCTTCGATATATCAACTACTTATGGTTCATATAGTTTCTGACGCCAACGCGGCTATAACTCGCACAATAAGTAGGTCATTTGTTGCGTTTATCACCACCGCGGCGTTCATTTACCGTACAATATTAACTGCAAATGATTGTTTTTTTTTTAACCAGTATACCAGTTTGGTCTAAAATGAAAAGATATAGCATGTATTATATATATATTAATCAATCATATTACCAAAATAAAAAAAAACGTAACAATTCCAAAATATGTGTTTTTTCAGTACGTCCAAATTAAAAAAATGAAGTGCCATACTTTTGGTCTGTAGCATACTTTTTTCACATGTGTTTGTGGTCACGTCGGGGTATCGCGATGTATACCTAAATTTATAAGTTGAAAGAACAGCTACAGTGAAACATTTTTTAATCACGAAACTATACTTAAATAAAATTATCTTTAGTATACATATTATGGTTGTTTGTATGTTTCTATGTAGTATACATATTGCATATGTGAATATATGTACGTTTTGTTTTTATAGAAGAGTAATTAATGGTTTCTAATTGTAATATTCTCTGATGTTCTGTTGATACACAAATTGGAACTAAAACATGTTCTTAAAACGGCACTGATGATTTATACATACTTAGTTAAAATAGTTCAAATCGAAATGTCTCATTAAAATCTAATTAAATATTTTTTTAAATAACAGACATTTGGGTTTGGTTCTTTCAATCGGCCATTTTTTTTTTTCATTTTTCATACAGTTAATATCTTGTCAAGTAGCATAAATGTCCAGTAGATATAAAATGATCGCATACAATTTTTTCCTGTGGAATGTGTATTTTACTTGATTATTTTAGTTATCAGCTTATTGTTTTAGTTTTTAAGAGATAGTACTAGGAAATCTATGAAATCAATTATTTTAAACATATATAAATATTTTGAACACAATAGGTACCTATTGTAAGTACTACCTAACACATAAAAAATATAATAAAAAGTCAATTTTATTTACTATTGTTTCTATTTAATTTATTATTTTTATGCATTTTACGATTACCTATATATAAAATAAGTGTATACGTGAAGTAGATCTGAATTTCACAGCTATGGGTTATGGGTATAAAGGGATGTGGCTACGCCGAATCCTTAATTCTCTCATATTTCGTTACTTCCCTCTTTCCATAACACATTCATTTCCGCCATTGTCTTTCCTATGTGACGCCCTAAAATTAATCGCCTCTTCGCTTGATTGAATCTTACAAAAAAAAATAATACGTAATAATAGTAAAAAAACTACACAAACTACCACAAGGAATACTGAAAAAGAACTGCGGAAAACAAAACAACACTATAAATAATGGCCTAGGTAATCCGATACAAGAGTCAAACTCCGAAACGGAATACACCTAGTTAACAACCTAAGCCCTGAAGAAACAAACTACCACGGTTGCAGTAAATACTAACCCATCTTCTATATGTTACACACCAACTATAGTATCTATATTCCCCATGCTGGCTTTACGATGCTGGTATTCGGGTCGGCTCAACCTCCTTTCATTCCTATATCCCGACTGCAGTCTAACTACCTACACTTCGTCCTATCTACTATGGCTCATTGGTGTCTCGAATCTCCGCGTCCTTGCAGCAGAACTGCTGGCTGGTAAGTCATTGGAACAAAACGGAATGAAAACTTTTCGGAATTTGAAAAACATTCATCTTGAATAATATATCTATTAAACCAGTAATAATGCGCCTTTTATTGAAGACTTCAAACAAAAGAGGGAGAAAATTTAGTAAAGATTGTTTTTTTTCTTAAAAATAATGACAAAATTCAAGTGTGTCACCAAATTTTTACTAAGACTCTCAGCATATCAGTAGATGTAATTTCAGATGCCATAGAAAAACGTGACATTTTTGGATGTTATTCGTCGGAAGATATGCGTGGAAGAAAATAACTACTGAAAAAAATTAAACCTGAACATGTTTGTCTGCACAAGTTTGTCAAGGAACACATAGAATGTTTCCCAGTAATGGAGTCGCATTATACGAGAAAGGACACAAAAAGAAAATACTGGGATAAAATGTTAAATATTAAAAAGATGTACAATCTGTACATTGAAAAATGCAACGAAAATAATCGATGTCCATTGACCGAAAACAACTTGCGTGAATTACGCTAAGGCTGACCCAGAACAGAAAGTAGTACTAGAGAAGTCTTATGACAAGCACAGACAGCGGAATCAAGTCTGTCAGAAAGCAAAACAAGAAGACAAAGAGAGGTCAAATAAGACATTGCCATTGTTTATTGCCTTAGATTTGCAAGCCATTTTACAAATCCCAAAGAGGGAAGTTGGTAAACTTTAGCACCTAAGAAAATTGGTGGTGCACAATCTGACGATTTTTGAGTCTGCATTACCAAATAATGCATATTGTTTGTGCTGGAGCGAAGAAGGCCTACTTCTTATTTACTAACAGTACTAACAGTATTTTTTTTTCAATTACACATTTTTTTTTAAACATAGTTTTTATGTGTACGACATAATGAAGAAAGTAATTGGAAATATTACAACTTCTAATGTATGCGAAAACCACAAATTGCAAACTGCGTTCTTATACGCACACATATATTATCTTATGACCGTCATGTCACGCGCCCAATCTTCCTTCGGACGTCTTTCTTTGCCCCCACGATATGTGTCCAAGTTAATGTAGATCCAAGTCATCGGACGATGTGTCAGTGAGGGACGGCGGGAGTGCCGCAGTGTGGTGTCAGGAGGCACGTCCCTTGCCCTCTTTGATGGCGATCACGTAGCGCTGGGCGACCCTTTCCGGAGGGGAGTAACCATCCGCGTACGACGAGTCCTGTAACATTACACACATAAGTCAACTAATAAGACTGATATGAAAAGAGCAATTTTCAACTGAAGTAAACCTGTACTAGACGCAAATTTAATGGGAGATCTATGGCTACTCGGTAAGCCGGTACTGGCAAGGGGCCGCTCCAATTCTTTGTCATCAGATATGTTGAAGCGCCTTAAGTAATATATGGTAAATATGCCAAAGAAAAAAATAATGAACAGAAAATATTTTACAGGCTTTTCTCACTAGAATCGACTTCTAGAACAAAACTGTTTCTGACCACTCGAAAGTACTAGTTAATGCCTAATTGTATGTATATAAAAACCATAGAAATAGGAATAATATAAGGTAGACCCTAAAACACACACTACGCTTGCGCTGCCTTACCAGTACTACACTTAAATTAAGTGTGATTGACGCGCCGGCTGGGAGTTTACGTATGGCAACAACGCTTTATAGAGGTCTGTTACAATACTAATTTTATTAAAGAAAATGATCAAAAACTATGTTGATAACTCTGACGTTCTATTTCCGCTTCCAAGACTTACTTTCGCTGTACATTTTGACCTCTCCCACACTTCGCCGCATACCTTCCCTTGCATTTGCGGCTTACGACATTCTAATAGTTCAGTTAAATTGCGTTTGTTCTAGTCTTACTATTATTTTATTCCTACTTCTATGATAAAAACATACCTCAAATAGAACTTCATATGGATCAGACGCCGACGTCGGTAGTCTGTTGACGACTGCGCGGTAGAAGCATGTAGTCTGAGGGTATAGAGCCATGACGACCGCGCCCTTGGGGTACAGCGCGTGGTCAGCGGTGCGTGGATCGGCGCGCATCAATGGTAAAGGAACGACACGACGACGGCTCAGCACGTGACGATGTTTTTGTTCCTCGTCTATGTCGTCTACCTCGTATTTGCCTTGGGCTGGCAGCCAACTCACCACCTAAGGACACCCATATCATTATGTAACTGTAGAAGAGTGGATATGAGGTATCATTCGGAAAAAAGTATTCACTGAAGAACAAGTTTCGCTAAGGAGAGGTCACATTGTTCGCAGAACCGATAACCGCTGGGAAGGAACGGTTCTTGTGTAGTGACAACCAACTGGACATCATTGAGTGGGGTGACCCCCACTAGGTGTACTGATGACCTGAAAAAAGTAGCGGACCAGCGTTGCTGATAGGTGACTCAAGATCGTGTGTCATGGACTACTAGTGGGTACAATCATGTCCAGCAATGAACGTCTGGCGATTGAGACTGTGCATAAGGTGGAAAATATTGTCTGGCAAATTATTGAAGCAGCCAGTAAGACTTTGAGAGAGGTTGCATTCCTCGCATATCTCAATTTAACTTCACCGGTTAGTAATAATAACTCGTTCAGTTGTTAATTTGGTTGTTAGGTTGAAAGAGGCGGAAGAAAAGCCAAAACGGTTTGCTATACACAAAGATATTTCCTTTATATTGTGACGCCTATGCGTAGAAGCTCGTCGATGTTTTATAGAAAGTACTCAAATGATCACGCGGCTTCACAAATACATCAACCGCATACAGACATTTCGAGATGCTGTGGGGTGGGGATTTTGGGCGCCTATATAAGGATGCCGGAACGGCGCCGTGAGTCAATTACCAGAAAGAGTCAAGAGTAAACAACTGCGAGTGCGATAAAACTGTGTTAACAGTTTGTGATTTTGTTTTGTAATAAAGTATAAGTACCACTTAAATCGGTGTTTTCATGCATTTACCAGAATCTAGATAACTCGTAAAAATACTATTAATTCACAAAGTGAAATTTTTTTTAAGGAAATGTATAACAAATTAAAAATAAAAGGAAATATTAAGCATTAGCACCTCGGCCAATATCCAATTCTCTTCTTTTTCCGATACCCGAACAAGTGCAGCCACGGCGTCCCCCGGTCGCGCTATGTGCCCTTGGTCAGCCGGTATCGCACCACACAACGGAGGCGCCCGTTCCCCAACTCTTCCAACGTGGAGTGGCAGAGTTTGTGCTGCGCTGAGCAACATCTTCATTAAAGCCCCGCAACCAATTGTTTCTTTGTTGCCCGCGTGACGTGCCTGAAACAATTTATTTTAAAATTTATAACCAATCTTAATAAGCAACGCAAAGTGGAAATGAATAGGCTACATTGCCCTCAGAAAGGATAACCATTTGGAAAGAAAGGTTCAAGAGTTACGATCACAAACCTGTAGTAATTGCATTGTACGGACCACCCGCCAGTTGGACTGATAACTGACTGCTTGGGGGCTCAGGCCTGACCTTCACCATCACAGAAGTGACGATGTTAGCAGAGCTTGTAATATTTATGTGGCTTAATTTATAATAAATTGTAAATTCATCAGTCAATGCACTTATGGTGGGAATCACATTTACTACCTTTGTATAAGGTTAGCCACTAGGTCTATAGTATTTAGTATGAACAATGTACAACCTGTATACGTCTTTCATTCCTAATGGCCCGTATTTCATAGATCCGTTGGAGGGCTGCTCTCAAGACACGCTCCTCTTGTTCTGAAGCAGCCAGTCCTGCCTTGTATAGACTTTTTAGTTGCATCTGGATATGAAATGTGTATGTCATTAAAAGATGGCTATTGGTTAAAACTTCATCTGCATAGTTTTTACTATTAGCAGTATTTAGTTTTTAATCTACATAATTATAAACATATACATATGCATATATTTTGCACATACTAAAATTAAAATAATGCAATCTGTTGACTCCTAGACACTGGCGTTGCTTTAAAATTTCAAATTAAAATTACTAAATCCCCAATACTTCTAAGCCTAATTGATTTTTTGTCATTAGCAGTGAAGATAAGCTTCAAAATAATTTCTAACCAAATGCTAAAACAACTGGGAGTTCAATCATTTCACCAAAGTCAAATTAATAAAAAACATCTTCGCAGTACCACCAGGTACATCCAAAAATATTATACAACCTTGTTATTTATTGTAATAATCCATTAATGTCATATGCCTGTTTTTGATTCTGAATTAATATGGGTTTGTTTTGTAGATGTAGCGTTGCAATCCATCGATATTATAATTTATATTTCCCTTAATAAGTCACTATTCATTTGACCATCATTAATTCTAAGTGAAATTCATGCAAACCAAAAAATTACATGTGCCCTAGCATCATCAGGAATAACCGCTACACTAATGGATGGCGGACGAACAGCACATTCTGTTTCAAAATTACCTTTAAACATGCCTGTGAATTTCTGGTATGTGATATTAAAAGATCATTAGTATGTGGAAAATATTATAACATAATGCCATAAAATGGGACGAAAACATAATGACTTGCAGATAAATAAAGAAAAACCTGTTGAGATGAGCCTGAAGAGTCTTCATTGGAAGGGGGCGACTCCCCAGTTTTCTCAGCACGGAGTATAGCATCAATGCACTGCTCATTCCTGGCACGTTCAGTCTCAATTTCATGTACAAGTCGATGTAGAGATCGGAGGCGCTCCTACAATTTAACTTAAGGTATTTGTAGGCTGTATTATTAACATGCTCTACTAAAATTGAAAAGATATTGTTCCACAGAAATTTTTTTATAGCTAGTATATTTGTGCAAAACCAACAACTCCAAATATTTTTGAATAATTGAAGGTGTCCAAAGCATTTAAGGTTGATAAATCTACGGTACCTGCACTTGCTGAGCAGCTACATCAGCAGTGAGAGGCATCTTGGGATGCCGACTTAAATGCTAGGCTCCAATTCAAATATATCACGTGCCACCAGCAGACGCAGACGAATATCTATAATGATCGTGAAAGGACATACACTATGATGGATTCGAAAGCACACTATTGGGCATTTACTGATTCATTGCGATTAGTTAAATTGTAGTCGCAGGATGTCAAATGAAGACTAACCACTGTTAATATTTGAATATTGAAAAATATATACTCAAATGCCAAAGTCAGCTTCATATTTAATTACTTAGGCAAATGTATTAGGTACCCTTTGGACCTGTGGTATTGGCTACATAATCTTGAATTAAAACAACTTGGGTGAAATAACTCACAAACATCAACAAACACAAACCTTGGAAAATTCTGTCTGATTTATTCACAGAGTAACAGAATTGACAGAATTCTATTTAATTTAGAATTTAAATCAATCAAAATGTTTATTGATTAAGACACAAATGGATAATATCATATCCATGGACGTATTACTGTATTACTAGATGATTCACACAGATTCAGGATAGGATAGTACACTCCACTCGACTTTGCGATGCTTTGCGAAATGTCTTGTCTTTTCTTATAGGGTGACGATATTATTTTTTTTTTCATTCCTTTTTTTTTCTTCTCTCATCTTGACTATTGTTGCTAGTGGTATATAATAAGTTTTCTTACTAAAAGAACGAATAAACGACAAAAGATGACAAAAATCTAAGCAGCGGATGTGTGTGATGAAAAAGTTGGCAGGTAAGGAGTCTGGAGTAACTGAGAAAAATCTAAATTAAAATCAAATTGGCGGCACCTTCAAAAACAGCCACAGAACAACAATTGCGTGTCGAATCACGTGGTGCCGTTGCCATACCAAGAACAAAAACTAATCACAAAGTCATCAAAAAATGCATCAAGTCAAGTGTGCAATCCAAAAAATAATCAGAAATCAATAACTATGATCAAACTTATGATTTTGGTTCGTCATAAGTTTTTGTACATAGTATTTACGCTATTTCCTATTATTATTAGGAAACTTTTTATATTTTTCAAAATATAAGTTCAAGAAAGCTAGTCACTAAAAGCGGCAACCCGTATTAAAATATGATGCGTCAATAGAAGATTATCAACTCCAAAATAAATTGTGAAGTAGTTAATACTATGAAAAATCAAACCTTCAAAGCTTATTCGCCTTAATAAATTAGCGACAGGCTCTCCTTATATAATACCGCTTTGAATACAAATCTCCGATTCAATCACAGATATAATTTAAGGCCACCTAGCTAGATTGTGATTTATATTTGGATGGCTGACCGCCTCTATTTACAAAATAATTAAGCCCCATATATGTAAGTATAGCCAAGCGCGATAAGTTACCTACGTATTTTGGCATGCCCGGGCCCCCAGGACCCATCACTCAGGAAATATATAACGATCCCAATGAGCTTAAACACGCTGCACAAAATATTAGGAATTTCTTAAATATAAATGTTGGAAATAAAGTTCTTATTAATTTTATCACGCTTTATCGCCATAAGCGATTGTGGGAACCCAAAAATATAACTTTCTACACAAAAATAATAATAATAATAAAAAATAAAACTAATCCAATAATCCACCCCTCGTCGCCCCCGACGCAATATTATACAATATTATTTCGAAAACTTATTAAGTTATATTTCATATTTGTAAAAAAAAAAACTTTCTTCTACATGTGACCAAGTTCCTTTCCTTTCCAAAAAATCCCCAATGATCCGGTGGATAAAAACGGATTTAAAATACGTTACTCTATGTTCCGAAACATTATTTCTAGGGCCAAAATATCTTACACTTAAGCGCTGGTGTGGGATTCAGAGATAAGAAATATTAGTTAGGTGGGTAACAATGAACTTGTTTCTTTTGATTAGCACCAGGAAATGCCAAAAATATGGTTTGATGGTGGAGATAGAAATGGATTCGAAATCTTGAGTTCCTGCCCCATGGAAATCACACACCGAAGTCTTTTGAATTCATGTGTGACGTTCACAGACTAGTCAACCTATTGACCACGTCAGTATGAAAACGAAATCGCCAAAAAGTGGCGGGGTGCGAGGAGAAGACGGCTAGTTTTCATTGGCTCGTTCAAAATTGACAATTTAATGGCTTCCGACGTGCTTCCAACTGACCGCTCAGAAGAGACGTAGTTATGTAGTGTCACTACATAGCCTTGGCGAATGCTACTCCCTGTCAAAGCGTGGTCTATGAGGTTGACTTGTCTGTGGTGACGTTAAATTCCTAAGTATGTCAGATCTGTAACTCAAATGATGTCTGTAGCTTTTTACAGACATGAGCTTTATTTAATATTTTAAACCATTAAACATCATGAAACTTACAATTTTTATTATAATGAATGTAGCTATAAAAACAAATTGTCATTACCAATGACAGTCAACCGATTGATCAATTTCAATACAAGGAAGATTGTCAATTGTTTGGCGCAGTTTGGCGTTTATTTTCGTCTGTATTTAGATTTTTAATCTAAAAATATCGGCGAAACTAAAAAGAAATCTTGTATTTATAATCCTCGATAAAATTTACTACAAATAATGTGAGTTATATTTGGGTGTATTTTAATGTGAAAGTATATAAACTTTGACGAATTTGGTTACCGGTCGGTACGTCAAGCTTCCTTGCAATCTAATAATTTCTAGGTCAAGACGAAGGAGTAACTTAAATTTTAATGTTTCAGTTATTTGCAGATTACTTACGGATTAAGGAGGCATCCATATTGTGGATTAATGACACTGCTTGAGTGCAGATATGGCCGAAAATGATGATTATTTAGACTCCATTGACAACAATCACTTGGACGGAACCAACGGTTCCATAAATATGACTGATACTAGTTTAGGAGTAAGTTACGTTTGTTTTTCTGTTTATTATACATCATTTCTTTAGACTATGAACTAAATCTAGACATTTGATATTTTAAAGTTCCTTGTATGTAAGCTGATGTATTTTATCATTATTACATATTTTTGACTAATTATATGTATTTATATAATTTTTAATTCATACCTAGGCAGTGAAGCAACATTTGTATGTTGTTTTTAGATTTTGATTTTGGTCTGTCTGTAACATACACGATATCCGAAATGTTATGCTGACCACTAACTGCATGCATCTATTACTCATTTTGTGAGTGGATGAATATACAAAAACTTTTTAATTTCCAATTCGGTACAAACATTGAGATTGCTTCTTCTATCATAACAGTTAGGTACTGAGTATAACAAAGACATGGCTTAAATTCACTTTCTAATTTACACAAATCTATTGCACTGATCTATCATTTTATAGCAACGTAAGTGGCTGCACTAGAATACAAGTTATTTTTGTAATGCATATATAGATATTTAATATTCAGGGGCTGAACAAACATGATCATAAACAAAATTGTTTATCCCAATCATGAATTAAAAACTGTGATCTTTGGTTTTACAGTCAGGGTTTTGGAACAATTGACCAATCTACCAAATGTAATTTTATAACATATTCAAATCATAAATTTTAACGATGTTACTATTTTATCTTTACGGCTTTCCAAAACTACCACCATAGAATTAAAGTTCGTATCCCAGGTCGGGTCAGTATTTATATGATGAATATTGATACTGGTACCGGGTCTTGGTTGTTATATGTGTGTGGTGTCTTCGCTTGGTACCCAAAACACAAGCTAATGCTTAGTTTGGGGCCTAGACATTATTGTGATGTATTAAGTTATTATTATTATATTATTAATGGGTGGAATTTTATATAGCTTCTATCGATAACCGACAAAAGGGGGTGAAAGGGGGATTGTGATTAACATCATCCTTTCCCCCTTTAGGAATCCCTCCCCTCCCGACATAAACAAACCTAACCTAACCTAATGATTTGAAAGAAATTGGCCATTAACATAATTCAAAATTGATCAATAAGCTTTTGAATGGCTCTTTGCTCCGCTTCGTTCCTCACATTGTCATAAACAAACCTAACCTAACCTAATGATTTTATAAAATAGACCAGTAACCTAATTTGATATTGATCAACAGACTTCTACATAGACCATTAGCCTAAACAAAACAAATTGGAAATTGATGAATAGGCTTCAGAATGGCTCGTCGCTCAGCTATGCTTCACTCCTCGCATTGACAAGAACCGCCTAAACCTAACCTAATTATTTCAAAAAATGGAATAGACCATTTACCTTAATTGACCTAATTTGAAACTGATCAACAGACTTCTAAGTAACCCTAAAAAACCAAAAATTTAATTTACAAAAAATAAATATTTAATTATTACCACAAAAGTGAGTTCCTAAAAAAAATTATAGTATTTTCATCAGTCCACTACCAACGATCGATAAATACCATCATCTAACTGGTAATTGATAGAAGCTATGTAAAATTCCACCCGTATCAATAATAATTTAGGGGATGGTGGGACGAGAACATAAACCAATTTTCAGATATTTTAAAAATGCAGAAATGCAAAAAAAAATGAAAATACACATTACCACCAAGATGAATTCGCTCCTTGCATTGGCATATTCAAAGGGTTGACTATTGTGAGTCAGAAATAGTAAATATGTTAAGAATTTTTTAACCTAACTTTAGTAACAAGTGAAAATTCAATTTGCATGGAGTTGGAACCATTGATTGTTAGAACAGTAGTCAAAGTGCCCATATATTCAGTTTTTATTGTATATTTTTTAAACTAACCTACCTATTAATTGAGAAGTGGTACAAAAGCAACCTACCTTAACCAATTTTTTTTAAATATTTTATATACTAAACCTTAACAGTTGCCACTTATTAGAAGAGTAGCTTTCCATTTAGTGTTAGTTTCAAATGTTTTGAGTTTGAAGGCTATCAAAAATGTCTTAGTAGCAGGTTTGTATTACTCATTTTTATTTTAGTTATTTATAGTATTTCTGCATTTCTAAAAATTCTAAAAGTTGGTTTAATCTCTTCATCTCGCCTCCTCTTCCTTATTATTAATACTCATAGGGTGGTAGTTTTGGAAAGCCAACCCATTTCATCCACTTAAATTTGTTGATTTTTCTTTCAAATATGCATTTCATATATCTTCTATTTTATTTATGAGCTACAGCACTCTGTCAAACAATGTATTCATGACACTAATAGGGTTCCATAAGAAAGAATCTTTAAAACTACAGAAAGAAACTAAATATACTTGTTCATAACGTATTAAATAATAATTTATTTTATATTAAAATAATTTTAAAATAATTATTTTATAATTCACATACAATTTATATTCAATTGAAGTTTGTATTCTTGACTTCAAAAAACAACTGGATGAAATTTTTATGAACTAAAAATTTTGTTAAAATGATTTTCAAAG
The DNA here is from genome assembly GCA_949709985.1 of Luffia ferchaultella. Taxonomy (NCBI): domain Eukaryota; kingdom Metazoa; phylum Arthropoda; class Insecta; order Lepidoptera; family Psychidae; genus Luffia; species Luffia ferchaultella. The sequence goes on along the minus strand of OX453255.1, from coordinate 19,937,551 downwards.
AAATGAGTTTTTATTTTTCTCTTCCTTCATTATGCATTACATACTATAGAATAATTGTTAATAAAAAAATGAAATATTTCAAGTAAATGTTTTTGAGATTCTATAACATTTTTGTAAACCCAAGTTTGGTTAAACATTTAGGGAGGTGACGAAGCATCAGGTGGTGCAGAAGTGCCAGACTTGGCTGCGATCAAAGCACGGGTACGTGAAATGGAAGAGGAGGCAGAAAAATTGAAACAGATGCAGACAGAAGTAGACAAACAGATGAGCATGGGCAGCCCGCCTGGACTCAGTGAGTTATCACAAGTTTTTTTTTTTTGAGGAATACACTTTTTGAAATGCATAATGTAATTTTATAAGTTTACGTAGTTTCCATTTACATAAACAAGTAAATAAAAAAAAGTTTCATGAATCAAAAACATGAATGTGGGTGGTGATCTTACCATTCACACTCCTCATGTTCTTATTCACGGTTGTTATCCATTTGATGTTGATATTTTTGCCCCGAACCAAAGTCAAACTCACATGCTATAAAAGCGCTTCGTATAGTGCAAGAAGTGCTCAGTGTTTTGTGAGAAACGTTTTCTTTTCAGTTGTAGAGTATGAGAAACCATTTATATGAAGATGGTTGGAAAAGATTGTATTTTTATGGAAATTGAAATATTTTTGAATACTACAAAATTCTTTTGGTTTTATGGGGTTATATGCTATTCCCAAAATACTATTGTCTTTTATAGCAAGTCCATTAAATATGTCGATCGAAGAGAAGATAGAAGCAGACAATCGATCAGTATACGTGGGCAACGTTGATTACGGTGCTACCGCTGAAGAATTAGAGCAGCATTTCCACGGCTGTGGCTCCATCAATAGGTATCATTTATTTATATGTTTTCGCATTAGCTATTAAAATCTTTAGTTTCTATGAGAAGGACACATGGACCAACAAGAGTCAGAGTAGTTCCGTTCGACAAGAATATACTTCAATTATAATATTAAATATGGTATATATAATAATATCCAAATTCAGACCATAATGAATTTTCATAAAACAATATTTATACAACAGTAATATTAAAGTTGTTTACATTGATAATTTAATAAGGTGCTAATGTATGTGACCATCTAATTGTTACAAAGTTTTCTGTTTAATAATTAATTAATTTATTCATTATAGCAACAGTATATTATTTTAATACTATACAAACAAAAAAGTTTAACACAGAGTGCATTTGAGCGTATTCAATACTCTGTGGTTTGAAAAAAAATTGTTCCCTTCCCTTTGGGTACGCAACCCTAAAAATGCAACATGTCCATTTATGTTCAATAGCTCCCATCAGTTATTAATATATGTTTATTATTGACCAAAATTTGTAAATATTTGATCCAAAATTGGCATAAAAGATGGGAGCAAAATCCAAATCTTCTCAGAACATACATTCAAAGGAATATTTATTTCAGGGTTACAATTCTATGTAATAAGTTTGATGGACACCCCAAGGGGTTTGCATACATTGAGTTTGGTGACAAGGACAGCGTACAGACTGCAATGGCGATGGACGAGTCACTATTCCGAGGCCGTCAAATAAAGGTGAGTGAGTTTGCGAAGACATTCTGAATTTCTTAGACGGCTTGGTTGAACGGTTGGAAGTTCTAGCTGCAGAACCTCCCAAGGTTGCGTGATGGGTCCTCACCTCGGACAAATTTTGCGTGCATGAATGTGTCTAATTGTTCTGTGTCTGAATGTAAAACACTACATAATAATACTTCGGACATCTCACACACATCTAGTCCAAAAGTAGGCAGAGCCTGTATTATGGGTACTAGACAACTGATTATAATCATAATATAAGCTTTTACTTGAGACAGTGTTACGTCATAAAATTTTCAAATATACCAATAATTTATATTATTGTGTCTGATTGTCCATTGACAAAGTACTCTTCCATTATTTTTCACTCTTGTCTGTCATGTGCTAGACTAATCCATGTTTTTCCTCCTGATTTCAAAAAAGACAACTGGTATACATTAATATTTGATATTTATACTGGGTGTTCAGATGAATGTAGTCCAAACATATAGAACATGTAGAGCTTACCAAACTCAACAAAAATTTTCAAAAAAAAAGATCTTTGATAGAATTTAAAAAAAGGACAATTTTAAACATGTTTTTCTCGGTAACCGTTAGTTTGCGCCATCTGCCCACATGGAGCCTTTTGTTTAGTTTGGTAAGTTCTACACGCTCTATATGTTTGGACTACATTAAGCCGAACACGGTGTATACATAAATTGTCCAGTACCCAAACTTAACCTGCCTAGGCTCAAAACTCTTTTGAATGACATACCTTTCATCGCTTCAATTTCTTGAATACATTGTCCTTTCTACTAAATAACTGATTTATGTTGCACCTACAGATGATCAAAGCTATTTATCATTCGGAACAGTAATTTCCATATGTCGCTCTTATGTAGTATGACCATACTTATGATTTATTCACAGAATGAAATATTTTATGTCTCACAAAAATGTCAGAAATGACATTTAGTTAGTATTGCCATATTTAAAAAAAATCAGGGTTTCTGCTTTATCTTATTGCAAAGTTATTTTTGAATTACTATAGCTGTGTTTTCTACCTTGTCTAATGAAGCATGCATTAAACAAATTTGAATTGGTTTACAATGATTGATGCGAGAAATGATCAACAGCTTCACATGTGGTATGACGCGTTTTTCAATAACTCTTCTATATTATCTTTGTTTAGATCTCGTATATTGTTGCTGTGTGCGAGGGAGGTTATTATCGGCCAATCGGTGCATTTCCGATTGGCAGATCGCTCATTGAAAAGATGCTTATTGGTTGGTAATACCCCCCTTTTCTTTGATTCCTGCAAATGACACGGGAGATACTAGTTTCCCTAAGAAATAACTTGATACATTATTTTTAGCTACAGAAGTATTCCTAATTTGTCTGTCCGTGTCAACTCATTATGCCTCAGTGCAGGGGCTTAGGCCTCCCTTTGGGGTGAGGGCGCTTAGAACTCAATCGACCATGCTGCTACAGTGCGGCTTTGTAGATGTTTACTACCATTTGTTGATTGCAATCGGGACCGACGGTTAAACGTGCTCTCCGAGGCACAGAGTTAGTGATAGTTATGTACTTAAATCTGAATAAAACTCATTGGTGCATGCCTTCCAAACAACAAGCGGGCTCGCCACCTCTTAGCTATCACGATTTGTCTACTTACTAGTTATCCCGTTACGTTTCTAGGTGATGCCAAAACGTACCAACAAGCCGGGCCTTTCGTCGACGAATCGGCCGCCGCGGGGCTCGCGCGGCCGTGGCCGTGGCTTTCGTGGCGGCATGCCTTCTTACTACTCAGGGTACAGACCCATGCGGCGCGGAAGGTGCGTAACATACTTTTGTGCTGTATTATTTTTTTTTAATTTCTTGAGTTCTTCTTCGACTACTATTCCATCTTTGACCAAGATAAACCCTAGCTTCTGTTTTTCTCAATTCCATCAGCTATGTTTGTGCAAAAAATTGTTTTGTTAAGTTGCTCCACAGCATGAGAAAAGGGAAAACATACCAACAAAGTCGCGTTTATAATATAAACATCTAGTGTGGATTGAATTTCTTTTTTTCGTCCAGGAATCTGAAAAGGTTCTTCAGTAACTATTTTAGAATCTCAGGACTAATAAAAAAAATGCCTACTGGAAAAGACGCTCTTGTTCATACCGTTTTGAATACATTATTATCGAATATTATTATCGAAATATTTTACAATTCCACATTATATTTAAGACCAAAAAAGATGTTTCCATTCGACGACCGCTTAGCCTAGTGGGCAGCGACCCTGCCTGCGAAGCTGGAGGTCCCGGGTTCGAATCCCAGGTCGGGTCAGTATTTATATGATGAATATTAATACTGGCACCGGGTCTTGGTTGTTATATGTATGTGGTGTCTTCGCTTGGTACCCAAAATACAAGCTAATGCTTAGTTTGGGACCTAGACGTTGTTGTGATGTATTGTGTGTGTTATTATTATTATTATTATTATCTATCAGGCCACATTCGTCCACTGCTGGATATAGGCATCTCCCAGGGCACACCAGACTCCTCTATCCTCAGCCATCTTCATCCAGCCACTACCGACAGCTACCTTTATATCGTTGGTCCAGTTCGCTGCTGTAAAAATTCGCAGCAAGCGAACATTTTGAAACTGATTTGGCCCTATTTGATTATGCTTATTGGTATATCTCGTTAAAAAAAAATTTGCATATAAAAAAGGTTGTATATGTTTAGTTTTTTTCATTATGATTTAAGAAATAGGGTAGTTGACATTCTTTTTATAGGAAACTGATAAACATCTCATGAATGGTTCAAGTTTTCTATTAGACAAAAAGGGTAATGCTGTAGTGTGACATCACGCTCAGTATAGCTTATTTCAAGTACCTACATGTATTTCGATATCCATTGATTAACTTACTACTTTATACTATACTATATACTACTTATAATATTATCATTATTCACATAACCTGTTTTGTCGGCAGGGGCTACAGACGCGGCATGTACTACGCTCCGTACTGAGTGCGGTAGAGTGCGGGCGCCACCCCGCCATCTAGTTGTAAGTCAAGCGAACCTCATTGACTGGCATCATACTGCACTATAGTAAAAATTTTTACTCCTTGCATCCTCGATCATAAACCATCGAAGCGGAACAGCGATATTGCGCTCTCTTACCCACTTACTGTTGGTGTATGTGGCAATGTACAGCCTTGTGGTTAAACAAAAGGCCCATACCCTTCTGGTAAGTGTGAGAGAAAGCACAATATCATTGCCCCCTTCCTGTGATTCATGACCCAGTTTGCAAAAAGTGAAAATTTTTCCTATAGTTGACCACTGTTAACATTACTCTATATTATCCACATAACACGATAGCTATTACATTACCCATTTTTTTTCTTTTGTGTACCACTTACATTTTTTTTTATTTTTCAAACGAGACCATGTTCAATGTCAAGGGCTTTTGCTACACGGTCTACCGATTTTCAAACGACCTCAATGGGCCACCAGTACAGGTCTCCCATTCAGAGTTTTTGGCATTTTCAGATGCAAACAGCAAGTGTATTCAAGTCGAAAATGTTAGCCAAGATTATTTTAGTCATAAGAAGTTTCAACGAGCCTACAAAACAAAGCCAGTAAAAATTGTTTTAAATCAATCCACATATATATAAAATCATAAGAAATAAAAGCCATTTTTAATTCTTTACTTTTCGTTCATGCCACATAAATTATAATAAAAAAATTATTATTTTTATTAAACAAAATAATAGTATCTCAAATTTAAAAAAAAAAATTTACTCTGTGTAATAAAAATAAATAAAATAAATTCAATTATTTACTGTAATCACAAAAAATGATATTCTGCTGTAGGATCGCCAGATCGCGTAGTGATTATTCTTGGAATGAAATCAATATTCAATTTGTAATTTGCTGAAGAAATAGAACAACACAATACAAACAAATACAGATTACACTATAGAAATATCGAAGCTCGCCACCTCCCCACTAGAGACACGGTAAGGCATCGTACGAGACGAAGCGTTCCATTTAGAAGTGGTGTGAGACGCGTTCACGACGCAGGGGAAGAGTCCACATGAGTTCATATACATAAAAAGTAACACGTTGTTTTTTTTTTAAATTTTTGGACGTGTTTTTACTACATTTCACTGCATAATACGGCGTTTTAGAGATGAAAAATATAAATTTACTTGCTGACGAGGATTTACCGACTGACGAGCAGTAGTGATATACACTACTAGCAGGGTGTATGAGCGATTGCTAAGTCAATTGGTTCTAGTGGGGAGCGTTCTATTGAGGGCGGGCGCGTTTCGCTGCTTTTTTAGATGACACAATAAAATACATGACTGCTCACAGTAAATATCTTTGTAAATGAATGAAAAAATAAAAAAATATTTTGATTATTGTTACAGATTAATTGCAAGTCACCATTAATGAATTTTGAATGTAATACTGAAAAACGCAAAATATTCTCTGCAGTTCTTTTATATCAAGATTGAAAAATTACCCGTTCAACGAATAAGCCGTTGATTTTTTTTATTATCTGTAGTATTTTAAAATCATTCGTCGTATTGTCATTATCAATATGTTTACTTAAATCTATTTGTACTGGGTTTCAAATCTGTCTTAATAATAATTTTATTATATTCTGCTATTTTAAATGAAATAATGTCACATGTCCTTGTTTTCATGTTTGACTCTTCTGTTCCGATCTGTTTCACTTTTTTATTTTTATTTCTTTCAGTCCATTCAACTTTCACCCTGTGGTGAAATTCGAATAAAGTAACAAATTTTGAAATAAAAAATGCAAGATCAATGTCCTCTGATAAGAAAGTGTGTGATCAGTTGAGTTTGTATCGCACCGACTTATATGTATGTACTAGACGCGAAGATTCCTGTAAATTGTACGGCGCACGTAACGCAAACGAGAATGGCGCCGAACGTGTCCTAAGATAGTCGATTGCAATTTTGTGGTGGTGATTCTCGTACCGTTTGACTTTTAGTCTCATGAGACAGTTTCAATGAAACATATTTTGTTTCTTATCCAAACGTAATTTTGTATAATGAAAGTTGGTATATTTCGTATGATTCTAGAAAATTGTAATGTTTTATATGGCTTTTGAAAAAACAGAATTATGTTTCCGCTAGAAAAATATTGAATTTCATAGACAATGTCTCATGAAACATAAAGTCAAGTGGTCTGAGAATAACCCCCTTGCTTCCTTTGATCTTTCAAAATTTGTGTCTGAACCGCTGCGCTGAACGAAATAGCGAAAAGGGTAGGAGTACAGCGATGTAATAGATTGAAAAGAGATGAAATGAGTATTAACGTTATGCTTATTAATTAATTAAATTTATGTGCAACCGTCAAATTTGTAATTGTCCAAAATTAAAATCGTAAAAATTAAATTAATAAAATATTATAAAGTTAGGTGTCGTAATCCTATCCGTCTTTTTAGACTTCCGGATGTTGTTTATGCACTTTTTAAAAGCACGGGACGGCATTTTGAACAGATAGTTTTCCAAAATACAAAATAATCTCAATCGGGTACACTGATAGACGGTCCACAAGCGACTACTATTTCAAAGTCGTTCAGATAACCGCGATCTAAACGATTTTCGTGCGGAGTTTCATACTGTGCTACGTACAGTCTAGTGCCTAGGTACATATAAGTCAGTGTTGTATCGGCATCAAATGCTGAGTCTATCTATTCGGTGACACATTAATTTTTTATTTGTAATAATAGATGTCGATAAATAATGTTAGTTCTGAGACTAAAATGATACGTAAGTATTGTTTATGTAAATTTTTGGTATGACTTCGCGTCCTCCATTGAAATATTATAAAAATACATTTAAATGCATTGTATGTCTGTATACAGCAGGATTTTTTCATCACATTCTTTTTTTTAGGCTTAAGGCATTATTTAAAGACTATTGTCATTGGTGTTCGATGTGGAAGACTAAATTACCACACAAAACGAGATTTTTAATTATTTACGCTTTGCTTCCGTGATTTGGTCACCAAACTGTATATTTGCCAATTTTCAATTTTTTCCAATCAATGTATTCAGAGAAAATAGGTTGTTACGGACAGACAAACAAACACTACAGTGATCTTATAAAGGTTCTAGTTTTTTGTCTAGGATGTACAGAACCCTAAAAATATGTAAGGATCATAATATAATATCATAGTAAGACCTGGGACATCATCTTATACAGCACGATCTAGTTGCAAAGTATGCAAAGCTTGTATTATGGGTACCAGACAACTGATATACATATTTAAATATTTTTTTTTTTGAATAACATATACATAAATAAAAAATGTACACCAAGACATGGAACAAAAAGACATATTCGTGCACACGAATATTTATTCCGGGCGGGAATCGAACCCGCGACCTTTGGTTCTGCAGTTAGAGTATCTAATCACACGGCCAATGAATCAGTCAAATAAAATTTTGGAAGGTGATGAAACAATCGAATTGTGGATTTTTCAACTCAATAAATTTATTTGTGTAGAAAATATAGTAAATTTGGACTTCTGGCTTACACACTGGCATAATATTTATCCATCTATTTATGCATTTTATGCAGTATTTCTTTATAGTTTTAAACCAATATTAAACGTTAAAAAAACAAGTGTTACATATAAGAATGAAGTAGACATTTTAATAATCTATAGTGAATTAAAAATAAGATGTGAGACCTCAACTCTAGTTATAATGTGAAATAAAAATAGCTAATGCAGTCTACATTTGGTTTTTGTATCTATTATAGTTGGTGTCTTTCTATTGGTATCTTTGTTTATGAAAGCTATTTCTTTTTTTGTGATATGTTATTGCTAACATGTGCCTACATCATTTTCATACGTAAAATAATTGTTTTTTTTTTTAAATTGGAAATATTGTGAATGTCTAAAATACAAGACAAGAAAGTTTTGGACAGGCTTCTTAGGTGTATGTCTAGATGTAATAATTATATTAAAAGTAGGAATTGAGTTATTTCTCTCCATGATAGAATCGTTTCAATCATAATAATAATTTTTTTTGTTCTTTGATTAAAAATACTGACTAAGCCAGTAAAGGACACTGATTTTATCACAAGAAAGCTAAATTATACTATGAAGCCACAACTATTGATATACCACCAATAAAGAATCTATGACCGACACGTCGAAATGCAAGATTCCTAAACTATGTACATATGATTGCTTTTTACTTTAATAGGCGACTGTTTTTATTGCTAGAAATATGTTTTTAACCTGTTCACTACACATTAACCATATTTGGTCAGATTGAAGGTCACAACCCATTTAATTAACAGAGACAATTGATGACTAGTTAAAAGGTTAAGTTGTGTGTGATTTAATTTAGAACTTTGAATTTCAGGTTTATTGGAAGTCATTTTCACAACAAATGTAATCAACTGTATACATATAAATGATAATTTGTACAAATCAAAACCTTGCTTGGTTTGTATGAATAGCATAATATTCTACACGATAACTGTACATAAACTAATGTCAGTTAAATTATGAAAATAGTGGTCAGTTAGATCTGAATCATAATTTGTGACTATCTGGCGTTCATTTTAAGATACGAATGGATTGCAAAGGTTTATTTAATGAAAAGTATTTCCAATTCAAATTATCTATTTTTTATATGTGAAATTCTTAAAATGATATTGCATTCTGGCAAAGTTAGAGTGGTGCACAAGTAGAAAAAAGCAATCATCTATAATGTATCTACTAAATTAAAATGAGAATGAAAGCATGTAATAACCTCGGCACTAGAGCCTTGATGCTTTTCTATTTTTAGGGTTTCGTACCCAAAGGGTACCAACAGAATCCCTATTACCAAGGGTCTGCTGTTCGTTTGACCGTCTGTCACGGCTGGTATCGTCTGAACCTGGAACAGATAGACACTTGAAATTTTCACAGAGCTTATTACTATTGCTGCTATAACAACAAATAAAAAAATTAAATTAAGTGAAAAATTAAAGGGATGCCCCATACTAGAAACATTGTTAACACTTGAAATTTTCATGAAATAAGTGCTGCTATAGCCACTATAACAACAAATAATGAAAATAAAATAGAGTTAAAAATTTAAAAAGGTCCGCATATAAGAAACTGTGTTTTTATATTGTATGGTGGTACGGAACTCTTTGTTGCCAGTCCATCTCGTACTTGGCCGGTTTTTTTATTTCGTCTGCACTTACCACTCACTGAGAATTAATCTAAATACATTGAAGTTAGAGTTTCAATGACTACCGATTTTGAATGTTTTTCGAAAAATATTGACATCAGATTTTGGGTGTCATCTATGTATTTTGTTATAAAATTATTCTAAATTCTTGTGTTTGTAAAAGAACTTTCATAAAAGCCGTAGCAGTTAGTCGTATTTGTAGAATTATAATTTGTAATTAACGTGTGTCACCAGAAATTGTACACAATTCATAGGATAAATTAGAAATGAGTTATTCAACAAAATCATATTTCTAAATAACTAGATGATGATTATATTTTGTATTGAAAAAAAAAAAAATTAGAATGAATACAAATTTAGGCTTAAAATTATAATATTACATAGACATTTTAAATTGATAAATCATAAGCTAATAATTTAGATAGGAACATTTTCGATAACATCATTGTACTAAACCAAATAGATTAAAATAATTTAATCCTTGCGAAAATAAAAGCAATCACTGTTTAGCTTGAATACCTGAATAGAATTTTTTTTTTTAGTTAGATGGTTTTGGAAAGGACAGTTAGTCCAAGATTCCAGCCTATCTTGTAAACCCCTCATATTTTTTCTAGGCGAAATATTGTACATTTACTATAAAATATACCAATAAATATTACTAAGGAAAGTTGACATCTAAAATTCGGTCCAGGCTACTTTTAATTAAAATTGTTCAATTAATTTTTTTTAATTATTTGAACAATTCTTCCCATATACATTTTTGTACCAAAAGTATTTGCATGCTTCGAAACATGCAACTTCCAATTAATATTTCGACATTAAACAAAGGTTGATTTTTATCAGAACAGGTAATTTTTTTTATAAATTTTTGAATCCCATCATCTTTTTATTATTCTAATATAATTACTTTTATTTTTATATGTTAAAATTAATTTAACAATTTTAATAAAATGAATAGCCCGGACCTAGTTTAAGGTGCCAACCCTCCTTAGTTAATGTTTATTGATATATTTCATATGATCAATATTTCGTCTGGAAAAAGAATGAGGGCGTCACAAGATAAATCGGGATCTTAGACTGAGTTTTTTGATCATGAATACTAATAATTTAATATCGTATAAACATTTTCAATAAAATTCTTGCGCCAAGCCAAGTCACTAAAAAAATATTCTATTCTTGTGAAAATAAAAGCATTCACTGTTTAGCTTTAGTACCTGAATGGGGTGATTTTTTTTTTATTGTAAGGTTTTGGAAAAGACAGTTTAAGGTGCACGAATAAGCTAATAATTTAGACATGAACATTTTTGATGACATCCTTGTACTAAACCAAGAAAATTAAAAATAATTGTATTCTTATGCAAATAAAAGCATTAACTGTTTAGCTTGAATACCCGAAAGAGACAATTTTTATAATTGGAAGGTTTGGAAAGGATACTTTATCAATAATGTATAGATACAAGTATTTTCGATAACATCTTTATACTAAACCAAGTATACAAAAAATAATTCAATTCTAGTAAAAAAAAATGCAATCACCATTGAAATTCAGTACTCTAAGGATGGTCTTTTTTTTATTGAAAACTTTTAGAAAGGACAATTTATCAGTTGTGAGCATTTTTGATTAAATTCTTAATAAAAATAATGTTTTCCTTGTGAAATTAAGCAATCACCGTTGAGCTTGAGTATCGAAATGGGTCATTTTTAATTGGCATGTTTTGGAAAGAACATTTATCAAAAATGATGCCCCTTGTTTAATATCATTATTATTTCTAGACATGTCTTTGTGAACTATTGAATCTATTGTCGGCCTATCCATCTTGGAACAGATGTAACCTTACATATGTAGTGTTTGAAAATTATTCACAAGCATTGAACAAGTCCTTAGACAACATGGGACAAGATCCCGACCTATCTTAAGAACCCCTCATCCTTTTCCCAGGCGAAATATTATTCATATACTAAATATATTAATAAGCATTACTAAGGAGAGTTGGCATCCTAAATTTGGTTCAAGTTATCTTTAATAAAAATTCTTATTATTTTAATATCTAGAACAACTTTTTTTCCATATATATTTTTGTACCAAAAGTTATTGCATGCTCCACAATGTGTAACTTTCAAGGTATAATTCCAACACAAAAAAAAAGTATTAACTATTATTATTGTTTTAATCAGAAGTACTAATGCAGCAGATACCTAAATAAAGACAGAACGTACAAGTTATCATCTGAACCAAGACAATACAAAAAAATTATAGGAAAACATAAATCAACTGAATATATAGTTGAAAAAATTAAAGATATTTTTTCATGGGTAGGTATAATTCGCCTCAAACTTTATGGCGGATCGGAATACAACGCGTGTTTGCGCAGGTATAGTCATATAGCCGTCGTTCCACTGCGTCCCGCTACACCTAAAACTGGTTATTGCGACGCGACTTGTGCCTATGTTCACATCCGCCATAAAATTTGATTGCAACTGTAGGTACCTATACAATTATTTTTATTGTGAAATAGAAAAGATGACCTGGGAACCCATTGAAAACTTGGATAACTGCCCGGCTATATTATGTGAATGCATAATCCAACAAGAATCAAAACATTTCCAAGAATTTGAGGAAACAGAAAAAGAATTTTTTTTTGAGACATTAAATGAGAACAATTTATTGATTTTTTACAGAATTATTCAATAATTTTTGAAAATTTTTGTTCTGATTATATTTGTTTTCAAATATAATTTACTTATTTAACATTTTAATTAATAAACAGTCTGGACCAAATGGCCAAGCCAATAAACATTATTAAGGAGGGTGCCAACCCCTTTGACTATTAATACCTATATGAGCAATATTTCGTCTGAGAAAAGAATGAGGGGTTTACTAGATCTTAGACTAACAGTAAGTAATAATTTGTTTTGTAGTATGACACAAAAAAAAAACTAGGTATTGATCCTCAGGTATATTCGATTATTTATGATTTCTTTTAAATTAAAATGCTCTAATTTAAGAATTATGGATGTTAATTTTTAGGAATACCTAATACTGTTAGTTTTGCTATTGTATGTATTGTTGAAGTACATTTTCATTATGAGGGAATCTGTCTTCTAATTTCATGTAAGATGAAAAATCAACTGAAAAGATGAGAAATCAACTGAAAAGATGAAAAATAATCGTAATACCAAGAAACAATTGTGCTGATTAAGAATAATTTAAGAATAACTTTAAGAGCCGCTTTGTTGTTTCATTTCAGACCCTGTTTCCTAAAATTAATTCTAATAAGAATGCATTGGGCTCTCACATGGGCTCATTTCAATAGTAGTATGTACGCGTGACCTACGCAAAGTCGGCACCTCGAGGCTCGACCCTAAAAACCTAGGTAAGCAAAAGAATATACGCTCTATAGTAAATATACATAGGTACTACTTGATATGCCTTTGGGCCTACAAGGAAAAGCAAAAATTCTGAAATTACATTTTATGTGTAATTTAATGAAATATTTAAAACAAAATTGACTTATTGCTTATTGTCTACATCAATTCATCTTGTTATAATGTATCATGTTTAAAATAACTGTACCCTATATAAATCAAGGTATTCTACGAGGTAGGTAGGTACATTGAGGTCCATTTTATTCTCTGTCTCTCTATTGAGACCCGCATTTCAGACTGGCTTGCCTAATATAAAGTAGTTGGACTGTGAGGTGGACTTACAGATTGTCGGACTGTGCACTATAAACAACATAGGCGCGCACCCTGATAAAGTGGAATATATAAAGTAGGCACAGGTTGATTCTCGAACCGTTTTTATGTCTCATCTTCTCATGAGACAATATCAATGACACGCATGTTTCTTCTAGTGTAAACTTCATTCTGTGTTCTCGAAACTCATAAAAAACAAACGATTTTTGAGATTTATCAGAGTACAGAGTTACGTTCTCACTAGAAAAAAATGTGTTTCACAAAAATAATCTCACGAGACATATAGTCAAACGGTCCGAGAATCACTCGCCAAGTACCTAGTACCTACTCCGTCCGTTCATGTGGGGAGAAGGGGATTCACCGATTCCTCTCTGCCTGCGGGTAGCCGCCAGCGATGTGAAAATCAGCTATATTTTAAAAAGGCGTTTCGGAGTATAAACTAGCATTCTAATTCTAGTATGTTATTTTATACGCTAAGCTATAATTCAAGAAGGCGGCAACAGCGACCAATAAAAGGACAATCATACTTTTTTGGTATCATCGCCAGGATAGTGTTGAGACTGTCTCGCACCCGGCGCACCAGAGATACGCACCGCTTGCGCATCGTGGCATAGAAGCAGTCGGTGCGCGCCTGCGCAAACATGCCGCGTTATTGTACTGGACACTGTGGGCCTCATATTATTTTTTCGCGTAATTCACCCACAGACTGCACGTGTAGGAGGATGTAGGTACAATATCCTCTGAAAAGTGTTATCTTAACTTCATATGAACAGCGTCAAAATCTGCGAGCTATCATATTATTAAGATATCGATAAAAACAAACATATGGTGTCAATCTCTATAACAAACGTAAATATGAAATTATATTACTTTTTCTTTCTTTTAAGCTGTTTATGACAGTATAGTAATTTTAAAATTTTCAGTTTAATGTAGGTAGGCTATTGTTTAAAAATAGGTGATAAAATTGTTCATTTCTTAGTGTTTAAAAGCAAAATAAAGGCATTTGGTACTTACCGATGGAACGAAATTGTTTAATTTCCTGTTGATTTTGAGGAACTGTGACTGTGAGCATTTATTGCAACACAAGCCATTTTTGTGGCGAAATTTAAATATTTTGATGCAAGCAAACTTCCGTCTGACTAGTCACACTAATGTCATTGAGAAGGGAGTACAAGCAGGTTGAAGCAAATCGTCATTTATACTTACATCTTTTTCACTCACACTGAAATTAACCATATGGAAAACATGTGGAAAATGAAACAAATATATGTAGGTAAATACAAGAATGCCTTACTTTAGTAATTGTTTCAGAACATTACATACAACATAGTTTAGAGCGCTACTTCGCTCGATATAGTGTGAAGGTCGCTTGGGAGAGGGCAGGGGTCTATGAAAATAATAGCAGCACTTACAAAATTTTGTGAAAATTGTTTTAATTTTGACTGTTATATTATGTTACTAATATTTAGGTTGTAATGTAAGTGTTTTACTAACAAATGAGTGCTTGTTACTTGATATGAAATAAATAATAATAATAAATTTATGTAGGTACCAATCCGGCCTAATAATCTTCTCATAATAAAAAAACCGGTTAAATGCAAGTCCCGCTCGTATAAACACGGCTCCGCATCAGAAACTATAAAATAATTATGCATAGATTTTTTTTCCAAATATACAGCTTCATTTCGCTGTAATGTGCCCACAATCTCGAACATTTAGCTCCCGGATTATTTTAGTTAATGTACCTGCATGCTGTAAAAATAGAGTAGGTATTCCTCACGTTATATTTAAATGCAATTATTTCAATGACTTCAGTTTTCGACAACAGCGGTGAAAAGTTTGTGCCAAAGTTGTATCTTCGTAACTATTCCACGTAGGTACCACAAACAATGCTTAGTGAATTCTTATTGTAGTTTTTCTTTGGATCCAGAGATATGCCGTGAATGGACAAAAGCTGTTAAAAGAGCAAAACTAGACGCCAAGTAAACGGCCGTTTGATTATAAATGGACATATTAAACTTTGCAATTTAAGGGATGATTTAGGTTTTGCTTGTGCCGATGCGAGGAGCAAAGTAGACCGAAGAAACAAGCCACCCAGAAGGCTCAAGAAATTGTGATTTACTTATAACACACGATTTGTAAAATATTTTGTTGTAAACAGCCATATACTAAAGTAGTAAAATTTTAAACTAACTTTGGTAATTTTTTTGATACATTACATTGTATGGTTAAAAAAGTTGTGTATATTCATCTTTCCCATAACGTACCTATCTTTTCATTTGATGTATCACATATTGAATATGATTTTTTTTCTAATTTGCGTTCCAAAATAAAGCAACCAAAATGAGAATTGATTTATCGTTTAGATTTTCCTGTTATCATTAATACGATGCGTTTTTCATAATAAGTTTTTTTTTTATATTTATTATGTCACATAATGAATGCACTTATATACGTTTTTTAATTTGCCATCTAAAATTGATCCCCAATATCAAAATAGTTTATTCATTTTATACATTCCTAATTGGCCCACAAAACTTTTTATTTGTACCAAAATCCAGTTCTTTTTGTGTAATATCTCGCTTGTGTAATATGTACTCATATCTCGAAAGTGAAGCGTTGTTGAAGGTGATCAAATAAATCTCTCACATTCATCACCACACCCCCACATACAATCACACTCACTCACTCGCACTCATAAGCACACATTTATCCAGAATCTTTTAAGAATAATAAAAATAATAATAATAATAATCTAATAATAATGAAATAAAACAAATAAATAAATAAATAATAGCCATGGTAGTGTGGTACTGTGTTAAGTTTATAATAAAATGATAACTATTTTAATATTGATAGATATTTCTAACAAAAATAAAATAAATAAAAGTAAATAATAAATGCCGATTAATATAATTTTTGAGATGTAACGTTGTGTGAAATATAATGTTAATTTGATTTTGCTCGCCACGTGACAGGCTGTGCCTAGTGTGGAGAGCATTGATGTCCTGTGTTGCATTATTTATGAATTATTTTGATAAATAAATAAATTTGAATTTGAATTTGAATAGATTCAGAGAAAATAGGCTGTGATCGACGGTAAGTATAGACCTCAGAAGAGTGATCCTTTATGGGTTCAATTTTTTCAAAACGGATACACGGAATCCTAAAATTTGTAATTTACATTGCCTCAATTTTTTGACTTACTAAAATTGTTCCTTTATAATTTATTCATCACTAGTTTGTTTGTTTGTTTCGTAAATGTCGACCGCTCAGTTATTAGTAACTCTAACTTAGGTTCTGGTTTCGAACCTCAGTCTATCATATATTTTTTGAATATTTGTACCGGGTCATAATTAATCAGTGTTTGTGTTGTCGTTGTTTGTATTTACCCATAATGCTTATTACTAAGATACGGTACCATGATCCTTATTGGAAACGAAAATAATGTACAAGTTTAAAGAAATAAACGTATCTATATATTTTATTACTGCAATCAATAGAAATATTTAACTTTAAATATATCGATAACGTGGATGCGTGGATAACGTGGAAATGGTGGAAAAACAACCTAACTTAACCATTTTTTTTAAACATTCCTTTATGTACGTAGCAAACCTAAACAGTTGAAACTTATTTTGTCCATTTAGTGTTAGTTTTCAAGGTTTTCATTGAGGTTTCATTTTACCTACCATTATCTACATAGACATTATTGGAAGGATTTTATTTATTATTTTAACTATTAATATTAACAGACTTATAAAAAATAATTGATTATTAAATAATGAAAACAAAAGTATTGTATTTACAAATTAAAAAATACTATGTAAATTATGATAAATGACAAAATTTTAAAGAGACGATGGGTTCAGGGTACCAAGGATGCTTGCCGCGTTGCCGCGCTGTATTGCGACACTGATGCTCTGAACAGAGTATTCCTTGCTCAAAGGATCCCCTGTCAACAGACACAGCGCGACATCCAAATCGTGGACAACTGATTTGGTATCCTTGGACCAGGGACCCATCGTCTCGACAGCAAAAGGGATGAAATGGTAACGATTTAAAAGTTCCATGTGCTTGGCTGTTTTCCTGCGAGCTGCTGTCTCAGCAGCTGCTCCAGTTTTTTAGATGTATTTTTTATATAACTTTGACATAAAGTATCTACACAAGTTACATCCCAAACAAGAGCTTTACCACTTTTGTATGGAATCATAGTGACACCATCGGGTCGGCCGTCGGCCGTCACTCCGAAAGATACCTTGAGGCTCAAGACAGGAAGGTATATGTGCAGAAGATAGTGTTTTGAGTGTGGTTTTGAAAATGAAGGCTATCAAAAATATCTTAGTAGCAAGTATGTATTACTATTAGTATTTTTAATTTCGTTTTTTTCCTGTGTTTGCGCATTTCTAAAAATTCTAAAACTTGGATTAATCTTTTCACCTTACCCCAGCTTTCTAATGGGAGTGTTTCTTCCAAAAAATGACACCAGGTGGCGGATGGTCGTCCCGGTCCAAAACGTTGATGTCAAACTTCAAATTCAGTACAAAAACAATGTAATTTCAGTTACTTTCAGCAACTTTCAGACTGATGGTCTGATGATTTAGTCATTACTTTTATCTTTTGTAGGTTTCTTTATAAAAATGTCAGGAACATATTTGTTGTGTGCCTTTGTGTAACAATAGGGGAAATCATCGATTTCCTAAAAATGTTGTCGTGCTTTGCGGTGAAAATGGTTGGCGGGTATAAAGTCCGCGCCAGATATGTGATCAAATGTTTAGGAAAACTTTTCTCAACTTTTGCGCACATATTTGATGCATTTGTGCGCCTGCAAGACTTGCTTTGCAAATAAATGCTCTACATTTATCGCAATGATGGATGACGACGATTTTCTGAACGCAGTTTTTCTGTTTTATTTGAGTGCCTTTAATTGTTTGTTACAGGTGGCTTTTCATAATATTCGTTGATTACTTATATAAACTTTGGGCAAGTGGGGTAAGCTACGCAAAGTTTAAGCTTTGAACGTTTATTGATGTTCGTAAAAACCGACGACACATGACAAACTTCAAATGTGTGATCAAACTTTGAACAAATGCTCGAATTCCCGTGCCACACTTCGAAACTTGGTAGGTATTTGTGTATTTGACATCGAAGTAGGTATATAAAGCTTAGTCTGACGCCGGCTTAAGATGCGATAAATGGTAGGTATCCTTCTGAATATTCTTTAGTGTCTTTTAATAATTTTAAAGCTGATGATTACATGCAGGGTAACAACACGAGGTAAAGTTATAACCTTAAATTATTTTCAACGTTATTGTGGACATCTTAACTCAAGTAACAACGCTAAATATTTGCATCTCTTTTACGCAACTCCAGTTTCAGTGCCATATCGAACTACGTGTCGAAGTTTATTTTCGGTGTCCACTGAGTTTCATTCACAGTGTTTACATAACACAATAAAAGTTAATATTTTCACCTTTCATACTTCGCAAAGGTTGAAAATTTAAAATAAAATTATTAAAAAACACTCCCGACAGGACCGGGTTTCGCTGTGCTGCCAAACCTGGCCAGCTATGTGCTGCCATCTAGTGTATGCTTATAAAACGGTCAAGAAGAGAAAAACTCCCAATATGAAAACCCATGGTGGTAGTTTTGGAAAGCCAATCCATGTCATTACTGTCATTTAGTTTTTGTAATATTCTGTGGTTTTTGTAATTTTGTATCATTCTGTGGTTTTTTTAAATTAATCAAAATTAATGCCCTAAACTAGTTTGTGCCCTAAACCTATATAGTTTGTGCCCTAAACTATCAAAAATATTGCCTGTGAAATATTGCTAATTTGTTTTGTTAATCTGGTTAAGGTTGTGTGATTCGGTTTCGTCAATTATGTCGTCTATCGGTCCAGAATTTCACAATTTTATTAAAAAACTTGAAGAAAATGGCGATAAACTAACTCCTGATGGTAGCCAAGAACAAGAATTGGAATTTGAATACAATGTAAGTTTAAAATCAAGTAAATATTTACGCAAATTTTATAGTGAATTTTAGATAATAGATTTCTTTTTCCGTTAAGACCGTAATTAACTAAATACTAATTTATACTAGTGAGAAAAGGGGTGATTGTTGTATCAGCATTTCATAATTTCAATGAATGGCAGTTAATACGAGCAATAAACAAAACGTAGTACGGCTTTCCAAAACTACCACCCTAGAAGTATTAATAATAATTTAGGGGATGGTGGGACGAGGATACAAAACCGACTTTCAGAATTTTTAGAAATCCGGAAACGTGAAAAAACTTAAATTGTACAATGAAAAATACATGCTCATTACCACCGACATGAATTCGCTCCCTACATTGACATAATCAAAGGGTCAATATTGAAAGAGGGAATAGACTTCAACATTAAAATAAATTAAAAACAGTAAATACATTAAGAATTTTCTAGCCTAACTTTAGTAGGTAACAAGTGAAAAATCGATTTGCATGGTTTTCCTGTTCCTCGTGGATTGGAACCATCAATTGTTGGAACATTAGTCACAGTGCCGATATATTCGGTTTTTATCGTATTTTTTTTTAATTCACCTAACCTACCTATTGATTGAGAAATGAAATGAGAAACAACCTACCTTGACCAAATTTCTTTTAAACATTCTTTTACATACCAAACCTAAACAGTTGAGACTTATTAGAAGAGTGGCTGACCATTTAGTGTTAGTTTAAAGCATTTTGAGTTTGAAGACTATCAAAAATGTCTTAGTAGCAGGTATGTATTAGGTACTAATTTTTTATTCAGTTTTTTTCATATTTCTGCATTTCTGAAAATTCTAAAACTTGGTTTAATCTCTTCATCTCCTCACTCTTTCTTATTATTAATACTCTTAGGGTGGTAGTTTTGGAAAGGCAATCCCAAAACATGCACAGTAAAAATTTATATATTCCAGAACTCTTCATGCCACATTTGTAATGGATATTATGGGCCAAGTTTTGGTGAACCCGTATGTGTGACATGTCATGCATTTCTCTTCCCCGATTTCCCATCATACTTGCCAAGCTCATATTACACTAGCGAGAAGACTGATGATGGTGATTCTGGCAATGATGAACCATCTGACCTGACTTATATGAATGCTGATAGGAGAATGAATAGAGCCGTGGTACCAGCTTGGTTGTGGAATCAGGTAAAAACCTTAAATATCCTTGTCCTAATATAATTAATAATAAGAAATATTTTAACCTAGTTACTGCACATTTACCCATTTGGGTTAGATCCAAGGTCACAAACAATTTGATCGACAGAGGCAGTTGATTGAATATTATAGTATATTTTTCTTTTTATCAAAATGTTTAAAACATATTCACCCTGCCAGAACTCTATGGAAAATGAAGCAAGTCCTGATGAAGAAGTGTTTGGAGCGCCCAGTTTTGCATGGGCAGGAGCTGCCGGGGAAGGTGAAGGTGCTTGGATGGCTCGTCCCACTCCACTACCACAGCCTCCTCCGTCAGTAGCTCGAAACCTCCAGGCGTTATCCATTCCTCGTCCTCTTGACAACCTGGCTCCAGGACTAGTTGAGCAGTTACCTGCTGAAGGTACTTTAGTTGTGCATGTGTTATACTTATTACATATTGATTGACTGCCAACACAGTCTAGCAGTGTGTGCCACACCTTCTATTTTGTGGATCGTCCCACCCGGGCACTCCTACAGTCTAATGCAAGTTTCACATGTCTGCCGATTATGTTACATAACTACGAAATACAGATATTTGACTAATGACTATTGTATAGAATTAACTTATGCACAAAGGACATCTTTGATTACACTAAATGCTTAAAGTGACAAATGTATTTAACTACTTCATACTTACATGATTACTTAATTTTAATGTAAATTTATAAAACAAAAAAGTGGTGTGTGTTTTGTTCTCAACAATTATCACATAAATTTTTTGTGGATCTACATGTATTTCTTATGGTTTAGCCATGTAAGCGCACAAAAAGCGGCTTGTCCCAACTTGGTTAGAAAATCTACCTTACCTACCTTGCTAGAGAAATTTTCTAAAAAATGGTGAAAACTTCAAAATAAGCTATTAAATGACATGCGAACATGCCTTATTAGTGGACAAAAAAATAAAATTATATACATAGCAGGTAAATATTTTAAGTCTTACATTTTAGGTATTTTATCAACAGTTAAACTTGATTGTTATAGAAATATAAACAGATTATTACAGAAATATATGACATGCGTTACGTGCGAGTGAGTAGAGCGAAGCCGACCGCTTGCCTTCACACTCCCCCTCCACACTGCTTACGCGGCCGGAGCAGCGAAGCTAGAAAGTCACTTGGCTCAGCGTTGGCAAACGAGAGCGTAATATATATTTATATAAATTACGCTTATGTACTAATTAAAATATCCCCAAAACTTATTTCCAGTATTGCTCTGCATCTTCAGCTACTTGGACGACCTGTCGTTGTGTGCTTGCGCGTGTGTGTGTGCGCGCTGGCGGCGACTAGTGCGCGCCCAAGTACCACCAGCTCGCTGGGTTGGCTACGTCGCACTCCGTTGGCCTCTGTTCAGACCCATCATGCTACTTCCTTCTATAGATTGGCAGAAGGTAATAATGTATTAACAATTACAACACAACCCCCAATTGTAATTAAGATGTACATTTTGATGTAAGTGCTGTAATATTTTTTGTGTGAAGTTTCACACAAAAATATGACAGAAATATAATCTAATATATGAATGATATGAAAAATATATCTAATCGATTTTCAAATTAAATCAATTAATTTAATTCAATTTGCTTTTACAAGCATTTTCATCAAAACTGTACCATTCCATAGTGATCTTTCTATAAAATCAGAAGGGTTGATAAGGGACGCTCTAGAAAACTGGAAATTAGCAAAATCTTAATAAAGTGTCGGTGGAG
This sequence comes from Luffia ferchaultella, assembly GCA_949709985.1. NCBI lineage: Eukaryota > Metazoa > Arthropoda > Insecta > Lepidoptera > Psychidae > Luffia > Luffia ferchaultella. The sequence goes on along the minus strand of OX453255.1, from coordinate 19,915,129 downwards.
TGAAAGAGGGATGTAAGAACAATACCAAGTAAAAATCTATAATCTCTGATTAACCCCTGGCAAACAAACAGAGGATTATGTACTAAGTGACCTATAACAAGGAAAGTCCGCCGATATTATCACACCTATTATTCTCATGTTTAAGGTTCATTAGTATATAAACATTAGAATAAATCACTATATCAATGACCAGGGTATGTACCGCCTAGATTATCGCCGCCGCCTTCCCTTTTTATAGGTGACCTGTCATTACTGGAATATATGAGGCGTTCAACTGAACGTAGCTCAAACTTATACAGCGTGTAGAGCATACCAAACTAAAACAGTTTCAAGTGACCAGATGACGTAAACCAACGGTTATCGAGAAAAAGTTTACATTATATTTTTTGATTACTTTTTTTTTCTCTACACTACAGCTCTACACGCTCTATAAATGTGGACTATGTTCATCCGAACATCAAATATATGTTTATATGTTTATTACCATTGCCAGCTTGTATAATGTAAGCTCATTTACAGTGTGGGCTTTATGGTTTTTTTAAATAATTACAGTTTGATGTGTTTTAACTAAAAAATTGCTTCTCTTGTAATGTACTATAGAAATCATTCATTTATACAAAATTTACCCAATCTAATATTTTCAACTTGAAAGCCAAAACGAATTGGGTATATATTATGTAAAAAAAAAAATAAATACAAAAGTTAAACTAGTCTGAGTAAATGTATAGATATTTTATATATCAATTGTCATTGCAATGTTGTTTGACGATTAGGTCAAAACTTTTAGAGTTTTTTTCTATTTTAAAATGCTTTAGCTAGTACCTTTAGCTAGAAGCTATAAGTGCATCGGCGAGCCGGCTCGGGCCGCCCATTTAGTGGCGCAGAAATAGAGTTATTCCATAAAAAGAAAGGCGGCTTTTAGGCACTTTTAGGTGAATTCAGTACCTACTCAAGTAGCGCTGTGCGAGCTGAATGCACTTTATTGCATCGTGCCGAGAATTGCTATTTATTCAAACGGTTTGCGGAGGTCATCTTCTGTACTTATACTATTATATATTCTGTGCTAAAAGCATCATTGATAGATTTTATCATACTGTGTCCTCAGATGTATCAAACACTAGTGGAATCGTGTTTCTGTCGCAATTGCCTGCTGCAGATGTGCACGCAAGCGCAGCCCGTCGGTGATACTAGCCACTGGCGTCGGAACCGACTGCGTTCGGAGTTAAAGGTAAATACATTATACTCCGTTCCAATGTTATAACAGCATAGAAAACAAATATTAAGGGATCGAGCTGACCAGAGCCGGCCGTATGGCTGGTGCGCTTTGCTGAGAAATTTTCAGTCTTCAGTAGTTGGCGCTGTATGTTTTGCCAAGAGTTTAATTAACTTTCTGTTTATATTGTATGCTGTTTCAATTCTTGTGTTTGAAACATAATTTTGTAGAATTTAATTTTTTGCCATGTAGGTCTAACTATAATTTTTGTTATTATCATTTCGGTCATTATGCCTCATTGTAGGGGCTTAGGCCTGTTTTCCGCATGAGGGTACTTGGAGCTTAATCGCCCATGATACTCCAGTGGGGGTTGGTGGATTTTAACGACAGCCATCTGATGATAGCAACCGAGACCTATGGGTTGTGTACTTATGATTATGTTCTTAAGTCAGAAAAAACTCATTGGTACATGCCGTGGCCTGAGTTTCTAAACAAAAAAGCGGGCTTGCCACCACACGGCTATCTCGACATTTCACGACACGTATTTCGACTTTTATTATTATTTGTACATAATATACAATTTTTCGTATAAATATCTCAGCCATTTATAAAAAAAATTCAAACAATTTGATTATTTTTTTTTGTCAATAATTTGTCTATAATAAATGTCAATTTTCTCCCAAATCAGTAGTTTGTTTTTAGAATTAATAGAAATAAGCAATTATCAATTTAAGTTGATGGTAGTTTTCTGGAAAGCGCTAGAGTAATCAGATAGCGTTAGTCTAATCAAATCAATAGTTCACAGTGTAGTGACTTATGATAATGAAGTGTACGCTAAGTGTACAAAAGAATTAATAGTGTAATTATTATCAAAGTAACATGCTGATTTTATAAGAGTTTAGACATCAAGATTAGTGGATTAATTTCACTGTTTAGTCTTGATAAGATCTAGCTGTGAGTTTTCTTAATGGTCAATGACGGTTACAATATAATCAAATGTGTCTCCCACAGATGATGAGGACAGATCCAGCAGAGGGTATAGCGGCGATGCCTTTGGACGCGAAATGCTGTCACTGGCAAGCCAGTGTCACAGGTCCTGTAGGTTCTCCCTACGAAGGCGGAATATTCTATCTTTACATACAAGTGCCATACTCGTGAGTACGCTGTGGTATTGGAATGAATAAAATCATGTTGTTAAATATATTTTTGTTAGGAGTTTCCTTCGAGCGGCGGGCGCATATGCACGCGTTTTAAGTATTTGTGTGTCAAAATTTTTAAAGTGTGAAGTGGTTGTTCAATGTGATTATTAAATAATAATAATACCTCAGACATCCCACACAGCGCCATCTAGTCTCAAAGCAAGCAAGTATTATGCTTGTATTATGGGGTACTAGACAATCGATATACAAACTAAATTGTTCATTATATATATTTATATACTTTTTACACCCAGACACGGAAAAAATTGACATAGTCATGCACACAAATATTTGTTCTGGGCGGGAATCCAACCCGCGACCCTTAGCCGCGGTCCGCCGTCAATCCGTCAGTCAAAATGTTTGAGTGAATATTACGTTTAAGTAAATTTAAAGTGCATAAACATAGACATAATCAGTTCACATATAATTTAAATAGTTTATGTGAAAATTCTTTAGACGTCAACACTCACGAAAAATGGAGAAAAACTAAAATCGAATCGAAGTCTCTTCTATCCTACAATATTTGAAAAAGTAAAGAGTGTACATAAAAACAAACTAAGATATTGCTTTGTATACAACATTGACACGTACTCGTAACTTCTGCCTAATTATATCACGTGTGTCGTATCGGTGTGGGATCGCTTGAATTTATTTTGTCGCGCAATAGTTTTAACTTCATGATAACTCCTAAGATATTAATTTAAATTGTATGATGCGGAGCAATTTTTGTTATTTGTAATATTTGTTATAAAAATTCAATGTAATGATCTTTGATAAAAAACCAATGGCCGTCTTGTTTCCTTTTAGTATCGTTCAATAGAAAATTATTGAGACATGATTACACAAACCTTTCCAGAAAAAACCAAAAACTCTAGTCACCATTTACGGCCGCTGTACGCTCCGCGCTGTGTCGGGCTAAAGGCTTTGGGTGCGTCGTCACAAAGAATTGAACCAAACGTTATGAAATAACACTGTAGATAAAATAATTTATTATGAAAATGAAAACTATATTTTTTATTTACGTACGTATTTTTTATTTATATACGTTTTTTGTATATAAAAAACTGCGTCGAGTGCCGCCAAAAATATCAAAATCGAACGATGCGTTCAAAATATATCGCAGTTCACAAATTTCCGAAAACGTGTTTTTTTAATATACTTCACTTCACATCATCAGCCCATTTTTACCCCACTGCAGGGGCCCAGGCCTCCCCCAGGGTGAGGGTGAGGCTTGGAGCTTAAATCTACCACGCTGCTCCACTGCGGGTTGGGGACTGTAACGACCGCCATCTATTGACAGCGTCCGGGACCACTGCTTAACGTGCCCTCCGAAGCACGGAGTCAGTGATAGTTATGTACTTAAGTCAGAAAAATCATTGGTACACGCTCGGATTCGAACCATGGCCCTATGGTGCCTTATAGATTTGAAACAGGTTCGTTGCGCTTTGGGCTATCACGACATTTTTTAATATAACTTTGAGATTTTACGATCAATAGTTTTTTGGCTTCACATAAAAGTTTTGTGCTAACAAAATTACATATAATGCCATAAATTGCAATAGAATCAAACGAAGCCTTCAAAAAATATGGCAGTCTACAAGTTTCCGAAAAAGTGTTTTTTTAACACAACTTTGAGATTTTACGACCAATAGATTTTTGACTTTACACAAAAGTTTTGTGCTTACAAAATAGCATAGAATATCGTAAACTGCATTAAAATCAAACAAAGCGTTCAGAAGATATCACAGTTCAAAAATTTCTAAATAACGTTTTCTTTGCTTGAGCACAAAGAACTCTTAAATGTATAGAATTTCTATTTTTTAACTTGCACAACATAACTTTGAAATTTTATGACCAATCGATTTTTGGCTTTACATAAAAGTTTTGTGCTTACAAAATTACATATAATGCCATAAATTGCATTAAAATTAAATGAAGCGTTCATAAAATATCGCAGTTCACAAATTTACGAAAAAGTGTTTTTTCTTTTAACATAACACTCAGATTTTACGATATATAGATTTTTGACTTTGCACAAAAATTTTATGCTTACAGAATTGCATAGAATGCTGTAAACTGTACTATAATCAAACGAAGCGTTCAAAAGATATCGCAGTTCAAATATTTCCATAATAACATTTTCTTTGATTTGTTCCAGGTTTCTGAGCTTGAAAAACTCTAAATGTATAGAAAGTTTGGGCTTGGAGAGCTCGGAAAATAAATATTATGAGCTCGAAGAGCTCAAAAACCACGAAAATCGATATCTTGTGTTTGAAGAGTTAAAAAGCTTTGTAATTTTCGAGCGCTTTGAACTCGAAAATAGCGGGTAGTTTTAGGGATAGCCTGCAGCGTCAACCTATTTTTTTTTAACATTTAAATAGATATAGTAAACTATCCTTAAAAGATAGACATATAGACCTACTTTACAACTTTAGTTCTATAAAAGAGGAACGGTTCCTCCATGTATTTTTGTTATAATATCTCAAAGGGATTAGAAAGTCTTTTCGATGCAAGCTCTCAGTTGGCTTGTTTTTTTTCCTATGTCTTCAACAGGAATCTACATGTTTCCACCAATTTAGACGAAACATTAATGAATTATATACATAAACCATTCTCTTGAATCACTCCATCTATTGATGACAACCATACAAGAGTCTGTGAATCTTGAACCCTCTGTGACTCAGAGGCTAGATCTACCCTTGATTTGGAAGATGAAATTTTCTGTTGAATTATAACATAAATATATTTATATATGCAGGTATCCATTGAACCCACCGGTGGTGCGTTTCCTGACCCGCATACTGCACCCAAACGTTTCGAGACATGGCGACGTCGGCATAGACTCCGTGCACCACAACTGGTCTATAGCATTCACAATCAGTAAAGTGCTAATTTCTATACAGAGTTTGCTCACCGATCCTTATACTGCGGTAAGTAAATTTGCCCAAGCTTATAAAAAATATTTCTTAGAAAGTTATGTAATTAAAGGAGCTGTGGTCACCAGTGGCTAAGGAAGTTCAAGGTTCGATCTCCGGTCAAATAAATACCATAATGTGAACATGATCACCTCTGTGACGATGGAAGTTTACAGACCCCAAACCGCAAGAGACCAGTGTGGTGGACTTATATGGTTCAAAATCGTAACTGAATGTTGAGTAAGGGTTCTACTCCAGCAGTTGAGGTGTGAGAACTTAATAACAAAAGACTAGTCAAGAAATTAAGTTGTACTAACTGTGACGATTTTTCGAGTTATATTATTATTTTACTGACCGATCGACAAAGTGGTTAGAGACCTTAACAGCGGAGCCAAGAGGCACGGTTTCGATTCCCGCCCGAGACAAATATGAACATGTCTTTTTGCTTCGTGTCTGGGTGTAAAAGTATCTATATATGTATACATATATATATATATACATACATACATACATCTATATATACATACTTAAATATTCTTTATAAAGAATATTTAACTATGTATATCAATTGCGATGTCGTGATAGCCCAGAGCGCAACGAACCTGTCTCAAATTTATAAGGCCCCATAGGGCCATGGTTCGAATCCGGGCGTGTACCAATGAGTTTTTCTGACTTAAGTACACAATATCACTGACACCGTGCTTCGGAGGGCACGTTAAGCAGTCGGTCCCGGACGCTGTCAATAGATGGCGGTCGTTACAGTTCCCAACCCGCAGTGGAGCAGCGTGGTGGACTTAAGCTCCAAGCCCCCTTCCTCACACTGGGGGAGGCCTAAGCCCCTGCAGTGGGGTAAAAATGGGCTGATGATGATGACGATATCAATTGTCTAGCACCCATAACACAAGCATAATACATGCTTACTTTAGGACTACATGGCGCTATGTGGGATGTCCCAAGTACTTATTTATTATTTAATAATTTTTTTAGGGTTGCAAACCTTCAAAGGATAAAACAGAACCATTGTACAATCATTCTTGTGTTCGTCAGCGCTCTATCACACAACATAATACTGCATATTTCAACAATTACTGAGTAGAAATTGTAAAATAATTATTTTTTATGTAAATGGGGATGAGTTTGGCCTTCTAAGAAAAAAGGATATTTCTCCTTTTCATTTAAAAAAAATCTTTCTTTTTCTGAAGTGTGAGAAGTAGCAAACAGACAAATAAACAAATTTTACAAAGAGATTTAAAAACTCTCAGTATGTTAGATAATCAAACATTCTAGTGTTTTCCAGAAGAATTTAATCTTCTGACACTACTTTCTAGAACAAAACTAGTGATGGTGAATTATCTATAATTAACATCGACGTTGTACATGTGTCAATATTGTAATAATATTTGAATGAACTTCAAACAGGTGTGCATGGAACCAGAAGTTGGCGCTCTGTACGCGAATTCCCGTACCCGCTTCGAGAGTGCGGCCCGGCAATGGACGTGGCGTTACGCTATGCTAGATGTAATACACCCGCTAGCCGAGCCTCCACTATTGGTACCTCAACTCCCTGCAGCACAAACGGTGCTAGGAGGAGCTGCTTCTGTGTCATGTATAGAGTAATATAGACATGGTGATATAATCTGTTCATATTCATAAGAGGATGGAACCCTATCGCATTAAGTCTGTCAGCGCCTTGTCAGTGTAAACGCTTCGTCGCAATTACTCCTATGCATGTGTTGATTATTTACACAACATATTTGATTCATGTACTTTCTTGAAACACACAACTAAATATTTATGAGAACTCTGTAAAAATTAAAATAAAATTTTCAAAATTATATTGCTCATAATGAAATGCTAAAAATTTATCCACCGCATGAGGTTTAAAATAGTGTATGTACAACCGATAATTTACGTTGTCCAGAACGACGGCTAGCGCGGTCTTGAAAAGATTGAATAAAGCTGACTCGCCTTTACACGCAAACGCAAGTGAGTGCCCGGTATAAGCGCACGCGCATCGAAGTACAGATATGATGGGTGAATATTATATAAAATAAGGTGACCATATTTTTGTTATGACCGTTATTTAAAAATAAATAAATAATAATTTAATAGTTGCCAATGTGTTAATGTGTTTTTTTCTTTGATATTCGATAGGCTGTTACAAGAAAATCTGTTAAATGAAAAAGACATATATGTTATTCTAATAAAAATTAAACATATTTCCTTAACATAATATATAATATGTACGGTTTTATCTCGAATATATTTTGAGGGTGGGGAAATGTGGATATTTCGATCATGAAAAAATAATAAGTATTAAGTGACAAGGAAATTAAACGGGAATACAAAAGAGGACCTATGTTCACGCGTTCAGCGAGAATTTGGGGAGAGGAATGAAAGTATCGAAACTAGAAAAATTAACCTTCCCCATATGAGGTGAAAAATATAAAAGGCCAAGGGTGGGGTTAAAATTCGATCCGATCCTTTGTTTGCGGTGATATTTCATGTGCAGTGCTTCATATAGAGATAATAAAACTAGAGTAGGCAAGCTCCGTAAAGCCCTGAATGTGACGGTTGGGTATGGGAAAAAGAATCGAAAATAAATGTACCAAGTTCTATCCTTATTCTACTTTATAGCCGCATGTTCATTAGGACACTCATTTGACTGTCACAGTGGTCACAGCTGGTCTTTTTATGCTCAAAATAAAAAGATATAGTCTTAGTATATTCTATATAATTTGAGGTACAATTATTCTCTGCCTCTTTTTGTTGAGGCCTGCCTGTCATACTGGCTTATCTACTCTATTCTATTTTCTCTATGGTGTTTAACTTATTGAACGACAGTTCCAAACAGTCTGCTTCTGTTCTGATTTTAAATGGATAATATCACAGATAATTCAACCTTATAGACCACGCTTTATCAGGGATATACATTCGCCAAGGTTATGCATTGACACTGCATAAGAGCCGGCCCCGCCACTTGTCGTTCTTCATTCCACCGGCGAAGGTTACAGTAAAAACACTCGCCGTGTTTTTGAAGAAAAATTAAATTATGCCGTTATAATACCACATTGTGCAGTGAAATGGTGTGGAAAGTGTAGTACGACGTCTAGTCTCACGAAAATGGCATTACATTTCACCAGTAAGTCATTATTACTTTGTTAATCACTAAAATAATTTATTACAAAAATAAAACTAAAAAAATAAATAAAATAAAATAATAAAAAATAAAGATCGCGTTGATATCTTTTTTCCAACCCCTTTCTTACTTAGTTAAATTCACATATTATCTCGCTCTGTCATTGGCACGTGTAAACTAGACGAGAGTGATGAGACAATGTAAACTTATGAAATAAGTTATAGACAAAATTTTAATTACGCTAGTGATAAATACCCCGTATTCGTGTTAAACGTTAAAATAGGTATAATAAGCTATCCTTAAAAGATATACATATGTCATCGCGGACTTTTCTTTAGATCGATAAAAGAGAAAGTATTCCTCCATCTATAGTTTTATTATATGGTATTGTCCTCGTGGTTACACTGGTAGTTACACCAGTGTAACTACGAGGATAACCCCCGTCCTGTTAGTACCACCACTGTAGAGATTGACTTGAAGTCAATAAAACACAATGAACTAATGTGTTTCCGTAATAAGCTAAATATTTCAAGTCATATTTAATATCGGACAAAAATTACCGAAATAATAACATATATTGGGGTAGATAATTTTTTATTAATATCTACTAACAACACTTTTTTAAACATCTCAAAAAAAATACCAGTTGTAATACTCGTACACAGACAAGTCAACCTTATAGACCACGCTTTGACAGGGAGTAGCATTCGCCAAGGCTATGTAGTGACACTACATAACTACGTCTCTTGTGAGCGGTCAGTTGGAAGCACGTCGGAAGCCATTAAATTGTCAATTTTGAACGAGCCAATGAAAACTAGCCGACCTCTCCCCGCACATCGCCACTTTTTGGCGATTTCGTTTTCGTACTGACGTTTATTAAAGCGTGGTCTATAGGTTGACTGGTCTGTGTACTCGTATGACCGTTTATTTCATGTTTATTTACAGTATTAAGACAAAACTACCATGTAGCTTTACTATGAAGGTTTATATCAATACTCTGAGCGATAGCACATAGTAGGTTCTAAACTTTTTCGTCAATTCGTATGTCATTAACTAATTAAGAATATATTTGTGTCTGTCAAACACTTTGACTGTTTTCGTGATTTCGGTCTATGGTGGCCTGTAACTGTAAAACATGTCTAGAAACATTGTCTGAAGTGATTTAGGTGTAAAATAAAATATGTATCAAAATTAACCCAGCTTTTTTAAAGAAAGACATCTACTGAAACGCCTCCTGATAGCCTATTGCCTGTATATTATGTTTAGAAACATTTTCTGAGGTAATAACTATATAATGCAAAAAACCGCATCAACATGAGTTCAATAGCTTTTGTGGAGAAACTTAATAGACCTCTTACTCCAAAAGCTTATACCGTGTCCATTCTGTCGTCGCGGGTAATAAACACATCCAATCATAAAATATGTATTTTATCATTCGTCATAGATCCTTGTCATTTTGTATTTATCTCAATAAAATATAAAATTTCTTTGATTTTAGGCACAATGTCTATGAAAGTGATTTGATCTCTACGATTGATTGTATCGAATAGTGTGATAAAAATATAGAAAAGCTTTTTTTGTGTAATTCATCATAAACAATTCCTAGTTTACCTTAGACATGTGTTTTCAAAATTCTATAAAAACATTGATTTTTGCTTCCATGGAATTTGTTAATTTATTCTATAGCTCGTAGCAAGGCGCCGCCCGATATTAGTACATTTAATTCGTCATAAATTTAACTTTGGACGTAAATCGTTGGATTGATGTGGAATGCCTACTGAAGTTGCTGTTGTATGAAAAACTAAAATGTCAATTGAATCCCATAGGAATTTGAGTATTTAACTAACTCCCCAGCTTTATGTATATGACACGGTACAGGTATGATTAGGCATAATTATGAAAAGTAAGACTTTAATTTATTTTTTTAAGTAAAATGATTGTCTCCTTTGGGGACATCCTTAAATTACTTCATATGTTAAGGTGGGGGGGATTGACCAAGTGTGACATTTGTGACAAGAGGTGGAGGGGTTCTATGTTTCATGGCGTCACTTTTCAAAATCTTAAATTAATAAAAATAAATCAAAATATTAAAATGCGGAAGAAGGAGTGGGTTCAAAGTCCATGGATTCAAGATGGTTAAGTATGTATCTTTTTTTATTAATATAATTAATCGTTTATTTTTTTTAGTTTTAATGATTGCTTTCGTATTGATTTTATTAAAAACTAATGGCAAATAATACTACTTTCGGAACTGCTCATTTAATTTAATAAGTACAGTCAGCGTCATAATCATCTAAGCGCCCAACGTGACCAAAAACATCTCGCGTACAGAAATTCAATTTTATCTAGGCAACCAAAGTTACTATATTGATCTAAGCACGCAAAGTGTTCAAAATATCAGAGCACAATTTCTTTCAATTTTATCTAAGCGGTCGAGGTTTCCAAAATGATGTTGGCAAGTAAATAGCTCAACGGTATATAAGCATTCATAGAGGTCAAAACATTTATGCATTTGGGAAATTGCATAGATGTTTTAAAACGACAGCGGCGACCGCCGAACGCCATGCAAATCGAATTTTCACACGTTACGAAAGTTAAGTTAGAAGCTTGTACTTTCTTTTAATTTGAATTACGGTATATAAACATAATGTTGACGACCGCTTAGCCTAGTGGGCAGCGAACCTGCCTACGAAGCTGGAGGTCCCGGTTCGAATCCCAGGTCGGGTCAGTATTTATATGATGAATATTAGTACTGGCACCGGGTCTTGGTTGTTATATGTATGTGGTGTTTTCGTTTGGTACCCAAAATACAAGCTAATGCTTAGTTTGGGACCTAGACGTTGTTGTGATTGTATGTGTTATTATTATTATTAATGTTTTCAATATCTTGTTTTTTTTTGTGATAATTTTATCTTGTTATTATAATGTTTTTTTACGGATTGGCGGCTTTGTAAGTTATTGTTCATGTTTAAAATTTATTTTAAATATCTAATGATTTGATTTTCTTTTGTTATTTGTGGGCGTATTATTAGTTTCCGCGAGGTTAAATTTTTTTTAAACAGTGTCTCTTAGAGTATTTTACTGTTTTCAATTTATTATAATATTGAAGCCTAATCCTCTTTGAAAGCTGACCCCTAGTAATTCAGAGCGAATTTTAATCTCAAAGTCTGATGTCGGGGTGTAAGATTGGGTTTCTTTGCAGTAACGCGATGGTGCAATCCTATGATCGGCGACGAACAGTGCTCTGCGATATGTTGTGCGCTTGGATGAGTGCTTGGTCTTCTCGGAAATATGTAGTTCGTGGACGACCAATGTTAACGTGGCGTACGATTTCTCCTAAAAACAATGTAAAGGTTCAAATATAATAAATACCTCAATTAATTGTAAATACAAAACTATTCTTTGAAAAAATTGTTTCTATTTACGCTTACACCGAGTTCATTCGCTATAAAAGCGATTGAAACATTTTTCCGGTGTAAAATTATTCAATGCTTTGTTCTCTCATCTAAATTGTAGGGATGCATACTTTACTTATGAATAGTTTATTTTTCAGTAAAATATCTATTTATGTAGTTAATAAATTAATTTCGCAGATAAATTTGTTTTTTTAGTGGCAACGATCAATAGCATTTTTACAATGATGACATTGATGACAAAGAAGCTGTTCAAAGAGTTTAGTTAAAAGTAAAACAACTTAAACATTATTGTACTTAAAAATATATCAGTCAAAATAATATCCTATTACTGGGCATTAAGGATTAATTCCTGTTATGAAGTATTTACAACCATTATACCTGCATAGATACCAATAAACTATTTATTTGCATAGATATTAATGAAGACCCTGACAGCTTATATAAAATTGACAGCTATGTTGCTAACATGTATTGACTATTTTGCATGCCTCGAATAATACGCTTACTTTGACTGCGTACATATAAATGTGAAAAAGTGTAATTTATTTACCTACTTTCAATAAAGAAATTTGAGTTTGAGTTTGAAATGAAATAACGCTCATCACGATTTTGGCTACTTTAGAGATGCTTCGATCTATCTGACGCTGAGTCTATGTGTCGTGATAGCCCAGAGCGCAACGAACCTGTTTCAAATTCATAAGGCCCCATAGGGCCATGGTTCGAATCCGGGCGTGTACCAATGAGTTTTTCTGACTTAAGTACACAATATCACTAACACCGTGCTTCGGAGGGCACGTTAAGCAGTCGGTCCCGGACGCTGTCAATAGATGGCGGTCGTTACAGTTCCCAACCCGCAGTGGAGCAGCGTGGTGGACTTAAGCTCCAGGCCCCCCTCCTCACCCTGGGGGAGGCCTAAACCCCTGCAGTGGGGTAAAAATGGGCCGATGATGATCTGACGCTGACTGTACATTTAAATGTAAAATTGCAAAATATGTGACGTCACAGTAGGGGTGGGGGGAGTCTCACAAATATGACCAGTTGTGACAAGGACGCGTGTTGGGGATCAAAAAAATCATGAAATGTGACCTAATTTATGAATTATAAATGGACGAATTATAATGGGAAATTTATTTGCGGTTTTTTGTGATTATAATTTAAGTCAATTTCAGTAACAGTTTCAGGAAAATTGTTACATATAATTTTTTAACTCTAGTTAAATTTTGTGGTAATTCTAAGCGGTCGCCCGCTATTTTTATAACTGAGAACTTTTATAGGGTTTCTAATTGTATTTCACCTAAATAAAATTAAAATTATCTATTGAAATCAATAAATAGGATTGAATTTTTCTGTATTGCAATACACACAAGGTATTTTGTACGACCTTGATTCTTCCCTTCAAGAACTACGATACGTATACTTGGTGTTTGGCTGAACACGTAGTCACAACTTATAGAGCGTATAGAGCTTACTGAACTAAAAAAGTTTAAGAAAAATTAAACTATAAACATGTTTTTCTCGGTAGGTAACCGTTTGTTTGCGCCATCTGCTCGTTATTTTTGTTTAGTTTGGTAAGCTTTACACGCTCTATAAGTCTGGACGATGTTCAGCTGAATACGCGGTATAATATATTAATGATTGATTGAACGTAATTGAACTTTAGATTGTTTTTCTCTATAATCGTTAGTTTGCGCTATCTGGTCACTTGAAACTTTGTTTCGTTCGGTAAGCTGTCCATGCTCTATAAGTTTGTACAACGTTCAACCCAACACCCGGTATAGGCAGCAGTAAGTAGACTTTGTACTAGTTCTAAGATAATTTTTTTGTTCTGTTTTTAGGAAGTAAATGAATTGTTGATTTTATCATTTTCATTGATTTAATATATTATATGAACCATATGGTTGCACTATCTCTGTAATCTCATCACTCAGTTAAGATACAAAAAATAGACTTATTGTGTTGAAAATTAATTTATTGAATAGGTAACAAGTATACTCAATCTATATATTATTTTTATTTATCTATTATTATTTTATTTATTCTACTAAATTTAAAATATTTTATATATGTTTTATTTTAATATACAATAATTAGACCCTTAATAGCAAATTCATGATCTAAAACCTTACGAAGCCAGATTTATAGATCAAATCTGTGTCCAGTGAAAATAGGTACAAATCGAATTGTAACCTTTTGCAATTTTGTTGTACATACATAGTACGTCGATTAATCTAATTAATACGAAGCTAAGTTTAATAGTTATGAAGATTAGAAATATTAAAAAGGTCAAACTCTCAAAACGATACACATTCATCATTAAATTTTTTGGCTCTCCTGTAAAGTAGCTAATATGAGTTGTATTCTTTTTCACTAGACGCACAGAAATATACAAAGTGTGACTCAGTTATAGTATCTTTTCCATTTTGTATTTTTTCATTTTATTTACCAACCCTACATCCATACTATGAATTCTCCATCATGCATTTGGAAATTGTCATCCAGAGTTGATTTGCCTTTACATCCGAAATGGCACCTTTTCCCTCTCGAGTATGACCTAGACTTTCTACCTCGAGAACGAGAACGAGACCTGTCCCTAGAATGAGAACGCGACCTCCTTCCGCGGGAATGGGAACGCGATCTCTTGGAACCAGACTTTTCATCTTCCGATGAAGATGTATCACTTGAGTCGCTTGTGTCCAGCCTTATAATACGCTTGTTCCAGTGTCCACGTTTTGCTCGTAACCGAGATTTGTGACATTTCTTCGTCATGAATTCATCTCCTCTTAGAATGACAAATATCTCTTTTGTGCGGATAGATCCTTTATTTCTCCTGTCATCGCTGTGACTTTTTCCGGCTTCTGTATTTGTTGCTGGGATATTGGCTTCAGAAGCAATTGGTTCTGGTCTATTAGCGATTTCACAATTTTCGTCTGCGTTCTGAGCTCGCCTTTCTTCTTGCATTTTTCTTATACTTCGCAAGTCTTCAATGCAACTTATGTCTTCCGTGGCTATATGGCGTCTGACTGTTGTCGAGAGTTCGCTACTCTATATAAATAGTCCGTGTGATTTCAGAATATTAAGAAATATGACGCAATAGTGGTTCATGTCGTAATATTATTTAATATTTTGCAATAGTACCTACTACATATTGTGCTAATACTAGATAGTTGTGAAATAAGACAAAATAATACTGTGAAATAGACGACGAAAAGGGTTTCGTGCTATCAGCTCTTCAGTCTTAATTTAATTGTCATATGTTTGAAAAATCTACCTGTGACATATGGTTTGATTAGAAAGTAAGTACGGTTTTTATGTATTAACTCTCGTGAAAAGTGAAACACATCCAAGTGATATGAAAACAATTGAGAAAAATTTACGCGTTTAAGAAGTTATTTTTCCATAAAAGTATAGTTAACATAACATACGTATACATGGCAACAACGTCTAGGCCCCAAAGTAAGCATTAGCTTGTGTTTTGGGTACCAAGCGAACATAACACATAGGTACATATAACAACCAAGACCCGGTACCAGCATCAATATTCATCATATAAATACTGACCCGACCTGGAATTCGAACCCGGGACCTCCAGCTTCGTAGGCAGAGTCGCTACCCACTAGGCTAAGCGGTCGTCAATCAATTGGTAGTAGAATATATTTTCGAGAAAGCGGTGGTTTTTGAGAGATATAGTTCGCCTCAAACTTTATGGCGGATCGGAATACAACGCTATAAGATGGCTATAGGCTTGTTTGCGCAGGTACAGGTAGGTGATGTACCCCTTGCGCCACTGCGTCCCGCTACACCTAAAACTGGTTACTGCGACGCGACTTGTGCCTAAGTTCACGTCCGCTATAAAGTTTGATTGGAACTACCTATACGAATTGATTAGAATTCCTCTTCTGCGTTTACCGTCTAACTACTCATACTCTAGCTAGCTGGTACAAGAACAAAATGGCGAGTTTCAGTGTGCGAAGTCTCCACGCGCCGGGTCTTTCCTGTGAAATCCCCGCGCGCCGGTCTTCAATCTCGCAAAATTTAGTAATGTTACGATTCTGTGAAGTAACATTTATGACTCTACAAGCGGTCGTACCCGGCTCCGCCCGGGTGGACTATAAAAACGTTCCCATTGCCTTCACCGCCCCCTTTCCACCCACTTATTCTCCCCTGCCCTCGTATCCCCTTACCCATCCTCTCCCCTATCAACTCTTCCTTTATACTCCCTAAAAAGTCCTTTTCTTACTATACCCGTCCATGGCGTCTGCCTTCACGCGTCTCCCTGCGGTCGTCAGGTCGCGCATTCAGCGATTTCTTCCCCCAACAATGTCCCGGAAAGCTATTTTGAAAATAAAATATTACCTTTGTCACGTTAAGAATGGAAATGTAGAATGACTCAGGGGTTGTGACATAAAAAAAAGAGATAAAGAAAAAAATGAGACGAAATTTAGGTCAGTCATTTACTACAGTAATTTAACGCTCATTTAGATACAGACAGACAGAAGATACAGACACTAATTTAAATATTAATTACGACCATGATATGACCTCTTAAGACGTAGATTTAGCTTCGTCCGAGTTGAATTTCCTCTTTCTTCTCAATTTTCAAGCTCTTCATATATTATACATGATTTCGCTGTGAGGCGTCTTTATTACTCCTTGTCTGAAGATACCATCTCGCTCACCCGCTCCCTCAAAGTAACACAATATCCAGGTCTTTCCATAGAATTTACGTAGTACTAAATAATCGATTTAGTTTTCTTCGTCCCCAGATTTCCCAGAACATTCATGTTCTTCAGTTCCACTCTCGTCTACTCCACCTTGACTCCACCCATGTACAGAGGCCAGTTATTTTTAGATGCCAAGAGAAATTTCAACTCCAAATTCATTTTACTTATTTAAATGTTCTCAAAAAAATGTTTTAAATAAATTAAAACATATAAAATTCAACAGTTCCGTCAAACGTCATCCCAAATTCTTCCAATCCTTTTCTCATTTCCACGAAATCTCTCCAATTTTTCAACATTCCATATTTAAAATTCCAGACAATAATAAGCTACTCCATAGAGGTCGAACAGCCCGTACATATACAGTAAACAAAGATAACAAAAACAGGAACACGTACAGGAGTAGTGTCACACCTTTCTTACTCGCTGACAATGTAGCTTTCTATAGGTGAAAGAATTTTTTAAATCAGTGTACAACCGTGTAGTTCACGCGAGCGAAGCCGCGGGCAGAAAGCTAGTATCTTTATAAATTATAGCCTATGTGTTATTCTGGTGTATAAGCTATATTATTGTAAAATTTAATTAAAATCCATTTAGTAGTTTTTGCGTGAAAGAGCAACAATCATCTATACATACAAACTTTCGCATTTATAATATTAGTAGAATTAAAACCGAACGCTGCCGTCAAATTAATTTACTCTATGTATTTTTCATGATTTCGTTTTTAACAGGACGTCAATAGTCAATTAATAATTCGCAGTCAAAGCTCGTATTGTTTTCTAGAATCGGAAAGCTAAACTATCATTAACTAGTGACCCGCCCCGGCTTCGCGCGGGTAGCAAAGCATAGCCTACATTTTTTTGTCATACTGTCGAGTGTCGTATAGTTCGTCTCAAACTTTATGGCGGATCGGAACACAACGCTATAAGGGTGCTTGCGAAGGTATATACCCCTCGCTCCACTGCGTCCCGCTACACCTAAAACTGGTTACTGCCACACGACCGAGGGCGAATCCAGTTTTCAAGTCCGGGAGGGGGGGGGGGATCTCATAGTCGAGTTCTAGCCAGGACAGACTCCAATTCCACTACAATAATAAATGTATATAAAAAGATATAGTACCTATGTTATTCTTAGGTATACGTCAAAATAATTTTAACGACAACTAAAATGACAAAATCAAATTTTTGACGAAAGGATAGGTAAGAGAGGAATGATCAGCCCGCAGCTGCAGCCGGATTTTTAATCGTATAGATCGAGAAAAATTAAATGTAGATTTAAACCTAAATAGGCAAGAATCCCGAATTCAACTTTACACTTTTTTTAATTACCTACTTAGTAAATTTTTTTTTTAATTTTATCCTTGAAATTGCTTTAGCATTCACAATAAGTCATTTCAAATCATAAATATATATAAATAAATATATATAAATAAATATATATAAATAAATATATGATTTAAGGCGCCGCATTGTGAGCTGAAAATAGAGTTTGATAGGCGTTAAAAAACTTTTCTTAAATGTGTCGCTTTTTGACTAGTAATTGCTTTGCAAAAATGAAAACAAGCTTAAAAATCTACAGAATTCGCGCTTCTCACAAATATCGAAGTAGGTACATTGAAAATGAACATCAAAAATAAAAACTTATAACACATTTTTGTCAAACAATTTTATTACATTTTTGGAAAAAAGTTATGGACTTTCGAAAATTTGGTACCACACGGTGCTCCGCAAGCTCCTGCATCTTTTGACACTTCTGCCTTTCGTCTACCTTTGTAACTTTCTGAAATAGAGTCGAATCTCACTCTCCGGAGTAACTGATCTGATAATCATTCAATGAAAAAGGCACTTACTTGTGCAGGCCACAGTTTTTGACCGACTCAAAATTTCTTTCTCCAATCAGTAGAAAGTCTAGTTTTAATTTTTTCCATATTGGCTTTCGTTTTAGAAATAGTCAACTTTTTCACCGAAAAATCGGGAAATTTTGCCTTTTTTCACCGTTTTCGATATTCCGAAACAAGTCATAGACCGATTTTAGAAAATTTGGAATCATACGATATGATAAACATTTTCAATGTTAAAATAGCATCCAAGATCATTGAAGATATGACCGGCGGCGGCGTCTCAGGATTTTTCTGCTGAAAATTTGTATGGAATTGACATTAAAAATCACATAATAATATCTCAATCATCGTTCGGGTGCGCGTTATTTCGTTTTAGAATTATTGGATTTTTCGACATAGGTAGGTACTTCACAAAACGGACACAGGTGCGATTTATTTTTAAATTATAATTTTTTTTTATTGTTTTATTAACATAGTGTCCTGCTAGAATAACCAATGACGTATTCAAAATGTATACAATATCACTGAGAAGAACTAAAAGCACCTACCATAAGTATTACATTAAGGAAATCAGTAGATATCACCGTCAGAAATAGACCAACTTAAACAAATATTATTTGAAAATGAAATTAAACTAGGTAAAAAAGGCACATATTTTTTCCTGAAACCTTCGAGGTACTTAATCTTAAGAAACCGAATTTTAATTTCGGGATATCGCATAATTAGATTCAGAAAATAATTCAGGTTGTTTACTTTTTTTTCTCTTCAAGTTGATTTTTTAGCATGTATTTTGTACTTATTCTTATTTTTTCATTTCTAATGAACGTGTTTTCTTTGTAGTTAATTTAAGTTACTATATCTAAAACTTGTAAGTTATCGTGTTTGGTTTTCGTATTATGTGTGTCGTTCACGTATGTGTTTGACATCATACAAATTATTTATTCCAGTAAAATGAATGAGATTTGAAAAATGATTAGTGGTCGAGTTACACCCAGCCCACGGGGAAATCATGCAGTATAGGTCATTTATTATTGTACGGCATTTGCGTAATTCTTTTTGTACACATATACAGATACTTTACCCGTAAACGCCGTACATATTTCCAGCTAAAGGTCGTAACTAAGGGTCGTAACCCTTATCTCTGAGCAGATTATCCTTATCACTGACTTCCGGCACCACCACTTTAGTACGGCACTAGGTTTTTCGACATTTATTTCTAATCATCTATACACTATAACAAAGCCGTACATTAATAATTAGTCATAATTCCTCATTCGTACCTGAGAAATTCCATTAACTTTAAAATGATAATGTCAGTTACATCCTTATGCCGACTTGTCAATGTCAGCTTTTCATTTTTCTGAACAAAATTTCTCATCAAATGTTAAAATTCATGGTTTTTCTTTTATTTCTGACACTATGTTACTTAGCAAAAAACAATCCTTGTGATGAAGCCTTTCGATCGGTTTGATAAAGCTACAGGGTATTTTTTTTCTCGTGTAGCATGTTCGATTTCCGGTTCAACCATGTAATTAGTTAAAATGTATTGATGCAGTTTAAATTGTTTATTAAATTAAAACAATGTCTTCTTTAAGTAAAATATTCAATCTACAATATTCAGGGTACTTTCCCTCCATATGGCATAACCGTGGGACGCCCTGTATATACGGGATGTTCGGCTGAACGTAGTCCAAACTTATGAAGCACGCAGAGCTTACCGAACTATACAAAAAGTTTAAAATGAGCAGATGGCGCAAACTAACGGTTACCGAAAAGAACATAATTAAAGTTTCATTTTTTAAACTTTTTGTTTAGTTCAGTAAGCTCGACCTACAAGCTCAATAGGTTTGGACTACTTTCAGCCAAACACCAGGTATAGTACTTATCAGTGAAGATAAAGAAATATTTAGTTCCGACGTTGTGTTAAAAAATCAATTGTTTGAAATATGTAAACAACAATATTCAACATTTTGATTGAAATGAAATATGTTTATTTGCTATTATGATTTTACACAAGAACTTAAATTACTGACCCTCACACTAGGCGTCGCCTGTCCTGTGAGGATTGTCAAGAATATCAATCAAGATAAGAAGTTTTTTAAAATTAATAAATACCTGCAACATCCGATACTGCGCCATACTTAAATTTTCTATACAATAATAAATAAAAAAAACTGATATTAGACACTTTTACATGCAAACACGGAACAAATAGACATGTTTATGCACAGATATATTTGTCCCGAGAATTGAACCCGTAACCCTTGGATCCACAGTGAGGGGGTCTAACCACTCAGCCAATCGGTCAGTCACAAATAGGTAACTAAAAGACATACTATGCAGATTAATTATTTATTCCATTATAAATCCAACACTAAGAACCTTTGTGACTTGACTCCTACATAATATTATCTTAAGATAGAATAATTTCAGATTCAATTTTTATGAAAATACTAATATAACAAGACCACGTCTAAATAGTTTTGTCATATAACCACATTTAAATATTTAAGTTTAAAAGAAAAATATTTTTTTTTAGCATACAAAAAAATAACAACTTCAGAAATGGTGACAGCAAAGTATCATGTATTTTGAAAAACCCTTTACATATTCATATTCACTACCAATGACATTACATATAGTTTTCAGGTCCTTAGTCTATGCTCAGTCCTACACTTCTGTGTTTTCCTGCCTCAGTTTTCAAAATGGCTTCTTGTGTAATGGGTAAGTATAGAAATAATACTACTACAAAAAAATAATAATACCAAAAGATAACGTGTCATTCGTAAGTATAAAGTATTAATAGATTTTTTTAACAATATTTATTTCTTCACATTAAACTCATTATGCTTATATGCTTATAAGTATATTAATACGAAATTTCGCGATAGCCACGTTCTAGGTTTCGTCTGTATTGAATTAACCCGTTTACCTCAAACTATATGTAACATCATTGTTCACTATGACTTTTAAGGAAATTAATGCATTGTCCTCATTACATTACTTGCGTAAGTACACTTACAACAAATATTAAATCAATACAATACTTATTTTAAAATATCATTTATTACTATTTGTAATATTCCTCAATAAGATGTTGCAAAGGAATGATAATAATAAACACAGAACAATAGAATAAAGTCAACGAGTCGTCGATGTCGTGATAGCCGAGTGGTGGCGAGCCCGCTTCTTGTTTAGAAGGTCGTAGTTTGAATCCCAGAAACCGGCGTGTACCCAAGAGTTTATCAGATTTAAGTACATAACTATCACTGACTCTGTGCCTTGAAAAGCATGTTAAGCTGTCTGTTCCAGTTGCCATTATCAGATGGCAGTTGTTCAAGTCCACTAACCCGCACTGGAGCATAGTGGTGGATTAAGCTTCAAGCACCTTTATCCTGTGGGGAGGCTTAGGCCCCTGCGGTGGGGCATAATGGGCTAATATGGAAAGCAAACGAAACGAGGTAAAAATACGTGAATAACCTGACCTTTACTAAGTTACATGATGATGGCGAGCGATTGTCTCGTCGTCTCCCGCAATAATAACGTCAGTTGAATGTGCGATTTGTGGTAGCAGTAGGTATCAACATTTAGTCCGCACTTTTTGTGAACAAGTTCATTCCTGTTTGGATTGCAAGCAACAGCACTTGTTAGAGGTTCAGTACAATAT
The DNA here is from genome assembly GCA_949709985.1 of Luffia ferchaultella. Classification (NCBI taxonomy): domain Eukaryota; kingdom Metazoa; phylum Arthropoda; class Insecta; order Lepidoptera; family Psychidae; genus Luffia; species Luffia ferchaultella. The sequence goes on along the minus strand of OX453255.1, from coordinate 19,893,022 downwards.
TAACTTTAATAAGAAAAAATTTACGAAATCGATGCGATAACTCTGACGCTCTATTCTCCCTTTCCGTGACTTACTGTTGCTGTTCGTATTGACTCCTTCCACACACTTTCCCCTGTGTTTGTGGCTTACGACGTTGTAATAGTTTCGTTGAATAGCTCTCATTCTAGTCTATTATATCTATTACACTCACTTCTATATAAGTTTTCAAGTATGATGTATGAAAATGGCGCCACAGGTGGTCAAGACCGTGTGTTGTTACGATCTAGGGGCAGACCTATGCCCACGAGGACATTCACCAGCTAAAATGATGATGATATCAGGTATGCGAGATCTGCTTAACATTTCTAATTCTATGGATCTGTGGTGATAAGTAACTAGTTATACATTTTAAATACAAATTTTTCACGCTTAATCTAAAAAGACAATATTGTTTATAGGATATTCCTAAGGAGAATTGGATATATCCATGTTATCCGGAGAGTGTTTGTCATCATTTCCATAATTCTTAATTTGGTTTTTGTCATCCAATATAGTTAACAGAATTGGAGTTTTTTCTCTAGTGTCCTTGTCAAGTGACGATTTGATGTCTTTTCTTGAATGGCTTTTAGACCTTCGGCTTCTTGATCGGTCACGGGACCGTTTTCGATCGCGGGACCGGGATCTTTTTCTGTCTTTCGATTTAGATCGTTTTCTGTCTTTAGAACGAGTTCTCCTGTTGCGATCCTTCGATCGGGACCTCTTTCTATCCCTAGACCTGGATCTTTTTCTTTCTCGTGATCGTGACCTTTTTCGAGAACGACTTCGTTTACGCGACCTTGAACGCTTCCTGCGGGAGCGAGACCTCGAGCGGCGGCGGGAACGGGACCTCTTTCTATCTCTGGATCTTGACCTATCTTTTTTCTTGGCAGGAGACTTATCTTTTTCTCGTTCCTTATCTTTTTTATCCTCAATCTTTTCCATTATTTTCTTATCTTCTATGGGTGTGAATGCTATTGGTTTAATTTCAATCTCATCTTTTATGATCACAACTTGTTCTGGCTTCTGTTCTTCGAGCTTTAGTTCCTCTTTCTTTGGGACTATGTCTTTAGCGGGGGTCTTAGACTTTTCTTTTTTTTCTTTGTCGCTGGAATCTTTTTTGTCTTTATCTTTGTCTCTGTCCTTAGATTTGTCTCGTTTGGAGCGCGAGCTTCGGTGCCGTGACCGTGACCTAGACCTCTTTGAGCTTCGCTGGCGGGAACGAGATCTGTTAAGAAATGGTTAGGTGTAACTTTTTAATACACAAAATAACTTAATGTTAATGAACCTCTTCTGGCAGCTTTCTTACATATTATGGCATTATAAGCAGTGTCGGCTGGTAATCCTAATAGATAGCTGTAGACCCTGTAGGTACAATCTTTTAATACTTATAATTTGCACTTGCAATTTCCCTCAAGAATAAGACAGGAATGTAGAGAATATGGTATGATGTATGTTAAATGAATGCGAAATAATCTACATAATATTCAATTAATGGAGAGCCAACATCGATCATGATATGATGGATGGAAGGCTATCATAATAATAATTCCATTATATTGTCTGAAAGTGACCGATTTAAAAAATGAATACTGTCATATATTTGTAGATACAAAAGCATATTACCTTGTGCGGTGTCGATGCCTCGATCGTGAGCGCCTGGAGCGGTGGCGAGAACGTGAACGGGAACGTTTGCGGTGACGGGACCGCGAGCGCCGCGAACGGGAACGCGATCTCCTTCGGGACCGCGACCTCGACCGAGTCCTTGAGAAAAAAAATATTGGAAACGGTGATTTAAGTTTACCTTGATGCATGAGATGGTGGATAGCTTTGATTAAAACATGAAAAAATAATACTGTTGTTTAATTTAGGTTTCGTCCACATTTTTCAATATTTTTTAAAATATATTGTTATTTATTTACGGTAAGGTTGCAATCTGCTATTTAAGAATAAGTCATATTAATTTGTCATTTGCTCATAATTGGGTTGGTATTTTTTTTCTCTCAGGGATAAGGATCCAATGATCTTTTCTTATATACTGTTTTTGAATTGTACGATCAGAGTAGGAACATGGTTGCCTCTTCTCAAACAAAGACAGGAAGTGTACGCTACTTCCTGTCTTTTCCAGTTCTGGTACGAATCCATGGACATGTCTTATGTATATTATTGTGAATGTCTGATAATGAAGAATGTTAAGATAGACCAGTGTATGTTGATAATCACCAATTTCATTTATGTAAGATAGAAATATTTTAGTATTTTTATTACACTCAGACATAGACCCATACATAAATATTAACATTTTTTCAATGCTTGTTCAGAAAGTTTAATAATATGGTTATCATTGAATTAAATAATTAAAATTAATTAATTAAGTTTTATTCATCAAGGCATATTGGTGGCTTATCGACTGCTGTGTTCCTCTTTGCTCCTCAAATTGCCATAAACAAGCCTAACCTACATTTAAAAATCACCTATTTCGGCCGAATATCAAATGAATATCAAATGACTCGCATTGAAATGGACAAAACTAATAATAATATTCGAGACATCCCACACAGCGCCATCTAGTCCCAAAGTAAGCAAGCATTATGTTTGTATTATGGGGTACTAGACATATGCTACACATACTTAAATATTCTTTTTTATGATATACACATATATAGATACTTTTTACATTCACACATGAAACAAATAGACATGTCCATGCATGCAAATATTTGTCCTGGGCGGGAATTGAACCTGCAAACTTTGGGTACACAGTTAGGGACTCAAATCATTCAGACAAGCGGTCGATCAAACTGACCTAACCCATCCATTTACAGTCAAACCCAATAATCTATCTACTGAGACTGATAGATGACTATCAGCTGCAGACTATAACTTTTAATCTATTCCTAAATCATACCCCGCACACATCTATGACTGTATATAACCCTTCCATTTGTATCTCTGGTACATCTTGTTATTAGAATATTACATCAACGTGCTGCAAAAATGCACAAACCAAAGCACCAAAACTGAGATAATATATTTAACATATGAAAACCATTTAAGCCAAAAACACTCAAATGTTCCTACCAGCAAAGGTTTTTGCAATATCTGTACTGTTGTAAAACTATTGTGAACTTTGTGTAATTATTTGAAGTATTTATGCAGAATATAGACAGAACAAAATACCATACCTTCGCTTATCTTTAGAGAGTAGACCTATGACTGGATCTATGGCAGCCGATATCAAATTTTGAGCTTCCTTCACTCGGCACATTGCTTCCTCTATTTCTCTCTGTGCAGCTTCATTGCTTTTGGTTTGCGGTTTTGAAATAGCTTGAGTAGCATGGTGTACCTACAAAATTACCATGAGTTATTAGGAAAAACAATAGCTAACCAGCCATTGATATTACCAGAAAAAGAACTGGTTGAGAAAATCCAAACTTCTCATAATTAAATCACTTTGATCATTCAAGTGAGTGCTATCAGTTAACACTATACTCGAATATAGATTTATAGGATAGTAAGCATTAAATAATATTAGTTTAATCTATTGTTTATCTCATTTTACATTAGTTTTCCACTCACCAGTAGCTCATTAATTTAACACTTATGTAACCGGTTTGAAAACTGAGAGTTTGATTTGAGAAACTAAAAATCTTCATACAATCACAAACTATGGTCAGTCGTTCTGTTCAAAAAAAAACTCTTTGGAACACTATTGTAATTGCAGTAGTGCAACATTCTTTCTGTATGACAGTGAAAATGCGCTAGATGATGCTGCCACGTAAATTCTACTGTTATAACCGTGCCAACTCAGAAACATCCGCTAGTGGAAACAGCGGTAACCATACTGGCATTTTAGTGCACACATGTAACGGCAGTAACTGTACTGGCATTTTGGTAAGCACATGTGTACCGATAGCCGATACCGTCCGAAAAAGTGTTAATAAACATAAAAATCGTAATCTACGTAGACATACATACCATTATAGTATGAGCATCAATTGTAACGCCATTAAATTGTAGACCCTTGATTACACTCTCTTGTTCGGTGAACTCTATCAGTACATACTTCAGTTGGTCTGCATCTCTCTCACAAAATCTCAAATATTTCACTTCTCCAGCTTGACTAAAGAGCTCCAAGAACTGTTGATGAGTGATTGGACCAGCATCCACAACTAGAACGGTACGCCTGATTTCCTCAATTTGTCGAGAGTCATAAGCTGCTGGTAACGGAGGGTATGGAGGCAATCCCATTGCGACCAACTTCGGGTCATGTGTTTGAATGATCTGATTTGGTGGTACACCTTCTAAAGTGTTAATAACATGTGGTGGTAAACGCGGCTCACCCGTATTTAACCCTGGAACCAAAGTGCCGTTGCTCGACATCTCCAAAGCTTTGTGTTCATCAGGTATCTCTCCAGATTGCATCGGTATAACAATTAAAGCTCGATCAATAAAAACGGTGTTAGTCATATGTTGTGCGACATTTACAGTAGCAGAATCGTAGTATTTCACGTAACATATTCGCGATTGCACGGGACATGAAACGTCGCGTATAGTTGGGTACAGTCGAATATCGTCGATTTTTCCTAAATAACCGAAGAGTGTTTGCATCTGATCTTTAGTCGCTTGAGGTGCTATATTGGTGACCTGAATTACTCTTGTACTGCTCGACACCATTTTAGGGTTATATGGCTAACAACAAATTCTTAATGTAACACGTTTAAAATAACATTATTGTATTCCTTTTACACAACACAGCTAAATAAACGCGGGTGAACCCGGGCATGATCAGGCAGGCGGCATGGCGGCACACAGACTATATAGTGATGGCGGCATTATATTAGACCACAGATTATACTAGTCTGTGCTATGCACAGATTAGGTATGTGCTGTGGCACAGATTGTCTGTGGGCGGGTCAGCAGCATTTATCTGTGATTTAACTCTTAGGACCTAGGACCAATTATCGAACTCATGGACGTAAATACTTAATAACTCAGACATTCAGAACAATTACTGAAGTCTAGAAGACATTCATGTATTTACATAGGTATATTTGTTTAATTTTTCACGTTTTCCATATGGTGAATTTCAGTGTGAGTGAAAAAGATGTAAGTAAAGATGCGGTTGGTTTCAACCTGTTTGTACCCTTTTTTGTGACATTAGTCTAACTAGTAAGACGGACGTCAGACTGACGTTTGCGTCAAATTATTAAAAATTTTGATAATATAGAAGTAAATTATTAAATAAATTGGTGCGAAATAAATTCGCTACAAAAATGGCTTGTGTTGCAGTAAATTGCCACAATCACAGTTCCTCAAAATCAAAAGAAAATGAAAGAATTTCGTTTCATCGGTAAGTACCAACACTAAGAAATGAACAATTTTATTATTACGTATTTTTTAACAATAGCCTACATTACACTGAAAATAATAAAATTACTAAACTGTGATAAAACAGCTTAAAAGAAGTAAAAAATAATTTAATTTCATATTTACGTTTGTTATAGAGATTGACACCATATGTTTGTTTTTATCGTTATTTTATATCGACATCTTATTAATGTACCAATTCGGCCTAATAATCTTCTCATAATAAAAAACCGGTCAAAGACAAGTCCGAGTCGTATAAACACGGTTCCGCATCTGAAACTGTAAAATAATTAAGTACCTATAGAATTTTTTTTGAGATATACCGCTTCATTCCTCTGTAATGTACCCACAATCTCTAACATTTATCTCCCGGATTATTTTAGTTTATGTTCCTGCATGCTTAAAAATTAGAGTAAGTATTCCTCACTTTAAATTAAATGCAATTTATTTCAATGACTTCAGTTTCCGACAACGACGGTGAAAAGTTTGTGTCAAAGTTGTATTTTCTAAGCTACTCCAGGTACCACAATTAGTGCTTAGCAAATTCTTGTTGTAGTTTTTCTTTGGATCCAGAAATACGAAGAGAATGGACAAAAGCCTTTAAAAGAGTAAACTAGATGCCAAGTAAACGCTCGTTTGATTTTAAATGGACAAGAAAATTTGCAATTTAAGGGATAATTCAGGTTTTACTTGTTCCAATGCGAGGAGCGAAGTAGACCGAAGAAACAAGCCACCCAGAAGGCTCAAGAAATGGTGATTTATTTATGACACATGATTTAAAAAATAAATTGTTGTTAACAGCCATATACTAAACCTTTCAACTATGTTGAAATAATGGCTGTTACGAAACTCGTAAAATTTTAAACTAAGTTTGATATTTTTTTTTTTGACACATTACATTGTATGGTTTAAAAAGTTTTATATGTCCATATTTCCCATAACGTATCCTTTCATTTGATGTATCACATAATGAATTCGTTTTTTTTTTTAATTTGCATTCCAAAATGAGAATTGATTTATCGTTTAGAATTTCCTGGTACCATTAAAACTATGCATTTTTTATCACAAGTTTTTTTTCATTTATGTCACAGTCTTTTTAATTTTTTTTATTTGTCATCTAGAATTGATCCCCAATATCAAAATAGTTTATTAATTTTACACGTTCGTAATTGGCCCACAAAACTTTCTATTTGTCCCAAAAATCAAGTTCTTTTTGTCTAATAGATTCAGAGAAAATAGGCTGTGATCGATGGATAAGTATAGACCAGAAGAGTGGTCCTTTATGGGTTCCGTTTTTTCAAATCGGATACACGGAATCCTAAAAATTTTAATTTACATTGACTCAATTTTTTGGCTTACTAAATTGCTTCTATATAATTTACTCATCATCAGTTTGTTTGTGTAACTCTAACTTAGGTTCTAGTTTCGAACCAGCTTGGTCTATCATATATTTTTTGAATATTTGTGCCGGGTCATAACCAATCAGTGTTTGTGTTGTCGTCGTTTGTACCCATAATACTTATTACTAATATACCGTAACATAATTCTCATCGGAAACGAAAATAATGTACAAGTTTAAAGAAATAAACGTACTTATATATTTTATTACTACAATCAACAGAAATATTTAACTTTAAATATATCGATAACGTTGTTGGCTACGCACTATTTACCTTCATCGTTTGAATAAGTTGAAATGAATTTAGGGGCTACGTTCTGATCATAAGCAGCAATGATTTTGTATCAGCTATCTTTTTCTTTCTGAAGCTTTATTCTACACGTTAGAACAAGTTAAACATATGTAAACTATTCTTTCTATAAGTTAATTGTTCTGAGCTTAATAATAACGTAATATCGCATCAATCTCGCATCACAGACCAATTTAAAAGTGAAAAATACTTATTTTCATTGCAATGGCCACCCAAAGCTATGGTATCATTTTTGTACTGTATTCATATATCTTAAAAAAAAAATTAGCAAATAAGTTTGGCGGGGTTTCGATGTAGTTTGGCGGCTTTTTCGAAAATAATTGTTTATTTAATATACCTACTTAGGGGGTTTAAGTATTATTGTGAAAAAAGTGTCTTCATATTTAACTTTATGTACTAATAATCCTAGTGAAAATAAAAATAATGTCTTTCTTTTGCACGCAAATAAAATGTATTTAATAAACAAAAAATTACTTTAAAAATAAACTTTGTTTTTAGTGTAAGAAAATGGAATGTAATTCATCAGCGAAATCTGTATTCCGCTTTCGAATCTGCATTTAGATAAACGTATAAAGTGCACATAATATAAATTGGACGATATACAAAGTATTAAATTATTTAAACACATTATTTATTATTATAACAATGAAAACAGATTCCGAACCGGTCGAACGTCTGAAGTATGAATTGAACACAGGTAAAATTATTTCATAAGTCACCTACTTCTGACAGACGTCCTAAGTATTCATAATATAAAAAAACTGGCCAAGTGCGAGTCGGACACGCACACGAAGGGTTTTGTACCACCGTACAGCGCACAATATATAAAAAAACACGTTTCATGAATGGGAACCTCCTTAAAGTTTAATTTTACTTTTTTTTATTATTTGTTGTTATAGCGGCCATAATAATACACACTTCATGAAAATTTTAAGAGTAAACTATAATCTCACAACCACCAATCACCAAAAACGTCGAAAAAACACGTTTCACATATGGGGACCCCCTTAAATTTTTATCTTAATTTTATTTTTATTATTTGTTGTTATAGTGGCCATAGTAATACATATTCTGTGAAAATTTCAAACAACTACATATTACGGCTTAGACGATACAGCCCTGTTACAGATGGACGACGGACGGACAACGGAGCCTTAGTAATAGGGTTTTCGTTAGGTAGTTCCTCTTGGGTATGGAACCCTAGAAAGACCAAGTTTAATACTATTTGGTACGTTAATTCAGAATAGGTGCAGTTCTTGCCGTGTACGTATATGTGTAGCTCTGAACTTAGTTATAAAAATGTCGCAATTTCAACATAATTATCTAGAAGCCGTGTGGCAGCATAGCAGACTTGCGCAATTGGACATGCTCATCGCACTACAGAGCAATCTATGCCAAGTATTATATTTGTATACTTGGATCTATTCACTAGCAATTATTTTCAGTGCTAAAAGAAAAACTAAGCAGAGAACGTACTTATCAAAAACTACGTCACACGGAATTAATGAAATCGGAAGAACTGAAAATCATAAATGAAGAATTAGAACTATTCAAAACGCGATTAAATGTATGTCATTATTTTTTAATAGATAAAGTCTACGTAAGTAGGTATTCTAAGATTCATACCAGCAATTCATTATTTTTTTTAATATCCGCTTTTAGGAACTGAAAAACCAAATAACAGAAAAACAAGAGCATTTGTTTCAACTCGAACTCTCGAAAATATCCGCTGAAGTGCAAACAGATTATTACAAAAATGTTATGGAAGAACACAGAAAGGGATTTCAAGAATTATTTCAGAGAGGTGAGTATTGTACATTTCCGTTTACTTATGTCATGTAATTCAAATGCATGAACGAAAGTATCTATATAATTTTTTATTTTTATTTTTTAGAATGAAATAGTTTTAAGAAAATCGACTCTAATTCATATTTACAGGCTTCGTACAAGTTGTTTTTGAAACATTGCGTTGCATTTTTGGTTTTGATCAATTGGCAACCTTGAAACCCTATAGAAGTAGGTACGAATAATATAAAATAGTAAGAGAATGTGATAAGACTATAACGAGCGCTATTCAACTGAACTATTATAACGTCGTAAGTCGCAAACACGGGGAAGGTATCAGGAGATGTGTGGGAGGGTTGAACATGAGCAGCGACAGGAAGTTATAGCAAAGGGAAATAGAGCGTCAGAATCACAGAAAATCGTCAGAGTCATCGACATCATTAAGGCAGCGTCCTAAGCGTAGTGTACGTTCTGGTGTCTCGACACGTATGGTAGGCCCAGGCCTAAACTGAACATAACATTTATGTTCAGTTTAGGCTTGCCGCAACTAACTTCCTTGTTGAGCCAATTCGGAATGTTCGGATTTCAGCAATCAGATACTGGGTCATTTTGTATCAGTTATTCGACACGATACAGGTCATGGTCCTCGTTTCTTGCAGAGCAGGATTTCGAGCACTTGTGGCTCATAGAAGGCTAGACCAACAAATCATCTTGTATTGATACAAGGTATAGCACACCCTTTTCGAAAATGAGAAAACTATTAATCGTCGAAAACTTACAAAAAATATGAGTTATCACATCAACATCTCTTGTCCTATTTTTGGCAACTGTGCGACAGGATCCATAAAACTTACTTATTTGGCGTGCATTTGGCATTATACTCACAATGTTTTCAATTACAACTTAACCAATTTTGTTCAATTTTTTTAAATAATCTAGTGTATGTGATACCAAAATGGTTTTGTAGAAAAAGATGTAGCGGACAATCAGTACAGAGTATTGAAAGAGAAAGAAAATGCAGAATCGGAGAAAGAAAAAGAGGAACAACAGCGATTTATGGTTGTGAACGAAAAGCAGCAAAAAGAAGCAATCGCCATCGAAACAGAGAGCGAAGCCATCGAAATGGAATGTCTGATTTTAAAGGTTAGTAACGAGACATTACGAAAAAAAACAAGTAGAACCAATTTTGCGGACGTTTCTGGAAAGCGCTACAACAATTTAAATTGTATCCTTTAGACGTACCTTTAAGATGTGCTTGACAAGCCGCCAGGTGGAATTAAAAGAGAAAGTCTTAGAGTAATGAGTAATAGTAAGTCAGTGAAGTGGATGAGTAAAATACCATGGTGAAATGAATGTCTTTCTGACGCAACGACTTATATGTACCTGTACCTACAGGTACTAAACGCGAAGATTCCTGTAAACTGTATGGTGCACGTAACGCAAACAAGAATGGGCGAACGCGTCCGAAGATAGTCGATTGCAATTTTGTGGGGGTGATTCTCGTACCGCTTGACTTTTAGTCTCAGGAGACAATTTCAATGAAACATATTTTGTTTCTGATCCAAACGTAATTTTGTATAATGAAAGTTGGTATATTTCGTATGATTCTCGAAAATTGTGATGTTTGATATGGCTTTTGAGAATACAGAATTATTCAGAATAATAAGAAAAATATTGAATTTCATAGACAATGTCTCATGAAACATAAAGTCAAGTGGTCTGAGAATAACCCACTTGCTTCCTTTGATCTTTTAAAATTTGTGTCTGAACCGCTGCGCTGAACGAAATAGCGAAAAGGGTAGGAGTACAGCAATGTAATAGATTGAAAAGAGATGAAATATGAATTATCGTTATGCTTATCAACTAATTAAATTTACGTGCAGCCGTCAAATTTGTAATTGTCAAAAATTAAATACGTAAAAACTAAATTAGTAAAATATTATGAAGTTACGTGTGATAGGTAATCCCATCTACCTTTTTAAAGTTTCGGGTGTTATTTATATACTTTTTAAAGGCTCATCAAGGCATTTTTCTCAGATATTTTTCCAAAATACACAATGATCTCAATCGATTACACTGACAGGCAGGTCCACAAGCAACTATTTCAAAGTCGTTCAGGGCACCGCGATCTGAACGATTTTCGAGCGGAGTTTCATACTGTGGTACGTACAGTTTAGTACCCTAGGTACATATAAGTCAGTGTACTAACGTTAATTCGATGAACGACTTCCTCGTCCTACCGGCGTGGCGGTGTTCCATAAAAAATTGCGACTTAAAAACATTTACATTTGAAAGCATCGTACTCCCAAAGTTTAAAAGTTACAAAAATGATAGTTATATCATTATGAAGAACCGTCTAGCGACTACACTATCTAAAATATATTTTCGAGCCTCACTTCACGCCCTGTGATGACGTCATAGACCGTGAAATTAAGCACTGAAAATGAAGTCCGCGCGGGCGCCGATCACTGTAGGTACCTACAACTCGCGATGGCATCAAAAATGCTGGTTGGATTTGAACAAAACCTCCTTGGAAATCATCGGATTCACAAAAGAAAAAGGAAAGGTAGTAGCCCGATTTTACACTATGTAGATGTTGCACATCCAAACACGGAACAAATAATAATAACGTAGGTAGGTATACATCACAAAAATGTCTAATAGGCCCCAAACGAACCATTAGCTTGTGTTTTGGGTACCAAGTGAAGGTACCAAGATCCGGTACCAGTATCAATATCATATAAATACAGACCTGACCTGGGATTCGTACCCGGGGCCTCCAGCTTCGTAAGCAGATTCGCTACTTTCTAGGCTAAGTGGTAGTAATAAGCTCTACGTATGCTCTCCTCTAAATTTGGACCACGTTCAGCCGAACACCCATAGGTACAATATACTCTGGTTAATTGTGTGCGCTCGACATATGCTTTGGCTTTCCTTAGACTTTGTGTTTTAACCATATTCTAACATGGAATCTCTCCCCGTTGCAGAAACGAAATGCGGCAATAATGCTGAAACTTCGGCGCAAGTTGGCTGACACAGAAGATACGCGACGTGCCCTCATGAAGAAGGAGTTACCTACCGATTGACTCAGTAACCTTAACTATCTGTTTCATAAGGGGTCATAACATGCTCGGTAGTTATTGGAAACAAAGGTCATCTATTTATTGTTTAAGCACAAGTCGAAACCACAACTAGAAAATCGTTCAATTGCGATATAAAGTTAAAAAAACACGTTTTCGCATAGCGTTTAACATAATGACCGTAGTTCGTAATGGTCATATATACTTCGGCGTACCAAACGCGTGCGTGTGCAAACGACCGTTCAGTATTATCAGTAAATTCAATAAGCGCGCGGCTTCTTTCCATTTTTCAAGTTAAAACTGTCAAAAATTGTGTACACAAAGCACAGGTTCTAAGTATACTATTGGTGTTTAGGAATAAGTTTATATTTCTACTTTGCATATCAATGTTAAAATAAAAGATACAGAATTGCAACGTAGAATATTATAATGTAAGTTTCAGTAATTAAAAACACACCAACTAATAAAACTTACAGTGTGATTTCCGATTGTGATTTACTAAAATAAAACCCTTTGTGCATAATACCATTTGTTTTATTTATATCTAAAACGTATTGTATAAATTAATACCATGATCGCATTTTATTAAAAAATACATTTATAAAGGAGAATTTATTTAAACAGGTACATATATTTGGACATAGAAAAGTTATAAAACACTACGTTAAAAATAAACAGATTGAATGTACCTACACAAGACAGGATGATTCTTTATGGGTTGGTTATGAATGGAATCGAGTTATATTTGAATCCATAACTAGCACTCGGAGTCGCAAACAAGGCAATAAAACGTATAATGTGGATAACAATGTCAGAAGCCAGAAACATTTAAAATTCACATTGTATCGTTAGTATAGTTCGCCTTAAACTTTATGGTAGATCGGAATAGAACGCTTTAAGCGTGCTTGCGCAGGTACAGTCATATGCCCCTCGCTTCACCGCGTCCCGCTACACCTAAAACTGGTTGCTGCGACGCGACTTGTGCCTATGTTCACATCCGCCATAAAGTTTGATTGGAACTGTACCTAAAAGTAATTACAAGCAATGTAGGAACACTAGAACTACAAAAAATTTCAACTCTAAAACGATACATGCCGATATACAAACCTATTTGGCAAAATATATTATAAACCCCCGTTAAAACCTACCTACTCGTAAATAGAATCGACTAGAAGCATCATCGACTACCCAATTTAATATCTTTAGAAATACTAAGTATGATTTTTCATGGGTGCTGTGGAGGTTGAATTACGTTTCGTTCGCATAATAACGTGCATCGCTACTAACGCAACCGTTTTCAAGTACAGAACTGACTTCCTGCCTTCTTGCACTCATCACAGTCGCTCTACGTTAGTCGCCTATATGCAAACGAAACGTGAATCAACCTTCAGAACGCTTGAGTGACTAACCATTTTAGTCACTTGAGCGACTATTAGTTGAGTGAATACCATCGACATTTCCTATAATTTTTCTTATTTATAACGATTTTAATTTATTTATCCGAAGAGTGAATGACGCTCAAGAAACACATTACTACTGTGTAGTCACTCAAATGATTGGAAGATAGACGCTGTCTATCATTGAAGCGACATCGAATACAGCCGCAGACACGATCTTCGAACGTGACGACTCAGTTGCACTAATGAGTCGGTGCCATATAAAAACTAAGAAATTCTTAATTATTTATGAGTCTAGTCGGACTTGAAAGCCCTAAATGTAAAGTTATAAGAAAGTTTTCCGAAAATATTAACGCGATTATGATTATTTCAAAATTGAGGCATTTCAAAGTAAAAAGTAGGCATTGCAACCGTACGTAAGAGGATGCAATGCCTAAATGTATCATCAGTTATCCAGCTGTAGCAAAAGTGCAACACTACGTTTGATCCAATGAGCTGACGGCTTGTCAGACGGTAAGTAGAAAGCTAAAACGAAATTCGAAGAATGCCCCGTCGTTGCAAGCACACCCTTACGTTCCAAAGTCTTATATAAAGGACACTTATACCTAGTACCTTCTTTGAACTCATTTTTCAGTTTAGGATACAACCATAAAACGGGCATGTTATCGTTTAAAATCTTTGGAAACTGTTCGGCTATAACATGCGTATTGCGATCCCAACGACCTCCGTCCATGAATAAGCCAAGAACGTAGACCCCCCATTCTGGAGGGACGTACTCATAATCCACTCTGCGAACTTCAAAATCGAAGGTCAGTAAATCGATAGGGATCTTTTTAGCCCTAGCAAAATTTTGTACGGAGCCTGTCAAAAACGCTTGGGTGAAAAAGAATCCCGACAGCCAAAACGTTGGCGGTTTTCCATCATTGCACCAACTGTCTAGCATCGTCAGGCGTTCTATAAAATCTGTCACGTAGCTAGGCAAAGGTTTCAGGCTTGGATATGATACTTTGCGCCAGCTTGCAGGTATGGTACCTAAGAGCATTGCATTAGATAGATTTTCTAAAGCCGGAGACATCACGATTAACCCTTTTACAGCTTTCTGTAGGTCCAGAAGAGAGGATTTTATTTCTTGCAGCAATTTGTTAAATCTCTCCATTTCTTGAATTAACACAGTGTTCATGGATTCGTTGTAGTCGACTGGATATTTCTTTTGCGCTATTTCGATATCGAACTTCGCAGGTAATTTAGCAAGTATTTCTGCAGCCATCTGTATTAGAAGTGCTTCCGTATTACCGCCTTCACCGCCGCTGCCGGTACCTTCTACTAAAATCAGAGCGGATGTTAAAGCCATGGAAGTGGCGTAGTCGCGCGTTATCCCTGCGTTCATGTGTAAACCGAAAACTTCAGGAGGCGGATTAACTGGAACCGATTCTATGTGTTTAAGGTAATCTTGGTATTCACATCTACGAGGTAGTCCGTACTGGGTACCCAAATCGCAAAACAAGTAATTAGGATCAGAGACAACCTGTTCGTTAACAAAGTTTTCTAGTATAGTTACGATCAACCTGCGATCCCAATCGTCTGTCACTCTGCCGCCGTAGTTACATTCGCCCGTGAGATATTTTATTGCAACGTATTGTATTTCTTCATACTGATTCAGGAACATCTGCAATTGCATTATTGATATTTGATAGTCGGAATCGTTGAAACCGTACTGTATGTTCCAGCCTAAGGGTCCGAATTTTTTCCGTTCCTGTACCACTGCATGGAAAAAACTTATGCCAAATAACAGCTTACTGAAAGTCTTATCTTTTCCGGGGCATCCTTCGTAAAACTCGGATTCCTTTACTGGTTCAGATATGTAAGACCGATTAAGGTTGTGTCGAAGACCGGTAGGAGGTTCATTCGTCATTTTAACCGCCACTTGTAATACCGATTGTGGGAATTGTTCCGAAGGATAACTCGTGAGCCAGAGTCTAAAACTTAAATCTGTATTCGTAAGGTCGAATCCTTCCACGATTTTCTCTAATGTCGGTAGCCACGAGACGGCTAGATGGCAGTTTTGAAGACACACCCAACCGCCTTCCAGTTGAGCCTTTTCTATCATGGCTCGCGCTATAACTCCTTGGCCTTGGCCAAGTGATATATAATTAAATCTTTGCGAAAAGCCCATACGATCGCAATATTTTATTAAGGCTCCCATCGGGTCGGAACCCGGAGATAGAATAAATAACAAAGGGATGAGGCAATTTGAGTCAGCGTACGATTTGCTAATATCTAACGGAGGGGGTGTAATGTACTTGCGGCCCATATTTTTTTCGACGAATTCTGTTATAGCTATAGTGAGTTTATCAGATCTTAATACCCTTACTACGAGCAACCTTTGAAAACTTGTTAATTTATCATCCCAGCCGTCTGGAAAGCTTTTGTTATGTGGTTCGAAATCGTCATATACCTCTTGCCATTTGGTGAGATTGTTTATGAAGCTATCTTTAAAACCGTGATAGGTAGGTAAATCATTCAGCCTACATATTTCGTCCCAATTTTTGTCAGGCAGCCAGTCGACTGGTTTTTTGAGAGGATTTTCTATCGTGATACCACCGGTGATTAGAAAGACGTACTGTTCGTGGATTATTTCATTTGTCGATAGCATCATTTTAGTACACATAATAAATGAAAACATTAATTTGTCTTTATCAAATAGAGATCTACAGACGTTACTGTATAAATTATATGTGAATGTTTCTCTCAGGAACCTTAATCGCTTGTCTAAATCTTTAGATTTGTTGGCATTTTCTATTGATATTACGTATAAGTTAATAAACCAAGTTAAGGAATACTGATACATGGGATCTACGTTAGGTAATTCGGTGACGCAATAATACAACACCGCAGAATGTGAAGCTATAGGTCTATAACCAAGTCGAAATTGTTCTATAACCAATTCCGTTTCGAGACTAGCTTCCTGTTTTTTCATAATATCTACAGCCAGGATCTTAGAATTATCTAAAACTTCTATTGCTGTTTCGTCTTCTAAAATATCTCCTTTGGTTTCTTGCAAGGTTCGTAAAATATCATCCTCCACTTGTTTTAGGGCTGCCTTGTTCGCAGCCGATTGTACTATCAGCTTTTCTCTTTTCTCCTGTAAGTCAGGCCTTTCTTTTGCTACGACAATACCAAGAAGTTGATCTTCCAAACCATCTTTAGTTAAAACGAAATTAATTAATGTCACTTTATTGAAAACTTCAGGTAGGTAATGTGGATTTCGTAAGTTAGTTGTCATGTACAATCTAAAATGTGGATGATACTCAATAACGTTATCTCCTAACGCTAGATACAATTTACCACCTTGAGAGTAAGTATTTTTTAGTAAAATGGGGTCCATGGGAGGATCTATGTCTTCTAAAATACAATCTATTAAGACGGGTTTGCCGTATTCAAGACTAGTCTCAATGACTTTCATGTAGGTGCCGTCAGAGAATTTTATCACTTGTAAATCGTTAGCTTTTTCCATGGCTTTAATCCATTTGTTCGCTTGCTGTTGTGGGTCAACAAGTAGAGACCATCGCATTGAATTGTCCTGTATTATTGCATTATCTGTTGAAAATGAATCTCTCGGCAGACCAGCAATGTACCAATTCTGAATCTTTATATCTGTTCCCAATATATCTTTGAATAAGAAATGCTCAGAATGTGGCATGTGTAGATTGATAATAAGTTTTCGCCATTTTTCTATTACTTCAGTCCGTATAGATAATATATAAGGTGATAAGTATGCAATTATTCCGCAAGAAACAAGTATATCTCCAGCAAGATTATCATACAGGGTTTGTAAATTTTCAGCAGCAGCAGTCCAGCGTACTTTTTCACCACCTAAGCCTCCGATAAGTTTTTCAGCTCTTTGCAATTTGTCGATACACAACTGAACTTCATCCTCAAGCGCTTTCTTTTTCAAGTTTGCTTCTTCAAGTGCTTCATTCAATTCAGCTAGCTTTTTTTCTAAACGAGCTACGGTTGCTTTCTTTTCTTCTAGAATAGCCATAGTCTCAGCAAATTCTCGTTCGGCGGCTTCTAACTTCGCTTTCTTTGGCGCCACTACTTTTGCCACTGCATCGTATTTGTCCATGGCTATAATCCATTTACATAAACCTTCGGCAGCTGCAGAAGCTTTAGCTATGATATGAGGTTTAAAGTCTTTATGCACTAAATATTCCTTTCTTATTCGTGCCATTATAGCAACAGGTATATTGTCTTTATCAAAATTTTTGAGAGACTCTAAGAAACCCATGTCTCCTAAAATTCTTTTACTGGGACCCCAAAAATCCATTATTTTTTTCCCAGGATGATCTGGATCAGGAATCCTGTCCGGTGGAACGCCTTTTATAACGCACACAGCTGCCATAACTAATTTAACTGCTGCTGGTGGATTCTTCATCGACTTAACGAGAGTAATATCTGCAGGCTTTAAGGTATTCAACGCAGCTATAGCGTCTTCAAGAATGGGCAACGCTAGCGCTAAGTCGGCTTCACAGTCTTTTTTTAATTCTTGCGCGGCTGCTGCCTGCACGTTTGCCACCTTTTGATCTTCTCTTACCTGTGCTGCTGCTTTGTCTGCTTCCGCAGTCTCTATTTCTATTTGTTCCATCATTTTGACTGACTTTGCCGCCATAACAATCAATTGTGGTTTCAGTTCGTTTAAATCACGTTGCATAATCGTTACTGCCGCTGCAGCTTGATCTAATTTATCTAAACCATTGGTGTATCTAAGTTTAGCTGCTTTCAGTTCTCTTTGTTTTCTGTTAGTTAACGTTGTGAAAGACTTGATTAAGTCTAAATAAGATGCAGAAGTTATGTAAGTTCTTCGTCCATACTGGCTATAAAAATTCGCTGATACAACTCTCGCATCGACATGAAATTGTTTACAAGCAATAACAGCAGCTAGTTTAACATTGTCTGGAACGTTTACTTTTCCCATATAATAATGAGCAACCATTTCTAAAGCGTCTTCCGGCCAACTATCATACCAATCGATAGTACAACAATTGACAAGAGACGGGTAAAGCCTTAGCCTGGTGCGAAATGAACTACCAATTGGACTGAAACACAACACTATATGTAACTTAGCTTTACAACGGCCTACGTAAAACGCTAATATCTGAAGAGGGCTTATATCAAGATTTCTGTTTCCACCTTGGGCAGCTAATCGTACTAATTCTAATATTTCCTGTTGTTCATCTAAGCCATACATATTCGGAACCTCGCCAGAATTTAACAAGCTATCTAAGTTTTGAATAAATACTTCTTCTTTGATTTGATTTTCGGTAAATAGGAATGTCGTGTCTTTGTTAAGACCACCTGATTCACGAAGAGCTACTTTAACGTCATCATGCCAATCTTTGACACTGTATGCTTTCGTGATTTCTGGCTGAAACACTTGCTGGCCCAAAATCGTGCTCGCTAATCGTGTCAATGACTGCCGGCCCGAACCTCCTACGCCAACTAACAAAGCGTTACCAGCCGGCATTGATAACAATCGACATATTTTAGACAAATGCTCCAAGGCATAATCGAATAACACAATATTCATTTTTGCTTTGTGAGTGGCATTGAATTCATTCAACATGGCGAGCGATATGTTTAGAAACACTTCCTTTGACGGTAACTCGTCATACCGTCTCTCACCTTCTAGTCCGTCCAAATCTAAGTACGTGCCAAACATCATTCGCTTGATATTATCTTGAGTAACTTCGCCTTTTTCATCCAGGTAAGAGTCCAAAGCGGATTCAAAGGTATCCTTCATGAAATCACGAGTAGATTTCTTGAGAAGATCGAAAAACCATGTTCTATCAGTTTCGTCTACGAGCCTATCATAAAATACCCGCATTATTTCGTGGATCCAGACCCTAGTAAAAGTTTTCTTATTATCAACAGACTCCTTTCTCAACAAAGCACATCCTTGAATAACCCTAGAAAAGTCACGCAAGTTAAATATGTAATGTGATTTAGCTGGAGTCGGTCTCAAACCTATTGTGGCCTGTTCATATACTTCCATAGTGGCCGAAATAATATTTACGATCGTCGGTTGTGCGTCTTGTCCAAATCCATTCCTTCTCCACCCTAATTGTAATAACGTGGTAAATATTTTCGTCATACTTTCTTTGGAAAATTCATTGATGGAATAAATATTGAAATGTCGTAACATCCTAGGATAAATAAGTTGTCTACTCCCTCCAACAGGACCTATGGCTCCGTAAAATAACGTATCATATACAAACAGCTTCTCAGTAGTCTTCAGGTCGTACCAATGTCTTTGATCGAAATATTGCCTCAATAGCTCAATAGCCGGTTGAGCTCCATATACTTCCTTTACAGGCATATTCATGTCATCTATAAAAATTATAGCCTGTTTACCTTTTGTAGGTCCATAATTATTTTTTCTTCGTTTTACAAGTTTTGACAAAACTAACTCCTGTGTTTGGTTTGCCGACGTCGTTGTAGTAAATATTATGAAACCTGGCGTAAATTTATCCATATTGAGATTATTCATCAAAAAGTTTTGTACATAAAAAGTTTTTCCTGTGCCTGTTGGACCTATTAATAATAGAGGTTGTGTGAATTTTGTATGTAACTTAAGAAGAAAGATATATTTCTCGGTTTCTAGTGTCGGAATAACCGTTTGTAGTAAATTGATCTGTTCTTTCAATTGACATTGCTTTACTGCCTCAGGCCAAGGTTTCCAACAACCTTTTCCTTTATACATGTAGTAATGATCAATGATCAGACCGTCGCCAGGTATAGATACGTCAATTTTCTCTATTGAATGTGGGGTATCTTTTTCACCTCTAAAATATTCTTTTATTAAATTATCAAATTTTTCTCGCGAATCAGCGTTTAATATCCCACCAATACCCCAAACTAAGGCTGACATCATAGATGCTACAAACCATGTTCTTGTGTGTCTCGTGTCTTCTTCTCCTTCAATAGCATTGTCCATTAACATTTGAATGAGACGCAATGTACTAACCACAAGATTTATGTCTCCTGCAGTTACTAATTGAATACAGTACTTTTTGACGTAGTATATCAGTGGATCGAACAACCATTCACACATATGATAAATATAATCTTCGTTTTCTTCGAGCCATATCGGATTCAATGTGTTATGCCACGATTTAATAAATGGGGAGGATCCTAAAGTTACTGATTCCATATAAATCATCCCACAACGAGAAACAGTAGCAGGGGACGCTTGAGATAGGTCCATTACCTCAAAAATCATAGACATGACATTAGACATGGCCATCACTTCACCTGATGTTAAACAAAGTTTTTTGTTGTCATCCAATACAGTATTCATGTTCTCAATCCATACTGCGTCGACTGGTCCATCGAAAACGATCCATTTCCTAACAGGAGTGTCTTCTGAAGCAAAATCACGAAACATTGTTGCTACAATCCCGTCGGTCCACTCATAAGATATTGGATCGAAAGCGCCATAAAGTTGTCCTAAAGTAACAGATTTGGGATTCAATACTTTGTAAGTGCATTCCACGCCTCCTGGTAAATTTCGTTCTCCCATTAAGGTCAGTGCTTCTGACAATATTTTAAGAGTCATAGATTTACCAGCAAAAGGATCACCGACCAACATGAATCCGTGACGTACAATCATCATTTCAAATGTTTGGATGATTTTTAAAAGGAAACAATCCATAGGCTGAAGATTATTAGTGGCACATGCGTCACGCGAAGCAGTAAGAAAGTTCTCGTAGTCGGGTTTCGGTAAAGTTATTCCAGGGAACAGATCAGATATGATGCCCTCAAACAAAGGGACATCAAAAGAAAGAAATTTAGGTAAATTAACGTCAGTAATAGAACGTAACAGAATAATACTCTCGTTTTCATTGGGAAAACTTCTTTTTAAATTTCCCGCAGCGGATAAGACCGTTTTGACCGCACGCATGCCATAATCATAATGATTCTGCGACGACAACTGTTCTGAACAAAGACGATATGTTGTTACTATTTTTATTGACAGACTTCGAGCATCAAGAAACCCGAACGAATAAAGTGATATTTCACCAATCATTGCATAATCTGGGACCATCATTGCCACTGTTCTGAATAAAACTTTTAAATTATCGGGAAGCTCCGATCTACCAGCATATCCGGGATTCATTGTAATGCAAACGTAACATGCAGGGTTCAAAGTCAATGTAGTTCCTTCAAACACGAAAGTTTCCATGTGTTGCCTCACTGCCTGCACTATGCATAATATTTGTTGAGCGATTACTGACAACACTTCCACCTCTATCCTGTTAAATTCATCAAAACATACCCAAGCACCGCACGAGGCTAAACCCTTGAAAAACTTTCCCATCGCTTTATAATCTAAACCATCGGAACAATTAAATACCACACATTGAACAGCGAGGGCTTTCGCTAAGTCCTTCGTAGTTTCCGTTTTCCCTGTGCCGGCGGGTCCTTCTGGGGCTCCATTTAGATGAAGATAGTAAGCTCCAATTAAAGTTCTATAACAACGATCTGTCAGAGGTGTTATGACTAAGCGATCCGAATTGCCTAAATATTCATATGCATAATCCACTACGGCGTTAATAATTTTTACAAACACCTTTTCTTCCTCCCAATAGTAGCGTAATTGCGCTAGCCATTGGAAATCCGTTACTTCCGTAACATTTTTACCAATCAGTTCAAAAATAACATCCTTAGCGTGCACATCAATTACGATCAGAGCTTTTACTGTGATGCTGCTGAGCTTAGATATGTCTGTTCTTCTTATAACAGCAACAGTCTCATTCAACTGTTTAGTAAGTCCTGTATGGAATGCTTTTAATTCACTTAGTTTGTGAGTGAGTAATGCTTCGTGAACATCAATAGCCCAATATATCTGAGATATAGCTAAAACAACCATGCCTTCCCACGATAATATCCAGTCAATACGATCGATGTTGGGGTAGTCGTAATATGACAATTCGGTTTCTGATTTGACCGCTTTAAGCATTTGTCTTTCTACTTGCACTAACCATTTTTCTACAGAGCCCCTAGCAGCGGAAACACTTATGGGTTCAAGAAATTCCACTTGTTCTCCTTCCATACTGATCATCGCGGAGATATTGAACTCTTCGTCAAAAACTAATCTATTGATACCCTCAAAACATTTCTTTAGATGTGGTTGCACCTTTAATGGATTTTTTGTTTCCGATAATATTTCCAGCATTTCGTCATTGGAAAGAAAAAAGAATCTCGGGAAATACAAACGTTTCTTTTCCAGATAATTATTAACTCCATCGTTTATTTTTTCTAATAAAGCAGATGCAATTTTAAAAGATTCTAGAACTCCCAGCCCACCAGCTATCTCAAGTGCATGTGGATCTTTATCAACTGAACCCATGTACCGACGATATATATTGTTCACTTCTTGGAACATCACACCCTCCTCCGGCAACTGAGCGACGATGTCTTTCGAAGAAAATATTGGTAACAAATACAGCCACTGACTTTGTACTTTTCCCCACTCATCAATAGTTTTGTTAACTCTCACAATTTTTTCATACCATGCTTTTACTTGAGTTTCGAACGGCTTCACAAACGCAGAGCCTCTCATACCGATAGTTTTTATGATGTGATCGTCGAGAACGCTTTGTATATCGTCAAGGCCCGAAAGAATAAATATACCCGAATCTTTGTAAGGGCTAGTTTTAAAACAGATGTCCGTCCATTCCGCAATCATTTTGTTTAAGTTAGTAATTAAAGCTAATTCTTTCGTAGCGGCAATACTTATAATTTCGTACTGGTCGATATCAGCCCACAGATCAAAATTTATAATCTTTCTAAGTGTTGTGCCAGCAGTAGGAGTTAAATCAAATCCTGCTATAATAGACATTTCGTCCCAATGCCTCTGCATTAATGCTGGATTGCACATTATATGCGCCATCTGGACGTTCGGACGCCACTCTTTGAGTTCGGCTATAGCTTGTGCACATAATTTCATAGGTGCTGGCTGGAAGTTAACATCCATATCGTCTACTGAACCTTGAAATCTTTTTTCTACACCTTCATTTATTTGTTGCTTTATTTTACTTCTATAACCTTTGGAAAGTCTTAGAAATTCTTTATAATAAAAATCGTGATCTGCGTCGATTTGGTCATGATCTAGGTATTCAAAAGGACCATCCATCCAGGTGTAATAACTACGTCTCCATTTATGACACAAATACACCAGACTATGGAAGGGTAAAATAAAATCTTTCAACTCTTCCAAGTCGGAGAAACTCGATATGGGTAATTTAAAGATGGCTTCTTCGCGATTAATCCAGCTCACTAATTTATCACAGTCACTTAGTTGGTGTACTAATTTACGCAGATATTCTAAATATTGTAAAGTGTTGTTAATGTCGTCCATATTGTCTAAGAGTTCTAAATAAGGGGTCATATCTTTTACTTGTTTATTAAGATATGCAGTTTTAGCCGCTAAGTTTTCTTCCATTTCGGCTTTGTAGGCTTCGTATGCAGCCGCGTTTTTGTCAAATATCGGTTTAATATTTTTGAGCCAGTTTACGGTACGATTGTTTGATTCTACATGTTCTGGAGACAAAGATGTCATCTCTATAAGCAGGGCTATAATACTCAGTTGTCGTAAAATTCTTACTTTTAAAGCTTCAACCAAAACTGTCTTGGCGTGTAGTATATAAATACCCTGTTCTATCAATTCCGCTGCGTCTAGTGGCTCTTTCAGTGCTTTCGCAGCTATTATTTCAAATTCTTCACATATGCTGTCATTTTCGGCCATATGCGACTTGACTATGCCAGCTATAATATCATCTATAAATTCTTGAGCTTTGTTCTTTAATCCGTCGATCATTTTCGTTTGGCTGACAATCGCACTATTAAAATATTCGTTTTCTAAAATCATGGATATATTCGAATCGATTTCTTGAAAATATTTTATTTTTTCAGCACCTTCTTCAAAAACTTGGAATTCATTTATGAATCTGTCAAGAGTTTCTTTTGCCTGCAAACCGTACAGCATATTATATTCTTCACGATAACAATCTAAATATTGGATCATTGGTTCAAACACTATGTCCAATTGTTTTTGAAGTCTTTCGTGTCCATCTTTGTCGAGCCATTCGTTATATTTCATTGGTAAGGCATCATAATCATACGGTATTTTGAGATATTGCTCTATTGGCATAAGTCTCTGTGCTATATGTGAGATAGCGTAAGTGATGTTGTGATAGCACTCGTAAATGTACTCGATCGAAGGCTCATATTTGAATTCACCATCGAAATACAGTGTCACATGGAGTATTGGGACTGTATCAGGGTTAGATAGAGACTCGATGATGTTTTCTATAGATCGTCGCATCAGTTCTTGTATTTGTGTTCCAATCATAGTTTTGCAACATCTAACAAAATTAGTGATCATCTTTGGCTTCATTCCTCGAAGGCACCTCGGATTCTTTAACCAGTTAATCAAAATCGAATACCAAGTACTGGAAACCAAGTGATCTCCGCGTTTAATTTCTTCCATTACTTTTGCCACAAATTCCTCCAGTGAAAGTGTGCCCATGGCTCTGTACTTCCTTAAATTGATAAGCGAATTTGGAAAAGTCTCTTCCGCAGATAATAATATTAGTCGAATAAACGGATGCAGAGCTAGCGAATTATCTTGTATTTTCTTTCTAAAACGTAACATTTTACCGTAATTGTCTGTTTTTCCCTTGAATTTGAAAGGAGGTTCTTGGTATCGTTGTCTTGAAACACCAGGTACATCGCGCATCACAAATTTAACTCCCAACTCATGGAGGCATTCGAGCCATTCTTTTTTTATTTCCTTTAAAAGCAGTTGAGTGACCCAGGAATACTTATTGCGTAATCTGGAGGGACACAAACGTATGATTTTATGTTCCCAATCCTTGAGCATTGGGGGTGGTTCGATGTGATCGGCACATTGCCGCAACACCGCTACGTGCCTCTCCTGACATATCTCTAAGTTGTCCCGTTCACGTCTTTCAACGGGAAACTTTGTTATATCCACTTTCCGTTGCTTGGCCTTCTCCTTTAAAATTTTGCGGAATTCTCTTTGCTTCTCCTGTAACATAACATTGTAAATTTAATTTAAATTAAATGTGAACGTTTCAAAATTGCACAAATTATGGATATCATTGATTTGTGAATGATTGTAGACAAGGTTTTTATTTTTAGTATAACTTATTTCTACGTATTTCGTAGTACCACAAATAAAAGTAGATACTGAAACCCAAAACCAAAGCTAAGTAAGTGTTGTCTGTCAATATATATTGTAGACTAACTGCTGCCCGCTTCTTCGCCTGCGTGAACTACAGGACTTACATATTTAGTTTTTGGTTACTTCCCTATCTTCAAAAATCATTGAGAAATCGTTCCCTGTCTAGTTTCTAGGTCGTATTCATGCAAGCAATCAGACAAAATAAGTTGTATCTTATAATAGATCAGATCCTGGGTTAAGACTAATAATTTACAAAAAGTTTTATCGAAATCGGATCAGTAATTTTTGAGTTTATCGTGTTCATACAAACAGACAAAATAAGTTGTATCTTAGATCAGATCCTGGGTTACGACTAATAATTTACAAAAAGTTTTATCAAAATTGGTTCAGTCTTTTTGAGTTTATCGTGTTCATACAAACCAACATACAAAATAAGTAGTATTTTAGATTAGACACTAGGTAACAACTAATAATTTACAAAAAGTTTATCGAAATTGTTTCAGTGGTATTTGTGTTCAGTTCATCGTGTTCATACAAACAAACAGACAATAATTACAAAAATTATTGGTTTGAGTACCAGTATCGTCTACATGATCCATAACAATTATTTCGAAACAATATCCCATGCACAGGATTCACCTCGTAACGATTTTATAAGGTAATGAATAAAAGGCGTAAGATGTAGATATAAGTAGATGCAGTAAGACATAAAAAACTTCACTGATAAATATATTTATCTGCAAAACTAAATCGTGGGAACCAAAAGCGCAAAAGAATTATTCTACGATCCTATGGAAGCTAAGAGGTGAAATAAAATATTCTAAGATTCCATGGGAGCAGGATCATGGGAGCTAAATGGACGGAGGGACTTAAATTACTGACTGAGATGGTCGATTGATCTCAAACTTGAATATGATTCATTATAATACCGGCCTTAGTGTTTTGTTCTAAAAGAAACAGTAAAGTTAAAAATACGATATTTCAACCGTTCCCACCTGTTCCCACACCGTACGCCACGAACCTCTATAACACAGCGTTGTCAAAATGAAAAAGACTACCGCCCTAATATATATACATATAGACCGTCGGCCGAGACTGTTTCTTGATGTTTGGGCCGCGCCTAATAACATAATACGACAGATTTTTATATATGATAACAAAATTCAAAGTTACAGTTTTGTTGGAGAGTCAGTCAGACGACCCGCTGTGCATGCCTACATATGTGCGTGTGCAGTGCGTGAGCCTCGATCGTTGAGAGAGTAGCGCTAAAAACCTAAACTTCACTCGGCGCGCCTTCGATGCCGGCCCTTAATAACGTACTTATTCACGTTTTCTTTTGCTATTATATATCCATAAAGCAGAACATGTTATAGGCATTTTGTAACTATTATGTTTCCAACTAAGTTTATTTGTGCTGTTGGCTTTCCATGCAAATAAAATAAATTAAACTATAACCTAACCTATTGATTGAGAAATGGCGGACAATCTACCGAATTTCACATTTACAGAAAAGTTTCTTAGTGGCTCCACTGCGCTTCGCTCCTTGCATTAACATAAGCAAACCTATAGAAGAGTGGCTGGCCATTTAGTGCTAGTTTAGTGTTTTGAGTTTAAGGGCTATCAGAAATATCTTTGTAGCAGGTATGTATTCCTCTTTTTTTTTGTTTTTTTTTTCGTATTTCCGTATTTCTGAAAACTCAAAAAGTTGGTTTTATCTCTTCACCTCGCCCCTCTCTCTTTTAACATTAACACTCTCAAGGTGGTAGTACTGGAAAACCGACCCGAGAAAGAAAAGTCACCAGAGCGTAGCGCTATTAAAAAGAAGTAAATTATCAACTGACCTTGATTCTGTTGTACGGCGGCAGAAGTTTGAAAGGCAGCTCAGGGATAGAACGCTCATCCGGTATGGGCGGCATTTTTGGCACGCGACATCCATTTTTCGTCTGCGTTAATTTTCTTAGGTCGCTTTCATTCATCTTTGAAGTTTTTCTTTGCACATATGTAATATATCATGTTAGTAATAAAATTAATTATATTAGTTGTAACGTTCCCTTGGTCATTTATTGACAAAACGAACACAAGTTATTTAACAGTATAAAAACGTCATAACACCATCTCGATCTCTATAGCAACAAGAGTTTGTTTTTTTTTCGGTGGAACAACCTGTTTGCCAGTAATTTAATTTATACTCAGCAATAACCCAGATGTGGTTAAAAATTATAAACATTGAAAATGTTTATCAGATTGATTTCGTGGGGAGTGTAATTCAGTTATATTTCCGAAATTTATGATGACAGACGAAAGGCAGTGGTGTCAAAAGATGCAGGGGCTTGTGGGGTATATAATACAAATTTTCTAAAATCGTTCCGTTTTTTCGGAAAATCGAAAATGGTGAAAAAAAAAGACGAAATTTCAGGATTTTTCGGACAAAAAGTTGATTATTTCGAAAACGAAAGCCAATATTGAAAATGTAAAAAAAAAACTTCCGAGGCAGATATATTTGTCTTTGAAAAAAGAAATTTTGGCATCAGTTGAAAGCTGTGGGCTGAGGAGGTGCCCTTTTCATTGAATGATTATCAGATTAGTTACCCCAGAGAGTAAGATTCGGCTATATTTCAGAAAGTTGTAAAGGTAGACGAAAGGCAATAGTGTCAAAACACGCAGAAGCTCGCGGGGCATCGATGGTATCAAATTTCTGAAAATCGTTCCATAATTTTTTTCGAAAAATGTAACAAAATTATTTGACAAAAAAGTGTTATATTTCAGTGTCCTTTAATAGTTGCGAGAAGCGCGAAATATGTAGTTTTCTTATATCTTATCCCTATGGCACTTCACTACACACTTTGGTAATTTCTGTAATTTTATTTAGCGGTGCAGTATATGTTTTTACGATTGTTGTTGGGGAATTGACCCTTTACCTAATGCTACGTCATCGGTTACTAAATTTTGGAAACGTTGGCTTGGTTCGTTTCTACCTTGGCCGAAAGTGATAGAAAAAACGCTCGAACAGAAAAGCGGAAAAAAAGGAAAAGAGAAAGGACTTACCACGGGAGGAGCTGCCAGGTCTCACTCTACTGCGGGCGCGCCCTGCTTCTCTTCTTTCTTTAGTTTTTCACTTGATTCGATCGCTTTAAGTATGTTTAATAATTTTTATACGAGAAGTCTCAGTGCACGTGTGGCATTTTTCTTGTTCTTCTGATGCGTCCGCGTCGCGACGAAGACGTCGCAGTTTTTGATTTAGCGTGCCGGTAGATGGCGCTCGTTATTATTGAGGAAGGTAATGCAGAACGAATATTTGGATGGAATATTTTATACTGGATAGCTATGATGTCGTAACAATTGCCTATTGACTTCAATACAACGTCATCTGTCATCAATAATAGAAAAGTCGCAAGAATTTGAAACAAAGAAATATATAGGGTTAAGCCACATAAAAGTTAGTAAAAACTAATCTACAAACACAACAGACCCAAACCGATTCGCCGCTATAACAAAATTTCACAACGTCAAATAACAATGTCAACTCCTGCGCGCGTCTGCGCTTCACCTTTACAGCACAAACAAATCCCATCAAAAACAATACTTGTCAAAAAAACCAAGTCTCGCAACTCAGTTGTTCTGCGGTAAAAAGTTGTGAGATCCATGTAATACCAAGTAGGTTATTAATTTATTCAGTCTCTACTTAAGCGACTTTCTGTCTTAATACGTCCAGTCTCTAAGACCACGATCGTGGTCCATAACAATTGAAAATCAATTGTGTCTGGAATCTCCGTACTCGAAGCATTAAGTTGTTACGTAATATTTAACAGCATCTTATAGTAACGCATATCAATATTAAAATTATTTAATGTTTTATATAAATATATTGAGACTTGGCCATCGCCTGAAAACACGTGTAAATTCAATCGCCTGAAAACACATGTAAAGTCAATTGTTTAGTGTTTTCATGACGGGAATACCCATTTTTTGCTTGATTTGGCAGGGGCACTACCATGCGCCTATATTTATATGGGACTAGCTTAAACCCGCGGCTTCGCACGCAATATAATAATAACTGCCGTAATAAAACATCGTTACGAATAAAGCCAATATTGAAAAATTTAACTGAAGACTTGGCTGTATGGGCTTAATTTTCTTTGCGGTCTTTTCTAGATTTTTTAGTTTTTCCTTGATTCATACACCAAACACTACTTATATTCCAAATTTGAAGCTTCTAGGTCTGCTAGAAGTGCCTTAGAATTTTGATGATCGGTGAGTCAGTGAGTGACAAAATTAAGAAATTTGACCCGTTATAATTTCTTAAAAATACTGGTTCAAATTGAATGAAAACGTGCAATATGCTTATATAATATGCTTGCATGGTTACTCAAAATTTCAGTCTTCTAGTTTTATCCACAACGAAGTTACAGGGGGTCGAAAATGGTCTGAATTGCTTCGAGAAAAGGATGGTACGGCCGTGACGCTTTTTTGCTCGACTTGGTGGGGGCACGGCCGTGCCCCCAGAAATAGACGTATTAATGCCTGGTGTTTCGTAATTGTATAGCCTAAAGCTTGTAAGCTGTATGCTTGTGTTATGGACATTTTACACCCAGACATGGAACAAATAGACATGTTCATGCAAATATTCCCCAGCGGGAATCGAACCCGCGACTCTTGCGTCCGTAGTTAAGAGTCTCTAACCACTCGGCCAATCGGTCAGTCGTTAAATAAAATAATTTTATTGTTCTAATTTGATCTTAAAATTAGCAATGAAAAAGGAAGCAACATAAATGAGTATGTATTTGTATAAATAGATACAAGATTATTTACAGCACATTTTTTATAGAATTAATGAAAACTCGATTTATGCACATATCCATATTTATCCTTAAAGATATTTTCATATTCTCAAACCAG
Organism: Luffia ferchaultella; assembly: GCA_949709985.1. Classification (NCBI taxonomy): domain Eukaryota; kingdom Metazoa; phylum Arthropoda; class Insecta; order Lepidoptera; family Psychidae; genus Luffia; species Luffia ferchaultella. The sequence continues at coordinate 19,862,502 of OX453255.1, read as the reverse complement.
ATCACAATAATCTTATTACCTCTATATACATAAACAATAAATTACAAATATACATTCCCTTTTAAAGAAAATTTAATACATTGTTTTTAACAATTAAAATTATATTTGAACAAAAAAAATTATGAAACTATATCAGTTTAAATATTTCGAATATTTCCCTTAATATTATGCAAACAGAAGTAAATTTGAGTAAAAGTGAATGTTTTATATGCTATTTATATCATTATATCATAAGTACACTTTCTGAGATAAAGATGGTTAAAAATTATGACAGTATAAAACATGAAATAAATTACGACTAAATAAACGTGTGAAACATTTATAATATTCAGTTTTATAAAGTTTCGATCTAGCATTTTTTTTTATATATATATACCAACTATTATTAAATTTTAAACTCCAAAATAGTCATTGAAGGACAGTATTAAAACAGAAGTAATAATATCACATGTTACTTTTAGTACCTCTAAAACCTAAGTTTTTTTTAATATAATTGAATCAATAATCAATCTCAATCAACACAAAAAAAAAACAGAAAAAATATATGGAATGACAGCCGAAACTTTACTACGAGAAATTTAAAAACGAGAAACCAATATTCAAATAAGTACTATAATTTTATGGCACTCTTTTGAGATACCCACTTACTCCAGTTTAGGAACATTACAAAACACTTACGAATATAGTAAAAAAATATATTATTTCTCTTTTTTTCTAATATCAAAAAAAAAAATATATCTTACAGAATAATGGGTTCATACTTTATTTACATGTCTACGTAGGGCATGCGATAAAATGACAACAAAAACAGGCCAACTTTTATATGCTTGTCTACTAACCGTGTTCTACCATTCTATGTGTTATAATTATAACCGAACAGTTAGGTGATATTTATATCTACGTTTTTTGACGCCGGAACTCTACCTAGAGATGAGTACAATCAAAGGCTTCACAATGGGTTGACACAATTTTTATGGCTTTCAAAACATTCAATGAAGTGGAAATTAATCATGGCATTTGATTAAAAGAGTAAAATAGAATAAGTACCATAATTTTTACAACTATAGATGATCATTGTATATATATTTTTTATTATTTTAAAAACTTAATTAAAACTATTTCATGTTCGCGTCAGTACATCAAGAATGATTTATGGTTACATTTTTTTTGGGTTACATATGGTAGCACCCTCACCCCGAGGGTAGGTCTAAGCCCCTGTAGTGGGGCATAATACACTGATGTGATGGTAACATTTTCTATTGCACTTGTTATATAAAATACAATACAGTACAACGCACGGACCTTTGCCGTTCTGATTCACATATGAAGGTACATAATATATGGATATAGTGTTTGTATGTACTGCGTATAATCATTCGTATGCAAATTAGAGCGGCAAAGATGCGTGCGTTGTACAGTATGTTTCGCGACAATAAGTAATAATAATAATAACTGGAACATTCCACACAGTGCCATCTAGTGCCAAAGTAAGCAAGTATTATGCTTATATTATGAGATACTAGACAACTAGTATATAAACTTTTTACGCCCTAAATTCGGTTCAAGCTATTTATTAATTAAAATTGTTAAATTCATTTTAACATATAAAAATAAAAGTGATTGTAATAGAATAATAAAAAAATAATCGGGATCAAAAATTGATTAAAAAATTAATTGAAAATTTCTGGTAAAAATCCAACTTTGTTTCACATTAAAACAATAATAATTGATAAGTACTTTGGTTGGTATCGGAGTATACCTACCTTGGAAGTTTCACGTTTCGGAGCATGTAATAACTTTTGGTACAACATATAGGAAGTTTTAATTATTAAATAAAAAAATTTACCATGTTAATGAAAAACACCCTGGACTTAATTTAGGGTGCTGACCCTCCTTAGAAATGTTTATTAATATAAAGGGTGGTCCAACCATAATGCACGATGTTAATTGTGAGTCACACTTTAACGTCAAATTTTTTGCCCAACTTAATTTGACATTTCTTTGTCTCAGTGTTTGACAAATTCAACCATGGAGAGGTACACAATAGAGCAGCGCGTTAAGATTGTTGAAGCCTTATACGAAAATGGGGGTTCAAATCAAAATACATTTCGTGCACTTCGTGATTTTTTTGATCAGTATAATCGACCAAATGTGTCCACAATCGGGAGAATTGTGCGCAAATTTCAGCAAACCGGGTCTGCAGGAAATGTGAAAACCCCTGTGCATGCTCGCCCAGTTCGTTCTGCGGTAAACATTGCTGTTGTTCGCGATAGTGTGGCAGAAGAGCCGTCAACCTCGACTCGTCGTCGTGCTCAACAATTGAACATCTCCCCAACATCAATTATGCGAATTTTGAATAAAGATTTGAATTTACACGCTTACAAGGTTCAATTGACTCAAGAGCTGAAGCCTACTGACCATTTCAAGCGTCGTCGTCAATACGCCGAATGGTTGCTTGAACAGACAGAAGTGAATGGTGACTTTACAAAGAAAATTATCTTCAACGACGAGGCACACTTTCACCTCACTAGATTCGTTAACAAGCAGAATTGTCGCATTTGAGCAAATGAGAATCCACAAGCGATTGTTGAAAAGGCGATGCATCCACAAAGAGTGACTGTTTGGTGCGGTTTATGGGCTGGCGGCGTCATCGGACCGTACTTCTTCGAAAATGAGGTCGGCCAAGCAGTTACCGTGAATGGTGTTCGCTATCGGGAGATGATAATGGACTTCCTGTGGCCAGAATTGAGGATATGAACCCGGACGATATGCGGTTTCAACAGGATGGTGCCACTTGCCACACAGCCAACGAAACAATGGCTCTTTTGCACAAGAAATTCAATGGCCGTGTTATCTCACGTCGTGGCGATGTTGATTGGCCGCCACGAACATGTGACTTGACACTGTTGGACTTCTTTCTTTGGGGATATTTAAAAGAAAAGTGTACGTCAATAAGCCAAAAACAATTCAAGAGCTAAAGGATGAGATAATTCGGCACATTAACGACATTGAACCTATTATGTCTCAGAATCATTGAAAATATGGACCATCGGATAGAGGTATGCCACCGAAGCCGTGGCGACCTTTTAAGATAGTTCTCTGAAAACTTTTTCTTTTATTTACAATTAACATCGTGCGTTTTGGTTGGACCACGCTTTATAGTATATGAACAATAGTTAAAAAAAGAAAGAAAGAAAGGCTTCGCAAGATAGATCGGAATGTTGTACTAATAGACAAAACTTTTACCTAATACAGCTCTCATATACGGGATCACGAAATTGACTAAATATTGAATCTTCTTCATAATAAAATATAGATTTTTCGATTAATTAAAATGCCTAGAAATAATAGATAGCTATAACTATTTTACAAGTAACTACAAAAACTTTCCAAATCAGATATTTGATTTGATTTAGATATGTGGGAACTACAATATTAACTTTCGAATGGGGTGTATCACTTTAACTGCCCTTTTCTCTTGCCAGGTGACTTTTATCACGGCCGCGTCATAAGATATTCAATCTTTGTCATGAATTTTCTTATTTACATTATTTTATATCAGCATATACGCAATATTAATTTATTTATATAAAATGCGTCGTGTCCATACCAATTTTATATTTATTTTGGGAAAATATCTTAAAATATTATGAGTGGAATATAAATCACTTGTAACAGTCGGTATGTTTTGTTTATATTGGCACGTGACAAAAGAAATGGCATCAGCCAATCGGAGCACACAAAGGAAAGTCTAAGCGGACTAATAACATAACACGCACATATGCTAAGGACGAATGGCCTTTCGTTTCCGCATTCGTGTCGAATTGCGAGCAACTGAATTAAAATTGTTTCTGTGCCTCGGAGAGCGCGTTAAGCCGTCGGTCCCGGTTGCCACCAGTAGATGGCAGTCGTTAAAATGACCGAACCGACCCGCACTGGAGCACCATGGTGGATTAAGCTTCAAACCCCGTAATCCGGAGGGGTGGCTTAAGCCCCTGCAGTGGAGCATTAATGGGCTGAAAGTATATTATGGATGGAATTAAAATTACTTTCGTTTTTTTATTCTTGTGTCATTATTTACAACTTTTTTTGTAACATATGAATACTTAGCATTGGGTAATGTACCCAACATGACACCAGAATATGACACCAAAATATATGTACCCATAATGTTTAACGTAGCTTTGGTACTAAAAAGACCTTCAAAGTCGTATTATTTAAATTTTTTGCACTATCACACGACTTCTTTGACCAAACTTAATGGTTTTGTACATTATAAACACAAAATTTTTAGTTATTACTAGACCAATATGTTTTAATGTTAATTTTTGTTATTTAAAGATATACTTTTTTCAGTACTTATTTACTTTATTGGTGTGATTTGAAAAAAATATTCTACATTAAGACAAAATTAAATATCTATTTTTTATTCGGAAAAATAACATAAATAATATAAAACAGCAATTGACATAAAAAAATATGTCTCTAAATAACAAGAAATCAATTGAATATAATCACTCTGAAATTACCCGAGCAACAATAATTAAAGTAGCATTTCATATTCAAATTAGCCAATTATTTCTTTTCAAAGTAAAGATATATAATTTTGAGCACATTTAGTTATTTGAAAATTGAATAATTTATTTTTCATAGTACTAGTTATGAAGTGATTGTAATTTTTTGTATACTTTTGGTATTCTGTACAGAATGTGGTTGTTTTGTATAGAACTTACCGAACTAAACAAAAAGTTAAAAATAAATAAAATATGTGATTAAAAAATGATACTTTGAACATGTTTTTCTCGGTGACCGTCAGTTTGCGTGATCTGCTCATTTGATATTTATTGTTTAGTTGTGTAAGCTCTATATGTTTGGACTACGTTGAGGCGAACATCATGTATATTATAAATGGAATGTTCCGCTGAACATAGTTCAACTTTAAATATGCTCTTCTTGGTAACCGTTAGTTTGCGCCAACTGCTTACTTGAAACTTTTTGTTTAGTTCGGGAAGCTATACACGCTGTATAAGTTTGGACTATGTTCAGCCAAAAGCCCGGTATACACTGTCAATAGGTACCTACAGTAATATCACCAGAAAAATATCTGCCTATCACTGCGTTAAAATTACACCAACTGTTTGTCTCAATGCAAAAACAATTTTTTATTTTATTGTTGCGGTTAAGAGATTTTAATTTCGTTTTCTCTCATCTGTATACAGTCCACAATACCTGAAACACTTTTATAAAATGTCTTTGATATCAAGTGTTTAGCAAATAAACGTATGTAGCTTGGGTAATTTTCAAGCAAGTTTGAATTATATTAATAGGACAGTACAGTCGGTTATGCCCTAAACATGTTGGGCTTCCGACTGTGTCATACGCTTGCACCAAGAAGTTTTTCATCAGCCGAGAACTCATCACTATCTGAACCTGATTTCTCCTTTTTTATCGACTGGTATAAAACCTGAGGGGGAAAAATATTTTTAAAGTTATAACGATTTCAAGTTTTTAATCTTTCAAGAGACTATACCCTAATAATTAACTGACAGCTGACAGGCCCTGCGTTGTTAAAAAATTCAAAATAAACGGCCAGTGACAGTTTGATATATTTAATATTAGCTCAATACTTAATCACTGATATAGGAATATATAGATGAGACACGGTCATACTTTGTGGTGTGTCCACAAATAACAAGAAAAGTAAGCTCATTTTGTGTACATACAAAAATACACGCACACATTCACTCAAAAAGTAAGTACACGCGCGTTTACTACGTGCCTGAGAGTCGCACAGTACACAACTAAAAAAAATGCCATATAAAGCTAGGTACCTATATCATGCCACTGGTTCTTAGGGTACCGTAGCCAAATGGCAAAACAGGAACCCTTATAGTTTCGCCATGTCCATCAGTCCGTCTGTCTGTCTGTCTGTCTGTGGTTTTTCTCGGAAACTATTGGCAATATATAGATGAAATTTGGAAGGTACGTGTAATCTATGAACTGCTACACACCGACGTAGTGAAATTATGAAACTTTTTTTTTGGGATAGGTCGCCATACATGTAACTGAAGTACAAAAAAAAATTCATCGTATATTAACGCGAGAGGTACCTAACGATAAGTCTTAAAAAATTATATCAAGGTTTAAAACAATTTTTTTTAATTAATATCAACAGTTGTTAAGATATGCACTCCTAAAGACCTAATTTTTGCTAGAGTCATGTATGGGGGACAGCTAAGTGGCAGGACAGCTCCTCTACCAGCTAAACCCTTGTTTTTGGATACATGGAAAAAATTTATGACAGGAGTATATATAATGTAGTTAAAAGGAAAACTGTCACAGCTAGCTATACTGTATTATTCAACAAGTAATAGATTAACTTATAAAATGTACTTTTATAAGTAAAAATTTTGTAAAAATTCCATAGAAAATGACAGACAGTATTTAGCCAATAAGCGAAACCTAGATGCATAAAGTCAAAGGTTGACTAAAATAAAATAAGTAATAAAACTTGTCTCTAGCTATCAGTGCACTCACGTTTTTACTTTTTGGATTAGCTAGAGAGGATCGAGCCCCTTCTAAATAACTAACGAAATAAAAATGAAATATATTTATAAAATAATTATTAAATTACATAATAATAACGATTAATGGTTAAGTTCGATTAACGTCGCGCTCGTATTTTTATATTGTATGGTGGTACGGAACCCTTCGTGTGCGAGTCCGATTCGCACTTGGCCGGTTTTGTTTTTTATCTTTTCTATCCAAACTAGGGTTAAAAATAAGAAATTACTAAACTATTAAAATCATTATTAATTGTTCAAAATGGTAATTAACGAGACCGGATATGACAATATTAACAATTTCATAGAGTATAGAGATTAAATTATTTTTTGTTATTGCTTGGTTAAGAGATTTTTCAAATCAAAGCATGTGGAGTGACTTAATTTTACATTGTATAGAATTATATGAATGTATATGAAACGTGTAATATGTTAGTGTTTTGATTTACAAAAAAAGTAACGTTGTATAGTTAATATGAAGTTTTACTCGAAATGCTCCAAGAATACGTCATTACACATATGGTATTTCGAAGAAACTCCAAGTCAAGCTGTTGTCAGTCAGTTGCATAGAATCATTTTGACTCTATACTCTCTATGGGATTGATACTATGTCATATCAGATCTTATCAGTCATCATTTTGAAACATTAATAACTAAAAATCCATGGAAAAACTATTTATTAATTTTTTTTATTAAAAGAAGAAAATAAGTTTTTTATTGTAAACCTTATTTTCGATAGACAAGATAAATACGTCAATGCCTGGAATCTGTGGTGGGGCAGCGAACGCAATGACGCGCGTGGTGTGGAGGTCTGCGATTTCCTTGATGAAATGGGGCTGAACATCTTAAACGAGGGAAATATTCCCACCGTCCCACCGGGGCCGTCTCTTCAAGAGTGCGGTGGATGTGACGGCGTGCACCTCCGCTCTACTTAGTAGGGTGGATAGGTGGTCCGTGGAGCGTGACTTTGTCACATCTGACCACAACGCCGTCACATTCGCCGTCGGTTTGGGGAGGCGACTTGAACCTCAGCCTCATACCGGTACGCGGCTGTACAATACGAAGAAGGCCGACTGGTCGGAGTTTGGCAGGGTTCTGGACGTAGCAATCCAGGACTCTGCCTTGACCGAGGAGTCGGTGGGGTCGCTGCAGTCGCGTGACGAACTCGAGGGGATTGCGGAGCTCTACACCGGGTGCGTCCGACAAGCATGCGAAGCTGCTATACCCGCGCCGGGCAGCGGGCGTCGCGTCAGGCTGCCATGGTGGAGTTCCGGGCTCGAGGGTCTGCAGAAGGATGTGCAGAGGAAGAGGAGGCGCATCCGGAACGCGGCCCCTAGCAGACGTGCTTATGCTGTAGCCGAGTATGTCGAGGCTAGGGAGGTTTACGCGCGGGCGGCAGCGGAGGCACAGACCAGCAGCTGGAAAAAGTTTTGTAGTGCGCAGGACCGAGAGAGTATGTGGGACGGTATATACAGGGTCATCCGGAACACGTCAAAACGCCAGGAGGATGTCCTCTTAAAGGATAGCGCGGGGAATATTCTCAGTCCGAGAGACTCCGCGCGCCTCCTGGCTGAGACGTTCTTTCCGGATGACCGTGTGGATACGGACAACGCCCACCACGGTGAGGTAAGGGAGCGGTCGGAGGGGGAGGGTGCTTTCTCGCGGGCAAGCGGATTATTGTCCGGGGCGGATCCGTCATTCACCGAGGCTGAAGTACATCAGGCCTTGCTTGATTTTAAGCCCAAAAAAGCCCCGGGGATTGACGGATTCACCGCCGACATTTGCCGAGCCGCTGTTTTCCGAAACCTGGGATTGTTTAGGGCCATAGCTAACAGATGCTTGGCCCTAGGATGCTTTCCTAGGGTTTGGAAAATAGCGGTGATAAAGGTTATTCCAAAGTCCGGGAGGGAGGACTACTCCCAGCCGAAATCCCGTCGTCCCATAGGACTACTCTCGGTCCTGGGCAAAACATTGGAGAGGCTGCTGGTCAAACGCCTACAATGGCATTTGTTGCCGAAGCTGCAGGCGACTCAGTATGGCTTCATGCCACAGTGCGGAACCGAGGACTCCCTCTATGACCTGATGGCTCACCTCAGACATCAACTTAAATCCAAGTTGATTGTCTTGATGGTGTCCTTGGACATAGAGGGAGCCTTCGATAACGCCTGGTGGCCTGCATTGAAGGACCAACTGATCGCCAAAGCTTGCCCCGTGAACCTCTATGGCATGGTAGTGGACTACCTGCGAGACCGTCAGGTGCTGGTCAGGTACGCCGGGGAGGAGTTCGGTAAAAGGACTACGGGAGGTTGTATACAAGGCTCTATTGCCGGTCCAACCTTCTGGAACCTGATACTGGACTCTTTACTCCAAGAACTCGGGGGGCTCGGCGTGTATGTGCAGGCATTCGCGGATGATGTGGTCCTCATGTTCTCCGGACGGTCGGGTCCTGATCTGGAAGTGCAGGCCGACCGGGCCTTGGCTGCGGTGTATGGCTGGGGCGTCAAAAATAAGCTGAGGTTCGCACCATCCAAAACTAAGGCGATGGTGCTCACCAAAAAGCGGAAATTTGATGTCCCAGTCATACACATGAACGGCGAACAAATAGGCCTGGTCGAGGACATTCGTCTCCTTGGCCTCACCATAGACAGGAAACTGACGTTCACTCCCCACGTGACTAAGGTGTGCGCAAAAGCTGCCAACATCTATAAGCAGCTAGCTCGCGCTGCCAAGGTCACGTGGGGACTGAACCCGGAGGTCGTGAGGGCCATATACATCTCCGTCATAGAGCCTGTCGTCCTGTACGCTGCGTGCGCTTGGGCACCGGCGGCTGAGAAGCTCGGCATGCGTAAGATGCTTGGCGCTCTACAACGGAGCGTCGCGTTGAAAGCATGTCGGGCTTACCGGACCGTCTCGCTCCACTCCGCGCTGATCCTCTCTGGTTTTTTGCCGCTTGACCTACGCGTGGGTGAAGCGGCGAAACTCTACGAGGTGAGGCGGGGAAGGGAGCTGGATGATATCGCAGCCGACCGGATGTTCGAGAGTCCCGTGCCCTTCGACGAGGCGCTGCACCCTGCGCACCAGCCGAATATCGGGTACGAGAGTGTCCATTGCATGGGGCCCGCCACGTTAAACGAATTATCCATCGTCGGGCCGCACATCTATACTGACGGAAGTCGGATAGACAACAAAGTAGGTGCGGCCCTGACGGTGTGGCGGGACGGGGCGGAGGCCATGCATTCGGCCTTTCGGCTCGAGCCTTTCTGCACTGTTTTTCAGGCCGAGATGTACGCGCTGCACAGGGCGGTCCGGTGGGTGGTACGCAGTCGCGAACCGCTGGTCAACATTTTCAGCGACTCTAAGTCGTCGTTGGAACTGTTGACCAGCGCGCGAACCTTCCACCCGCTGGCCTTCGCTGTGAGGCGCGACATCTCGGATCTGTGTGCGGAGGGCCGGCGGGTGCGCCTATTCTGGGTTAGGGCGCACGTCGGAGTGGCCGGAAACGAGCGTGCGGACGAGCTCGCCAGGAACGCCGCTCTGACCAAACTGACGGCAGCGGATTATGACCGATATCCGCTGTCGTACGCTAAACGGGTGATCAGAGCGGCGACCCTGGAAAAGTGGCAGCACAGATACGCCGAGGGAAGCACGGCGTCGGTCACGAAGTGCTTCTTTCCCCGGGTGGACGAGGCGTACAGGGTCCTGAGAGGGATCACGATGACGCAGCGACTGGCCCAAGCATTGACGGGGCACGGCGGGTTCGCCCACTACCTTCATAGGTTTAAGTTGAAGGACTCGCCGTGCTGCGCCTGCGACCCCTCCTGCGAGCAAACGGTGCTCCACTTGGTGCTGGAATGCCCCATGTTCTTAAAGGAAAGGTCAAATTTGGAAATTCAGATTGGAGTAAAAGTGGAAAAAGGAAACTTGGGGGGAATTTTGGGTGAAAAGGAGAAGGGTAGGCACCTGGTGGAGTATATGACGGGAATAGTAGGAAGGGTTAATGCAATGAACAGGATATGAACTGTCTCATTGCATATTTGTGATAAGCATGGATATAGAGATGGATATGAAATGGAGATTGTAATTAAATATTGCAAATTAAATAGTAAGGAAAATTTATGTAATTGCCGCCAATGATGCTTCTTAATTGTAATAATATGTAAATAGTGGAGAGATAAAAAGCAATTATAAATAAGAGAGACAAATATATAGATGTGTAGATGAAGTATATGGAGAAATATAAGAGAATTGTAAAATAGAGAACCTAATGATTAGCAATTGTAAGTAAAGACAAAATATATTAGTTGTAAAATAAAGTATAGATATAAGAATTAAAGTATTGAATAATAAATAGATAAAGCAGACAATAAAATAAGTACCTTAGTTGTAAGATATAGGGACCAAGACGAAAAATGTGTTATGCCTGGATGAAAGACTGATGCGTGCCAAAGGGCCTGACCAGGAAAAGTCAGGGGGTTTTGAAATAAACGAAAAAAAAAAAAACATTATTTACTCACACATGTTTTTCAAAAGTGGACATAGCCATTTCTTTACAGTGTCTTATCTGTATATTCATATATCAGTGTACTTAATAAGGATAGTAATCACAAATAATTTTAAGAAAAGAACACTGATTTATTAAAAGAGTTTTTACCTTAGTTTTTATCTTTGAATTGACTCCTCTCGGACGATACATCAAGAAGTTGTCTGTCACCCAGAATATTAATATCTGAAAATAACATATGATTTTTATGATAGTTGTACTAATAACGATATATATATTATATATACATCTTTATATACAAATCTTATTTCTGTCCCTGTGTCCCTCCCTACATGCATCCCTGTATTACTCGCATCTGCTAGTCCTATCATTTCTAAAATATTATCAGATTTTATTGTTTCATATAACATCAAAGCAGGAACTTGTATATATTTTCATTTTATCATTACACTATAATTAGATAGATTTTCTCCAAGCTGATCTTTTTTATTTCAAAATTTTGTTTACTGAAATTAAAATTGCAATAATATTCGAATAACGTTCCCCGTTTTTTTGTCTCTGGCAAATACGTTATTCACGTGATGCCAATTAAAAAAAAATCAACGAGTAATATTAGTTTTAAATTATTTTTATCCGACTTGGAAATGGAGGAGGTTCTCAATTTGATTGTATATTTTTTGTGTATGAGTGTGTGTACATTCTTCAACCACTCTTTTTTTATTAAATAGGCTAATAACAATGAGCGCGTCTCGTGATATTTATTTTTACAGAAATAAGTTATATATATTAAGAAAAATGAATTAATTAAAGAATTTTATTAATATCTAGCAAAATGCCGATGATACAATTTTTTTAAATTAATCGTGCAATGACGTCGTTCGGTTACATTTACAATTTGTACATAGCGGCACCGAATGACGTCACGAGCGGGTCATCAAAACAAAAACTTTGATCTGTTATATCTTCGGTAATAATCGGTATTTTCCCGAAATTCAAAAAGTATATTCATCAGTTTGTTATACTCTAGAGTGTGGAATAGCGTATGATACATAAATTTGTTGAAGAGAACGGGCTCGTTAAACTGAATTACTTAGCACCGACTTCATAAACTATTATGTAGCCCATTAATGCTCTTTTGTTTAAAGTAAAAATTTTGATACTTCACAAAGTGATAGATAAGATCAATATTGTCTTATCCTTATCTTTTTTAATTGGGGTAGACTTGCCATACACTGCAAACTATTTACATCTATTGTTGCTCCTACTCCTTTGACCCTACTAACAGCTATTCTTCAATACACTACATGCGTGACATGTATGATTTGACTGTTATCTAGGTCTCACAACTTATTTCAGATGCCACACCCCCAGATGCTTCATGGATGATGCCCCTAACGCATCACATTCACAGAGGATGTGTAGCATTAGTCTTCTCCGTAACACCGCATTCCTTACTGGTGAGTTGGCCAGGCAATGCTCTGTGATTAATTTTAGTAGTTAAATGTCTAGTTCTAGGAGTTTGTTATGAACATAAATTTGAAAAACTACTCAATATACTATCTCATTTAAACGAATTTTCGTTGGAAGTGTTCTTTGTATTAACTTTCAGAACATTCCAACCGTAGCTGAAATATTAAAGGGTGGGGGAGGAGCACTTTTTAGGACTTTGGCAGTGCACATCTCAAGAACTATTGACTTTGATTTAAATAAAAAGTCATTTTGAAATTTCTATAACATTTCCAAAGACCTACCCCACACGTTTCCGTGCGCTGAAATTTTTTTTCTTTTAGTTACATTTATGGCAACCTACCCGAAATTTTCTTTTACACTATTGTACAGCCGTTCATAGATTACTTCCAAAATCTACAATTATGTCAAAGATTCCAAGCAAAATGGTTGTGACACACGGACGGACAGACAAATGTACAGGAATTATAAGGATTTAGTTTTTTTATAATTTGGTTACCGAACCCTAAAAATCAAAATTTGATTAATGTATTAAAATGTGGAAAATAATGGATTATCGTAAACATGTCTGTGTCGCTCTTTTGTCAACTAATTCATTATCACGTGAAAATACGTTACGTCTTAACTTAAACAAAGATATTATATATGCAAATCAGTCCATCGTAAATATTTTTATAAACTCGCCCGTTTTGTGTGCAATCAATAAAGTAAAAACTCGCGACACATTCCTCACTCGTTTATATCGCTATCGATACAACAACAGCGAAATAAAACCTTTTTTTACTAATATCTCACGTGTTAGTACAACTTCTTTTCATTTAACTTTGTTACTATGAATTATATGACATTTAATTTTATTTCTCATTTTAGACAAATCGATTGCCAAGCGTTTCATTTTTTATACTCGATATTAATTTGTTCTAGTATTTTTCAAAAACAAGCATAATATTTTAGTTAGTTGGCGTTTGTGTTTCCCGAACTTTCTAGTATTAAACTAGTTATAGGGAAATTAACGTCAATAATCTATCGATTCTTGGAGCTATGAATTTTTTTGCGCCGCGCCTTATCAGGGCAAGTATTAAAAAAATGTATCGAAACTCGATCGTTAGCTTCTGGGGTGTTGAAATACGTGTTCGAGGAGACCGCTGTGATGCAACATAGAGTATGAGAATCAAAGACTCTTGTTTGGGAGTATTTTTCAAAATGGCGTACGTGGAGCGTTGAAGTTCCTGACAGCATTTTAAAAAAACTCCATACAACCGCACAATGTTGCCTTTTTTATTATTTTTCAATAACGATGGTTTTAAACGTTTAAACCGAAATCACGTGTTTAGATTCACCTTCACTTATGACAACATAATGTAATATTAAACTCAACACTGCTTTATATAAAAAGACTCTTGTTTGGTCGCCTCGAACTTATTATTGTATAAACTCCATTAGAGAGTAGCATAAAACCGTTCATATCTTACACAATAATCGATATCGTGGTCGTATACATAACTGTATAAATAGGAACTGACTATATACTTACATTTACAAAAAAAGGTATGATGAGCATAACAACGGCCAACTCTAATCTAGGGTCGGACACCGGCGAGAGACGCAGAGTCGACAGAACTGCTACCACTGGAGGTGTACGTAGGACGAGTGCTAGTACTGACTTGGCAAACGTCGCGAGGGCAGCATATAGTACACATTGGCACAACCACGCCGTGCACATCGGCGGTCGCCCTAAAAAATTTCAATTTGATTTTATTTCTTTATGATAATATGCTGAATTTTTATATGGCCCCATTTTAGAGAAGGATAACTCTTCTGGATATTTTCCATCATTTATTTGCGCATAGTACTAAGACCATTTTTATACAGACTTTTTTAAGTCATGAGATTTTTTAAAAACAATGTGATTAAATGCTATATAAAATAAACTCAATTATAGGTAGTGAAACAGAACTAAATAGAAATATCTCTAATGTGCATCATATTGGTCAGTGATACACATGACCACATGTCAAGTTATTGCATGCTCCAAATCGTGTAACTTCCAGGATAATCTGACACCAACAAAAGTACAAATTATTATTAATAATATTTTTTTTTATGGGAAACAAAGTTTAATTTTTATCAGAACTCTTCCATTTTCTTGTAAAATTTTGAATCAATTTTTTTTTTTAAATAATAACTTTTATTTTTATATGTTAAAATTAATTTAATAAACTTAATTAAAAACAGCCTAAACCAATTTTAGGATGCCAACCCTCCTTATGTTATATACATTAGTACTGTTTATTAATATATTTTATAGTTTTATAGTATATAAACACAATTTCACATGGGAAAAGAATGAGGGGTTTTATAGATTGGGATCTTAGACTTTTACAAAAGTTATAGTAAGAATTTGGATAAAGTTATATTGAAGTTTGGAAATGTAAAAAGGCAGCTAGTCCTATGCTATAAACTCAATAGTTACTTACCATATTCACCGAAATTTATTAGTGGTATGTCATAATTTCTGGCACAATACTGTGCTAACCTTATTCCTGCCCAAATTATTAACAGACCTAATGTTGAATCTAACATGAAGTTGACAATGTACCTGCAAACAGAAAAGACAATCCTCTATTTGTATAGTGATATTCCCTGAACTTAAAATATACGTCCATAGTTTATATTATTATATATCACTAATATATAAATCTACCAATCGACCACAAAATGATTTAGTGGTAAAACCATTGTGAATTTAAATATAGGCCATAAAATTTTTTGTAATTGCCATAAAAATAACCTATAAAAATATATTCATATCAGGTTAAAGATTCGCAAAATTCAAAATAAATGTCATTTTGCTAATTTATATTGTATAAATAATTTTGTAATCACAGACCTCATTGTTTTTGCATTTTCTTTGACATATTTGAAAATATTTATTTAGGTACCAAAATTACAAAGTACAATAAACCAAAAACAATAATAGTAGGTACGTTTACGTTACCCTCATCCGGCCTAATGTCAATCACAATGACCCAATACCAAATATCAATCATTCAATCTCAAAATATAATCGATTCATCAGCTTAGACAAAAACAAGGAATATGTGATTTCTCATAAATTAGTCATACAATTCATAGTAATTAATTATAGAATACATTATTATATAAAATATTGTATTAAACAAAAGAAAATTATAATCTAGTAGCTTAAGAATTTATATTCAGCTCACACTTATTTTAAAAATATGGTCTGCCATACCCAAAATGTCATCTTGGTATAGTTTTCATGATTTTATTTACGTTTCAAAACTTTTTAATCACTATTCTTACCTGCAATGATTTCATGGTACAAAAACATTTATAATAATCAGGATTAATTCCAATATTTTTTTATTGATAGTTTGGATTGTTGGACGTTATAGGGATATTTCAAGGATTGTCCTTTATGTCCCATGTATTATCATTATTCATATTGAGTCTTGATAATTTTTTTGAATTCCTTGTAGTATCGGGTAATTCTATTGATGTGAAGTACCTGTAAATCTAGCTCCGAATTCAGCTACGGAGCTGGATACTTTAATCAACTGTAGTTTTAACTATGTGAGCAGCAAAAGCAAACTGAGTTTGCATATTTTATAGAGTTGTTGATCCCAGGGGATATGAGTGCATGAATATTGGATTGAATATCATGGATTGTGATGTGAGGAAAAACAATTTGATTGATGGTCTGAGTCATTTCTTGCATACACCAGATTTAAAAGGTCCAGCTTCGGGCTTCGGATCTGGACCTGTGATGTGAATCCAGTTATATTTATCCAAGACAAATTTCATGAGAGCATTCAACCAGAATAAACTATAGCTGTTTTATCCATTCCTTCAACATGCAAAAATCGCATCGTTAACATTTCAAAAGGACAAACAGACACATCTCACATTCATATATGAGTTACGACTATAATCCTGCTTATTATTATTTGCCTGTCTTCTTTGAAGTTATCAATGGAATGACTGATTCGCCATAAGCCTTGACTGATTTTAGTTTTGTTCGAAGACTGAACTGAAAACTAATCTTGACTAATTTTGGTTTTGTTTGTTCGAGGACTGAACTTAAAACTAGACGGCTGCTATCAGTCGAAAGGTCAAGCAAAAACTGTGTCTATCATCTCCCAGAAATAGAATTGCTAGATTGGTGAAGCAATACTCTGCTGATCTCAACTTCTTTGGACGATGCTATTCGTCGTTCTAGGCTAATGTTAAACAGTTGATATGTACTAAGTTTACATAATAATATTCATATGTATAATGTGCTGTATTACCTTTTGTAATTCATTTGATTATATTTAGTCATTTAGGCATATATATAATGTCGATTGGCGTATATATAATGTCGATTGGCGTATATATAATGGCAATTGGCATACATATACTGCCGATAAATTACATTTTTATGTTGAAAATTAACTAACATACCATGTGCATGGATTCCCAGTGAGATGCGGTGACAGCCAAACATTAGCTGCATGAATAATAAGTGCACCGAGCCCTTGTTTCGAAGTATCGTAAAACCAAATTAACCATGGTCTTCGTGCATAACGGGGTTCACAAAACCTTTTACCTGCAAAATAATTAATAAACCAAACATTTAAAATATTATTCATTCAAATTAACTTGTAATGAAGCACTGTTGTCAAATAATTATCATGTATTTTAATACAGTTTTAGACTTAACCATAAGTTCGTCAAATACAATAGTTATGTAAAAATGATGCCTATGCCAAGCCAGTGCTCATAAACAAAAATGCAGTTTATTTAATTTAAATTAAACAAAAGCAATGATGCTTAGCTTAACTTAGTGGGCAGCAACCCTGCCTGTGAAGCTGGAGGTCCCGGGTTCGAATCCCAGGTCGGGTCAGTATTTATATGATGAATATTAATACTGGCATCGGATCTTGGTTGTTATATGTATATGGTGTCTTCGCTTGGTACCCAAAATACAAGCTAATGCTTAGTTTGGGATCTAGACGTTGTTGTGTTTGTGTGTGTGCGTGTTATAATTTCCAATATTCATGGCTGCAAAAGTTCTTCAGGTACGTCACGGGCGCTTTGAATAAATGTTTTATATGTATATCCCCGAGAGTAGAAAGGCGAAAGAGCAAAAAACCACCGAGTAACAAGCAAATTTTGTGTGGGGCCCCGAAGGGTGTTATATATTGCTGAAAACTAGATTGAATTTGCTAAAAAGTTATCTATATTTCAAACTGTTTGGTCCAGAAATAAATACACCGCTGTTTGTTAAAAAAAATAAGCAGAAATTGCAAAAAAAAAAAAATAATAACAATTTTACTGTAAGAATTGTGTTATATTTGTAGTTTTAGCTATGTTTTTACATTCAAAAACATAAATTCAAAAACATAAAATAGAAAGATTTCATACAATTTTTTATTTTCAAGAAAACAAAAAAAAATATCACAATAATACGTGCAAAAAATTTTGACGGTCTAAAATAACTATAGTCTGAAATAACTATTCAATTTTTAAAATTTTTCTTCTTTAATAAAGCAAGTATTTTATCATATCTTCTATGGAAACCACTCTGTAACGTCTACAACAACATTGGCATTTCAAAATGCTTGAAGCGCAAGCACCCATAAAATGTATTAGAAATGGGATCCTTGCTATTCCGGGGTAAAACGACACTTGCTACTCGCAGGGTTAAATTTCCTTAAAGCAGAATGCCATATGTTGGCATATAAATTTTATTAGTAAAACACAATTTAGTCCACATGTAGTAAATATTTATCCTCAGCTAATTTTTTATTAGCATTTTTATATCTAATAGATATACAAATAGCAACATTTTTCAAGGGGCGGAATCAACTTATAGCAAAAAAAACAAGCAATAAAAATTTCATACTTTTTTCGTAACAGTACCACAATTCTACAAATGTGATATCCGTTGGCCCTGTTCTGCCAATTTGGAATTAATCCATGACTAGAATTGTATGAAAAGTAGGTTTGGGCCCTTCCTATGTACTTTGGCAAATACTATATCGATATAAGGTAAAGTTTACTTGACCTAATGTATTAATTTAGAAATGGTGGACCATCACCTACCTTGGCCGAATTTCAAATTAATCAAAAAACTTCTGAGTGGATTGTCACATTCTTCTAATTATTAATTTTAAACAATAGGTATTTTAACAGATAATATATAGTGAACTTACCAATTAAGCATGTGAATGCAAGAACTGCAAGTAAAAATTGCATAAACCATCCGTATGTGTCGGTTAGGGCATCTTTAGAGCAATGTAGCTCAGACCAATAAATAACATTGGAACTGTTATTCATTTTTCATATCTTCCATGAAAAAAGTTAGAAAAGTAATAC
The DNA here is from genome assembly GCA_949709985.1 of Luffia ferchaultella. Taxonomy (NCBI): domain Eukaryota; kingdom Metazoa; phylum Arthropoda; class Insecta; order Lepidoptera; family Psychidae; genus Luffia; species Luffia ferchaultella. The sequence continues at coordinate 19,843,587 of OX453255.1, read as the reverse complement.
ATAAACTCGTAAATGAAATAGTTACAGAAGTATCCATGTGTGGAATGTAGTCATTTCTTGTTCCTAAAAAGTAATGTTTATAATTTAATTGTGAAATTTTGATTTAATTACTTTTTCAAAAGTACTCACGGAGTAAAAATAATAATGATTGATTGACAATTTGATAATGATGACACTTGATGACACCAAAGTGTGCTTAAGTGGTTGACACTATTGAATGCGATTGACACTCAACGTGCAACTTAGACTTAGCCGAAAAGTTGGCAACACACGACAAGCGATCCTAGCGGGCTTGAGGTGAAATGTTTTTAAGGTGTCTCTTTACGAACGCCACAACTCCAACGCGCACGTGGTCATGGGAAAAAAGAGACGGAGATGGCCCGCTCGGCGATGCGCTAAGCCATCCCTCCTCTCGCGCCCCATCGCACCACAGCAACTTTTAGTAGGTTGCGACAGAGCGAAATTCAGACGGAAAATCGATCGATCGCAATGCCCACGACTCGATCCAGCTCTAGCATGTTTTTGTTTATACAGAAGATAATCAAAATTCCAAAAAAAAAATCCAATTTCCTTTACACGTATGAGGTTCGTCTTGAAAAAAAAATTATTTCATTCTAATTTGACTAGATTAAAGTTATCCAATCTTGGGAAAATGGAGGCAAATATTATGTTTTTTTTTTTGGGTTCATAACTTTACTAAGATTTTGTTTCAATACAAACCTACTTTTTGCTCAAATAACAATCCATAAAAAAACAATACAAACGGCCTCATGGTATATCATTAATACCCTGGGGATCGGGCCGTGCGTTGACGTGGGACGTTACCTGTATCGCCACACTAGCTATTTCTCAGCGACCGCTAAGAAAGCCACCTCGGCGGCGGAGGCTCGTGAGTGTCAGAAAGTGGGTAAATACAGTTGTCTTGGCTCTTCATACGACTTTGTTGCATTTGCCGTCAGGGCTCTCGGGCCATGAGGCAAGAGCGTATGAGCTCTTCGCCGAACCCAGCAGAGATTAAGTAAGGCGATGGGTGACCCTCGCGCAGACGGTTTTCTTGCGCAAAGGATTTCCATTGTCATTCAGCGCAAAAATGCCACTTGCGTAGTGGGCACTATTCCACGAGGACCCCACTTTTTACATATGTTTTATTTTAATATTTTTATTATTAAAAATTTATTAGTCGTTAATGTATATATACATATACTGCATTATTGTATATACAGTGTAAGATTTTTATTTTATGTTTAATTGAAAATTTTTTTCAGTTAAGTCTCAAGATTGATTGGGTTCAATTTTAGCATACGTACAATATTCGGATGGAAAAGAAAAAAGTGATACACCCGATCTTTTGCTGGCGCTGCTCACAGCGAACTGAAACATGATATCGTTTTCGCTTGTCAATGAACTGTCAGCTCATACAAAACAGTATAACGAAATTTTGATGAAGTTGCATATTATTGATAATTTTTTTCTGCCACTTTTACGTTTATTATCAAAATTTCCTCTAACAGAAAGAAGGAATGAAGCATTAACAATATTTGAAGGATTTTTTAATCTCTAGAAAATAATGTTTTTTCATTGTGAAAGAGTGAAAAATATGCAAATGTTTTCTAACAGGATTGTAAATTAAGAACTATTCTTTATTTTAGAATTAGGTTTATAACGATATACCTTTTCAAACTTCCTAAAAATGTACCTAAACATGCCGTTATTTTGTAATTGCCCCCTTAAGACTTTTCATAGAGGTAAGTTGACTTAACTGATTGTAAATAAGTTGTACTATCCAGGAACAAAAAAATTAGGGGTCGCTGTACTAAACAACCTGTATAAATAAATAAGTATTTTTCACTATTTGAAATATTTGCTGAAATTGATTTAAAATTCATAAAATTACACCAAGTATGATGAACTATGTTGCATTTAAAAATTAAATCTATTCCACATGTTCCACGCAACAGACTGATACAACACAACGGCAGGAAAAAAATGTAGGCAATTATTAATATGCACTTCTACCCGTGTGAAGCCGGGAGGGGTCTAGTTTAAAATAATTAGGGGTTTGGTGGGTTAGTATGATGGTAACACTGCGTCGCCATAAAAAAAATATTAAAGCTGCCGCCATTTTTTCCTTCTTCTTGTCGTGTTATTTTTCGTTTTTGATTTGATTATTTAAAGCGATATATTAACAATATTAGTATTTGGTGTATCTGCATTGATTATCTAGCACCAGAAAATCAAGGTAAGTAATGAATATATGTATTTTTAACATTTATTACCCACTTGCATCTTAGAATTCTCGATGTAGGTATCGATTGAATACAACCGGCAATCTTGATATCGAAATTCATTTACATTGGTCACATATTCAAAACTGCTAATTACATCATTAATTATAAAGCAGTTAGCAAGTGCCCCAGTTTTCTACAATGCGATATGGACGCAAATATCGCAAGGCATTGTGTACACAACGATGTAACCGATTGCTTTTAAATAGGTAGGTACCTCTTGTTTGTACAATAGAGTCGGTAGTTGGAAATCAGTCAACTCGTCGTCTATCATCTAACATCTAAATTAATATATAATGTAGGTGAAAATAATAAAAGAATAATGTTGCTTCTAGGTTACAACAGGTTTCTTATTTTTCATAAAAATTACTATAACAATTTATGACCTTGTCATGCTCCAAATATTTATTTATAAAGATTAATCAGACTATCTACATGTCTATTGTTCATAACTAATGTATGATTTTGCATATGCAGATTATTGCAGAATACATGTAATATAACAATTACAATACAGAATGTGTTAGTCAACCTTGCCACCAATTTTTCACTGCCCGAATTGAATAATGTGGATTACAATATTATTTTGTATGTACGAGTATTGTAGGTACCAAGCTTCTTCTCGATGTATCACCAAAATAATGAATAAGAAGTGATGGTATGGTGTGAGAGTTTTGCATTATAGTAGACCACATGAACGATATTAGTTTATTAAATGTTTTTATTAAAATGTCTCAGACCTAAAATATAACACTATATTGCAAATAACTGGCTTGGCTTATGAAACCGCCAGTGTTCGTGAGATTGTTTAGTAGAGTTGTTTTGTAGTGTTTTGGGTAATTAGAAGAGTTTGGTAACCATGTGGAATTGCAGATGTCGTCCCCTTACTTCCAAAAGCAACTAACTACATATTTGGTCGAAAATGAGTTATATACACTACTGAGTTCGTCATTGAGAGCTCTATCTACCGGTATATTCGATTTTCTCATTACTTCAGCCAGCACAAATTTAGCCAAAGCAAAAAACACTAAATGTTTGTTTATTACGATCTATCTACGGTAAAAATCATTTACAATCATATAACATTAATGTTCTAATATTTTCTTACAGCAAAATTAGCTTAAAACAACTTAGTTTATTTTGAATGTGTGGACACACTTTAAAAAGCCTACGACTGGCTACAGCAAAAATAAACTAAAATATAATAGTTGGTTTTCTTTTCAGAATTTTCATACAGCACAAATTACCGAGTATAGAAAAAGCGATTACGTGCTTTACTTTGATACCATTCTACAGTACCCATGCTGTTCTTCATCAATATTTTTACTTTAAAGAAAAGAGAATTAATGGGTGGCATATAGTTTACAAAGTCGGTGACAATTCACTTTGTATTGTGTCCTATATTGGTTATAGATGTAAATTAATCATTATTGTAATTGTTATTATCTGGTAAGAACCTACCCATATACTCTTAAAGTGTTTGAGTTGGCACTGACTTTATAAGCTATATGCCCATTAATGTTCTATCCTTTAAAGTAAAAATATTATTTTCTACTTTTTAGTTTTAGTTTTAAAGTCTGTTTTTATTTTAGTTTGTAGTTGTTAACCTAACTGTAATTTATTCGTACTTAGTATAAATAGAGCTTCTAACCGTGCTGCTCTAATCACACAGTGCTGTTTGGAGAAAACTGTAGACAAATCGCAGTATTCTCCCCTAACTCGTAACCGTTAAGCAGTGATGTAGCTTCTATCATTAGTTTGGCAGCATGAGATGACTCTCAGATGCAATCACCTGAATAAATAACAATTAGGGCTAAAACATGCTATGCATGCCTATATGATTTGAGGGTATCTCTCGCTTTCCCTGGGATTCCACTATCAGATCCTGAGTATACCCAAAGGTTTAAAAAGAACTTTGTGAACTCTTACTATTATATGGAAGTATGATCAATGCATTCTTTCATGGAAACAGCCGTAAAACATACTGCTGTATATACCATGAATGAATGACAAAACATCTTTAGAATGTCAAGATCAATAAAAAAGTATAAACATGGAGACAAAGTCATTAAAAAAAGCCTTATCATACAAAGGATTTGTTTTTTTTTTTAATTTAAAGATTTTAAAAAACAGACACAAGCAATAATCATCAACCAGGCAGAAGAGTTGTAAGGAAACACAGTACAATAGATCAAAATAAAGAAAATCCAGTTTGCGAAGGGAGACCACTAGATGTACTTTAATTACTGCATAAATGATGAATTTAAGTATATTGATTTTTCCAAAAAAACAAGGTGATAATAAACCAAAAAGCATTGTCCGCCATTGTACACAGATACAGTACCAGAAATAAAATACCGCAAATACCTGGAACCTACGACATCTAATATTTGCAGTGAAATATGCTTAGGAATTAAACTCCCATTATCAACAAACCTTACCAATATCAATAAAAAAAAAAAAGATTTAGTGAAGCTATGCGATACTGGTGCAATTTTTGTGGAATATAAGATGATATCAAGCTCTGGAGACAAGAAATGAAGTTATTGTTTGTCTTTCTGTCGCTACTGAACCGGGTTCTTCTGATATTTCTGATGATGGAGAGACATGATTTTTTTCCACTGCGTGTTAATTGTATGTTCCCATAAAAGGTGTACTGAAAAAAACGTTTATTTTTATGCAACATTTTGTAGTCCATGTAATTTCACTTTATTCTGAATCTCGTTAGTTAAATCTTCTCCTATTCTTTTGAAGTAACATTTTTAGGTATTTTTTAATAGGATATCTGCCATAATACAGCGAAGCATTAGAAATATTAAAAAATTGTCAGCTACCGGCAAAAGCAGATATTTACTACGCTCATTAAAGATTTTTTGGTATTTATTTCTTTGACAATCGCTTAGCCTAGTGGGTAGCGACCCTGCCTACGAAGCTGGAGGTCCCAGGTTCGAATCCCAGGTCGGGTCAGTATTTATATGATGAATATTGATACTGGTACCGGGTCTTGGTTGTTATATGTATGTGGTGTCTTCGCTTGGTACCTAAAACACAAGCTAATGCTTAGTTTGGGGCCTAGACGTTGTTGTGATGTATACATTATTATATTATTATTATTATACATATACAGTGTAATTCAGTAATTTATTTATTGAAACACATACTTCATTGAATTATTTTATATGATAAATAAGTTAGGACTAGTAAAAACTACAATAATATACTATTTATACCGCTCAAACTTTTAAATTGCATTATCCTAAAGTTACAAATGTTGCAGTTAAATGCTTCTTGCAGTAAGGGGACGATGTGTGTAATTAATTTTTTTTAATGAATGTTAAAATTATGATAAATACTTACACAGGTACTTTGTATGGTCATCATATAGATAAATTAACATTTTGCAATCCTTAAGATTTTGCTAATCTAAACCTGGCATCTATTTACATTACAATATCTAATTTCTGAACAACATTATTTAGCAAACAAAAACACAAAAGAATAATGGAGCATATGCAATTGACCCAAGTCATTATTACTTGTAAAATTATTAAATACTAGTGACCCGTCCCGGCTTTGCACGGGTAGCAGAGCATTATAAGCCATAGTGTTTTTTCTGCGTAGTGTCCTAGCAGCTTGTTGCGTCAAACATGTGGATTAAATTTAATTAGATTCAAATGTAACGTAAATTGATCCTAATTGGAGTATTTTTAATGTATTTTATTTTCAATTTTATAAACATTTGAAATAGTAATTTATTATACATAAAAATAAACTACAATATTTCTTTGTATACAACATTGATAACCTCACCCTAACCACGCGTGTCGCGTCGTCCCGTATGGCCGGGTATATTTATATTTCGCAATAGCTCCTAAGATATTAACTTAAATTGATAGGGGTAAAAGGGCAGTTATAATGTGCATGAAATCCTGAAGGTAAATAACGTATTTAATTTGATAAGGATTAATACTGTATCCGTATAAATTGCTTTCCAATTACCTCATCATATGACACCATTTTTTTAAACATAAAAGTAGGTGTAGTAAGCTATCCATAAAAGATAGACACCTGCCATCGCGGACTTTTCTTTAGTCCTATAAAAGATACACAATTCCTCCATACAGTATTTTGTTATATCTCAAAAGGGATTAGGCAGCGTTTTCGATGAAAGCTCCCAGCCGGCTTGATTTTTTTCCGACTTCTTAAACAATCATCGTCATATTTCAACTAATTTGCACAAAACATTAATAAATTATACACGTAAACCTTTCTCTTGAATCACTCTGTCCATTGGTGTCAATAATATGCCAATCCGTTCGGTAGTTTTTTGAGTTTATCACATTCAGACTGACAGACGCTGCGGGGGACTGTATTTTATAATATGTAATATGTTGATGACGTTTGAAGTTTGAGTAATGACTATTTTGGAATGAAATAATAAAAAATCATTTAAAAAAAACCTTGTGGCCTGGGTCTTGTTATTGGGCCTAAACACCACGCAGACGGCCCTACGGATCCTCCATTTTCGTATGTTCAACCGTCTGCCGAGCACTCTGTATATTCATCTAATTTTAACTTTTTAGTCCAATAGATTCGTAGAAAATAAGCTGCGACAGACGGAGACTCGAGAGTGATTCTATAAGGTTCAATTTTTCCATAGCATTGGACGTAAGGCGATTTGTATGAAACTTTAAATTTTTGGTTTCTATGAGTTTTTAAAACACGAAAATAACAGAATCAATCGTGAACTATTAAATTTAAGTCCAATTAGGATAAGATAAGCGTATTTGAAAAGAGTTATTTTGCGTGAATATAAAAAGGTATGCTGAAAATCGATCCTAAGAATAAAGTTCATGATTCTTGAAAGCGGAAATACGTCCTTTTGTATTGACACTCTTCATTTCAGCCTCTTGTAAATTCATTGGTCACCACAAGGCATAATACAGCTGACACCTTTGTTTGTCCAGGTTTCGACAACAGTAACAGTGTTACCTACTTAATTTCATTGAATTATAAACATAAATCTAATATTCCGTAATTTTTTCTTCTGTATATTTTATATTTATAGTACAGAGTGTGAACCATAATTTTGGTTGTATGTAACCATTTCAATATAATGCGACATTCATAATTGTCTTGTATAGTTATTGCCGCAATAGTTTAAAATTTTCATTAGAATAGTTGTGATGGCACGTTAAAAGACAACATGTCAGTAGTTTTATGTCATTTTTATTAGATGGGCGTTTCAAACAACAAACGTCCATCGAAATTACACATTTAGAGAAAAGAAATTTGTCATACGCCATCGATACTTATTATTGACAATTACGTCCCTCCCACTTTGGGTCCTTTTGAGTTCCGAGTCCTGCCTTTTGGTTCGCGTGTCACATTACACCCGCTTTTATGGTGTCGCTATTTAATTTGAACGTAATGCGTCGCAGTCATTACGAATATAGAGAAAGAGCTATATCTAATTGCAGTCTCATCACACGCCAATGGGCGGAGTCGATACAGCCGATGGAAAGTGGAACATGATAATTAAGGGGGGATGGGGGGTGACGCCCGTGGTAAAGGTTCCCGCGTCAACAAACCGTCGCTCGGCAACTGCTCATGACATATGCATGAGAGTTGGCCGCCGTTGCCCGCTTAAATATACACAAGTACGGGAAATTACTAGAGGCAAACACAAGATGTCTCTGGTATAGCATGTCCGCCTTCTACCGCGCCAACCTCCACCCGCTTCGACCAATTACGATCACGAAACTGTATTCTCTATAGCTTTTAGGTTCCTTTATGGCCATCGAATAGGCTTATTATTCTCTCGATTCGATGTCTAATTTTTATAGAAATTTTGACGGTCGAAAGATAATGATGTCAGGGGGGGGGGGGGGTCGAGATAAGTCTGGTAAAAATAATTAAAAAATATTCCTCATTCCGTTACTAATTAATTTTCATACTCTCCTCCTAGCCTTAACACTTGCTTAATACACTTCGTCCAACGCTTTTCTAACTTTACGATCCATTCTAAATAATATGCTTACGGTAACCCTTCAAAATATGCGTTTGTTTCCAAAATGTTTTTGTAAGAGTAAAGAAAGTCGTAGGGGGCTAAACCTATAGAATATGGTGGATGAGCAAGCAATTCGTAGCGTAATTAATGGAATTTGGGCATGGCGACGGCATTTATGTGTACTCAATGCATTGTCTTGCTAAAAAATAATTGTACCATTAAATGCGGTCGTTTTTGCTGCAATTTTTTTATGAAAACGATACCAATAAATCGCAATTAATAGTTTTTCTGGAGGTAGGTGTGGATTACACCACTAGCGTCACAAATAACTGTGTCCATGCCTTTGTTCGCCAATATAACCGCTTTTGGTCTTCTTCGGTATGAGTTCTCCTGAACCGATCCATTCTTTCGACTGTGTGATTTATCCACGTTTCGTCTACTTTATAGGTTTATAAATCATTTTTGAATTATTTTTTCATCAAGCCTTTTATTTGTTACCATAATGGATTTTTACGTAAAAATTATGTTTAACTAGTACACGAATTGTACCTTTCTTCATATTTGAACAAATGTTGCGAAATTTTCTTTGTTGTCAAAACTTAACTAACAAATAGAACTGGCTGAAAAAAATAAGTCCTAAAAAAGTGGACTGCACAACCAAGAAGGTTTCATGCTATCTACGATAATCGCTACACGAAGTAGAATTTTACAAGATTCATCACTCCGCCCTCGCATATTCATATATGCGATCCTGACTGTGACATGTTCTAATCAATAATACCTACTTTGTTTTTAAAAGAATATTCTAAGCTTATAACTGTTTTCCGCAGTAGGCATCGCTTCATGCGGCTCGCCGTTTCTGGATTCTTAAAATTCAGCCGTTCTCCGTTTGGCTAATTTATAGGTTTTTTCTAGGGCTTCCCTTAATTAAGTTTTCATCACAGATATCTGCTCTACGTATATATTTTATTTGGAATTGTTTTTCTGTTCATCTTTTCTGTATGACCGTACTACCTTAACATACCTTTTTCGACTCTAGTCGACATCTTTCATACTACATATACATATTGTTCCATCTATCTTGCAATCATACTCCACACATATAATACAATAAAACAAAAATAAAAGAATCGATAAATATGTTGTATTTTATAGTAAAAGTTTTTAATAAATACTCCCTTCAATTTCTCCCACATTACAAAAGTGGCTTCCTTCCATCGAACCAAGGAGTTATGATCGATGGGGTGCCATCAAATATTCAGTACCCCCCGCCGAAGAAACGGAATGGCTAAGCGGGGCGTAAAGGCCACGAGGGCCACAAGACTCCTACAAACTTCTGTTTCCACTCCTGTTTTTTCCTAATTATCTATGTATGACCAATCCTCTAATAGCACGCTACGTAAGGGAATATAGCGTTTACAGAATTATACGGTGGTTGGGTTAGATTTGTAACTTCATTTGTACGTACCGCCCTGTATCGATAATGTCCATTTATTTATACCAAGCTCTATACTTATCCTGAAACTTCTAATCTAAATGGTTAGTCGTGAAGTTGGCGTTTTTCTTCAAAATTTTTGTTTCTTTCATTTTAAATGTTTTTTCCCGGCCAAAGAGAGTAGGTAATGTTTTTCGAGTGTATGTATGTTGATATTCCATTTTTGTTGACGACATTGGCAGCTATTTTCACCAGTCTTGTTACTACTTACATCTTATTTGTCGACGACTTGATAGTATTCAAATCTATCAATACAATTGACGCTATACTTTTGCAGGAGGATATTGATTGCGTGATCGAATGGTGTAAAAAAAATTAATATGGACTTAATTGCTTCAAAGTGTTTTTCTACACATTTCTCCAGACAAAATAATAATAATGATTCTACATATCAAATTAAAAATGTTGACCTAGTTAAGATCATTGAAACGAGAGACTCGGGGGCAGACCAAATTTGCTCAAAAGCGTTTAAGAATTTCGGTTTCGTTCGTAACTGTAAAGATTTTACGTCTCCCAGAACCAAGATTCTGTTCAATTCCTTTTGTCCGCAGTGGCTGGGAATATTACATTGTTGCCCGTACTATGAAATCTATATTAAGAGAATTGAAGGTATTCAAGATGGTATTCGAAAGGAATTTTTAAAGCGTTTGATTTATTACCTTAATTTGGGAAAACAGATTTTAAATTACAAAAAGAGGGTTAGAGTACTTTAAAATGCTTTTTCTCGCTAATCGTAGGCGCATGCTTGATCTGATTGTTCCTATACAAACTTGCGAATGGTGTTTCAGATGCGACGATATTATTTCGTTGTTAAAAGACAATCCTAGATTTGAAAGCGATATTTCTTGAACTTAAAATATTACGCCCAGAGTTGATATTATTATATGTTACTAATATATTAGTCTGCCAATCAACCATAAAATCATTTAGTGGTAAAAGTTTGGTGAATTTAAATATAGGCAACAAAATGATTTGTAACTGCCAAAAAATAGCCTATAAAATTGTATTCATTACAGACTAAAGATATGCAAAATTCACTATTATTATCAAAATAAATGTCATTTTGTTAACCCATTTAGTTTTCATCAATCAATCGTTTCTGTCAATTATATGGCTAGTGATGTTCAATCTGACCCAATTGGGTTAATGTGTAGGTAATGGGTTAATTTATAATACATAAATTTGTAATCACAGAGTTAAATTTTTTTCATGTTCTTTGACATATTTGAAAATATTTAAGTACCAAAATCACAGAGTACAAAATAAACCACAAACAATCTTAGTACGTTTACGTTACACTCATCTGGTCTAATGTCAATCACAATGAATATCAAATGTCGAATCATTCAATCTCAAAATATAATTGACTAGCGACCGCCCGCAGCTTCGCTTGCGTAGACTACACATTCCTGTTTTAGGTAGTATTAACTTTCGAAATGGTTCATACATTTTGCTGAAACAAATATTGGGTACACCCATTCAAACTTTCAATCTTCATTCTCCCCACTCCTTTAGGAAAACCGATACTCCCATACTTTTCACCTCCCGTTTCCCACCCTTAAAATGTGAAAATCTAAAAACCCTGAAAGACATCATTATTTATTTATGTCAAAATTTTTGTGTTTCTAACTTTAAAGAACAAAGACTCATACAAAGCCCTTCCGTCCCTCCCTCCTTAAATCTGAAATTTACAAATATTCCTTTCATAAAAAATTGATACGTTATAAAATAAACTACTGTTCCAAATTTCGGCTTCCTAGACTTAGTAGTTTCGGCTTTATCTACGTTGATAGATCAGTGGAGACAAACGACAGACAGACACAAAAAGACACACTGATGTCACTTTTGACCACTTTCTTTCTACATCTGTGAAGTTTCATCAAAATCAGTTTAGCCGTTTTGAAGATTAGCTTGAATAGACACATAGACGTACAGACAGACAGACGGACAAAAAGTAGCGTATGTCACTTTTGACCACCTCCTTTTCACACCCGTGAAATTTCATTAAAATCGGTTTAGCCGTTTTAGAAATTAGCTCGAATAGACAGATGGACGTACATACAGACATACAAAAAGTAGTGTATGTCATTTTTGACCACTTTCTTTCTACATCTGTGAAGTTTCATCAAAATCAGTTTAGCCGTTTTGGAGATTTGCTCGAATAGTCAGACAGACAGATAATATTATTTTATACATATAACCTATAGTCTTCCTCAATAAATAGACTATCCTACACAAAAAGAATTTTTCAATTCGAACCAGTAGTTCCTGAGATTTGCGCGTTCAAACAAACAAACAAACTCTTCAGCTTTATAATATTAGTATAGATTTATCAGCTTAAAAAAAAAAACAAGGAATACGTGATTCCTAGTAAATTAGTTTTATAATTCATCATAATTAATTATAGAATACATTTTAATATAAAGTACTCTATAAAATACAAAAGATAATTATAATAAAGTTGCTTAAGAACTTGTATCCAGCTCACATGAATTAACCCAAAATGACATCTTGGTATTCTTTTCATTACGTTATTCACGTTTCAATACTTTTTTTAAAATACTGTTCTTCCCTGCAATGGTTTTATTCTATAAAAACATATACAGTATGGATGTCATTTGTTTGTCCCAAAATCAGCAGGTTGTACAGATTGTTTTCTTGACCGTTAGACAACAGGTGCAAGAAAAAATGTCATACATGAAAAAAGTAATTAATTTCCAGTCTCGTCAACCCTGTACAGCGCACGCGTAACGTAACGCAAACCCGTAACATGCATTATTTGGGAAAAATACGTATTGCTTGAAATAAAAACATTCGAATGCAACTGTGTAACATAACATACAAACATGGTGCCACATGTATAAGTTTTAATATATAATCCCAAATACGCCTCTTTCTTAAAAATATCTTCTTTTACAAACAATTTAAAAAAAATGATATTGCAAAAACATAATTGTAACGTTTGTATTACCTGAAATATACTGGAATTTAACTATTTTATACTATTTATGTTTTTTTTTCCGTTGAGTTTGTTACAATCATCTAAAAAAGTAGGTATATCTATATCGAAATTATCATGTGGTGTAACATAACAGAATGTTTAAAAGTGTGCATTAGGTTGGTGTTCTAAATAAACAAATAAAATAGAAATATGCCTGATTGTCTAAATCCGCAGTCGCGTGTTATCGACCTCGTAGCAAAGTAGAAAATAATGAAGAAAAACACGTTATTTGCGAAACTCGAGCAAGTTGTTAGCCGTTCATTATAGCATTATATCTAGATTTGGTTATAGCCAATAGCTTCTAACTTTATTTTTCTGATAAAGTATTTACATACGAAATAACTTCCAACCGCGGCTTCACCTGTGTGGACATAAATGATGTCCCTCTATGTTTTTCCGTTCCCGTTCTCGAGGTCGTTTCACTTTTTAGCGTTCAGTAGCCAAATAGCAAAAACCGGAACCTTGAACTTTGAACCAAAGAAACTCATTGGTAGGTACATGCCGGATTCTGGGATTCGAAACATGACCTTCCACCTGGTATCAAATGGCAATCCTTAAAATCCATCAACCCGCACTGGAGCAGCGTGGAGGTTAGGCTTCAAGCACCCTAATCCTGAAGGGAGGCCTAAGCCCCTGCAGAGGGGCATAATGGGTTGATATGGTATGGTATATGGATGGAACCCTTCAATGAAGGGCCTTCACTGTACGTGGTCCGACACGCACTTCTTTTCTGTTCCAACTACAATTCCATGTCACAACTCGAGGCTTTGCTCGTAATTCATTTTGTATCCCATGGGAACTTTCTTCCAAGATAAAGAGTGAGCCGCAGTGTTACGTTCGATCCCTTGAACTATACCATAAGTTACGTCGTTTCTTTGCTTCGTTACACATAAAAAAAAAAGAAACAAAGAAACATTTTCGCATTTATTATGTTAGTATAGCTAGACAAAAGCTTTAGTATTTTTTTCTGATAATGGACGTAAATACATCCAAATTAAATTAATAGAGATCGTAATATCGGTTCGTCATAAAATACTTTTAATGCAGCATGAAAGTATTGGGCTATTAATCTGATAGACATTTTTATATTGTCCGTAGGAACAACGAACTCGTTACAGCTTTAATGTGAATTTCGCCAGTTTTAGTTTTGGCTCGTTCGTTTATTAGGGTTCCGTAGACAAATGGCAAAAACGGATTCCTTATAGTTTCGTCTTGTCTGTCTGTCACAACCATTTTACTCGGATATCATTGGTACTATATAAATCAAATTTGGAAGGTAGGTGTAATCTATTTACCATGTTCAAGCCTATTCTTAAATTACTGGTTCAAATAAAAAATAATTATTCTTATTTTTTTTAAAGGCTTTTATCCCTTGTGGGATATGTCAGCCTCGTTGGTAACTATTCTAGTATGTATGTATGTATGTATGTATATATGTATGTATGTATGTATATGTGCGATAAATCATATATAATGGCAGCAAATTCGGACTCAGGCTCACTCAAGATGTCCTGAAAAGATCTCTGATTCGAATCATTAGGACCTAATTTAGTCATTGATTCTCCGTTTCTCACCGGCCACACTCCATCAGTACATGGGGTACATCCTCAATTCTTTGACAAATATCACAATTTGGATATTAAGTATTTTTCGTGAGATATGCTAACACATTTACGGGAATGTGTCCAGACTGAAGCCGAAAAGCTATGATTATTTTACATCTATTCGTCTACGTATTTACGAACCTTTTGTATTATTTTATACCAAATTCCTTTTACGTTGCTTTGGGTATTGAAATGTTGCTGTCGATTGTCATGATATTTTAATTTAAACATGGGCAATGTATCTAGCAACGATCCTAGCAATGTATCCTAGTATCCTATCTCTTTTTTTCCTAAACAATCAACTTCTTCATTACCTAATAATCTTACATTATGATGGTATCAACTCAAACAGTATTCTACCGGTTTCACTAAAATTGTGTATTAGGTTCAGATCACAATGGGCTTCACCAAAATTTTTAACTTATTTCATATTTTTTTTCCGAAAATATAAACCAATCTATATATATATAACCTTTCTCTCGAAAGAAAAAAAATAGAGCTGCAACTTTTTCAGTATTTTTTTTTCTAAAATTTGTTTAATATATCCTTGTGACGTTACCTGGACAGATGTTTATTTATTTATTTATTTATTTGGAGAAAAAACAGTTACAGGTGTGGTTTAAAATATGCTACAGTACAGTATGAGAAATAAAAATGTTACAACTATAACCTAATAAATTTCTCACTGGAAAATTTAATTTAGAATTAAAAACAATGAAACTAAAGTAAACGTGTACCACGCAAATAAAGCTACAGAAATAACAATATTAACAGAAAAGACTAACAATAATAATAACTTGAATTTACCTATTATACATACTTAATTGCCTTTTTAACTCACGCTTAAATGATTCCTTGTTAGTGTTGAACAAAACCATATTGTTAAAATTACTATCGAAATCTTTGCACATTCTATAGAGAGGAGCCCTTTATTGTTTGTTTTATCCACGTTTTATTTAAGACTAAATAAGATATAAAATTTTGATTGATTCATGAGGATTACAGTTTAATTTTATACAGTGAGTAATCTAAATATTTTGTACTCTTTGTGTTTTTTACTGTGGAAAGCAGGTGAATAATGTCAACCGTTCAGATGACGTCACAAAGACGATTTCAATGTCAGATGAATTTTCATAAACTTCTGGCGAATTCATAATTTTTTTTTTAAATATTTTAAGAGGTTATTATATATTTGTTTTTAATTTTAAAAACTAACCATCAGCCATTTAAAATTTAGGTCTGAGCCCATTGTACAGTTGAAATAACTTGAAATAGTTAAAAACCAACCCATCGAAGTGTTGTGGATATATATATATTTCAGTCGTTTATCATTGTCTATCAGAACCGACAACTGATACGAACAACTTTTCAACATTAGACAGGTATCAGACTTCCATTTTCGCGGGTGCCACGCCACGAAGCGTTTTTCGTACGAAACACGGCACCGTTCGCTTAATCCCTTGGGTTTCGTTCCGTTCCAAGTTTACGAGCGGGCTCACGCATTAAAAATTTAAATAATAATAATACTTGGGATAGTCCACATAGCGCCCTCTAGTCCCAAACTAAGCGAAGCTTGTATTATGGACGCCGACAAATGATACATACTTAAATATTCTTTATAATATATACATATTATAGATATTTTAAACCCAGACACGGAACAAATAGACATGTTTATACACACAAATATTTTTCCCGGGCGGGAATCGAACTCGTGACTCTTGGCTCCGCAGTTACGATCTCTAATCACTCGGCCAATCGGTCAGTTTTCAAATCATAATAATGTGCATCTCATGTCTAATATATGTGAGTTAAATCATAACTTTATTTACCTAACTTTAAGAAATTAAACGTAAAAAAATCATCTATTAACGTTAATTTTAAACGAAAAACACGACGGTCGCTATTTCTGTATGAATAGCTAACTATAATAATTAAGTTTTTTCGTAATTGATAATAATTTTAATTATCAGTATCCCCTTTTGGGAATAGTACGTTACTCGCGTTAATTATTTCGCGTTAATAATACGGACATAATTCCTTTAAATTTGTTCGGTATTTCATTTTAATAGGTCACTTAATTAGTGATACGTCAAACTGAACTCACGTGGTGAGTTTCTCAAGGAGTGCGCGTTCTCACAGTTAATGAATATTAGAAAAGAATAAATTATAGACTACGTTAAAGGACAGTTTATAATAGCCACGTCATCATAGAATTATCTATGCAATTAGGTCAACACAACACCTGCTTAATTCACATGCAATGTCCTTCATGAAAATTGCAGTAGCTACGTGTGTTAGAGATATTAGTTATACCGATTGAGACGTCACGCTCACTTGGGGGGAGGGGGGACCTAAAAAATACTGGTGCACGTTTTTTAAGTGTGCTGTCACAAAACTAACCTCCTAGCCTAACCAAAAAAAGTATACGGTCGAATTGAGAAACCTCCTCCTTTTTTTGAAGTCGTTTGAAAAGTAGCCTGGACCGAATTTTGGATGCCACCCTCCTTAGTAATGTTTATTAATATAATTTTATAGTATATGAACAATATTTCGCCTGGGAAAAGAATGAGGGGTTCACAAGATAGCTCCTAATTTAAGACTATTACGGCAGAGCTAATCAATGGTTCGAATCTAAAGTGTACACTCAAGGCGTACGGGCCATAACTCATCATCGTTCTATTACTTAAACGCGCATTAAATTTATCGTCCAATCGATTTATTTCGGTCATAACTATTGACACATCGATGTCCTTACATTATCATAATATAGACGGTGAGTAGATTAGTGGAGGGTTTTGGTGGCATCTTTGTTGTCGCGGCATTGCCATGGCGATCGGCTTATGTCCAGCCGCGTATTAATCACTAAATATGTTCGATATGTCTATATGTATCGTCCTTGTACAAAAATGATGGGACGTCGGTTAAGAAAATCGATTATTTTGGCTTAAGGTTAAACGATACCGTCGATTTATTTCCATACAACGTTTGTTTGGCCGAAAGTAAGAACACGCTGTTATATTTAAAAATCGAAATATGTTTTTGAGTTAGCCCACGTCGAAAATCGTATTAAATCATCGCACGAAAATGTTCACAAGCCAAGCCATATCGATGAAGATTCGCAATTTTCAAGATGACGCCACAATGGAAAAACCATAGAGTAAATTAATTTGTGACTATCAGTGACTCTGTGCCTCGGAGAGAACGTTAAGCAGTCGGTCCCGGTTGCTGTCAATAGATGGCGGTCGTTACAATCCGCTAATCCGCATTAGAGCAGCGTGGTGGATTGAAACTCCAAGCCCCCTCATTCTGAGGGGAGGCCTAAGTCCCTACAGTGGGATATAATGGGCTGATGGCATGGCAAATGAATTTGACAGCAGCGTTTTATAAAGTCATAAATGTCAGTTCACAGTATCGAAGTGACATTACGCAATTTTGCGGGGTTGAAACCGGCGCGCGGGGATTTCTAGGCGGTGAAAAGTGGCGCGCGAGGACCTTGGGCACTGAAACTCTGGCTAAAACTCACCATCTTACACCAACTAGCTATAGTATGAGTGTTTAGACGGTAAACGTAGAAGAGGGCTTCTAGTCAATTCGTACTTTTATGGGAAAAATTAAAATTATATGTAACAAACTGCATTTTACAGCCAAAGAGTTACATTTTTAAATATTGTAATTACTTTTTTAATATTTTTTGTTAGTTGCCAGTTCCGAATTCATAAATAACAACTCCTCGTATTAGATTTTAATTTATATATAGCTCGAATAGCTCTTTTTTGTAAAAGGAATATTGTTTGAATGTCAGAGGCATTTCCCCAAAGTAGAATGTCTTAAGACATTATGTTATAAAATTAGCTAAAATGAACCAGCTTCGCTGCAGGCAATTGACAATATTTGGCTGACCGATTGGCTGAGTGGTTAGTAGACCCTAACTACAAAACCAAAGATCGCGGATTCTATTCTTGTCTGGCAAAAATATTTGTGTGCATAAACATGTCTATTTGTTCCGTGTCTGGGTGTAAAAGTATTTATATATAAAGTATCTATATAATACAAGCATAACATTTGCTTACTTTGGGGCTGGATGGCGCTGTGTGGGATGTCCCAGGTTTTATTATTATATATTATAAAGATTATTTAAGTATATAGATCAGTTGTCTAGTACCTACCCCATAATACAAGCATGATGCTTGCTTACTTTGGAACTAGATGGCGCTGTGTGAGATGTTCCAGATAGTATTATCATATCGTTTGTGTGAACCGATCTAATATGCGGTGTTGAACATTCGATCTTTTGAAGTAAGTCGATAGTTACTCTAATTTGTCAGACAAAATGACGTCCGATGTGTACTTTTGGGCATGTCAAATGAGTTTGAATAAATGATGTGAGGAACGTTCGTAGCTCAGGGAGGTTCCGAAGCAAAGAGAAGCAAAGAAAGGCCGGTTCACTCTCATACAAATCACGCTCCGTGTATACAAGGCTCACCCGACGTATATAAAATTTTTTAACACAACATCTATATCATAGTGTGACGTTTATTGCGTAGAAGCACGTTGATGTTAGAAAGTATAAGAAGGATCACGTGGTTTTACAAACATATCGGCCGAATACGAAAAAAATCAATCAAATCAAATCATTTTTTGAAAATTCTAACTTTGATGTAGCGTCTATAAGAGACAGCGGCCGCTCCGACATTATTTTATTTTAAAAGTAGCATGAGTCAAAACACAAAGGAGCGCCGGCGCATAATAAATTACAATGAAATTATAATTTCAAAATCCAATGTCCTATGATGGAAATTTCGAAAGATAATTCTGGGTCAGGATTTCGGGAGTTATAAAAGGAGCTCGAAGCGTTGTCGGCGCTAGTTAGTGTTTTTGGAAGAGTCAAAGAGTGAACATGCCTGCCAACTGTGTACGAATGCGATAATAATTTGTAAATTTGTTAAGTAATAAAGTATAAGTACCTGCAACTTAAATGGGTTTTTCGTACATCCAAAAATATCTGTACCGATAGCCCGTAACTATAGTTTGTAATTAAAATGTTAAATAGGTTTTCCAGGTTTTCCATTTCTATGGAAGACAACAGAAACAGTGTTCATAATAATTATACGTGCAACATAAAACAACTAAGACCGAGATTACAAATAGGTTGAAAATCTTAGAAAAAAAGAAACAGCCGAGTCACTTAGCAGCTGTTCGCTCACTTGAAAACGCGAACAGGCACTGCTAGCACTAGTTTCAAGTGGTTTCAAGTGTAGATACTCGCTAGCGACGGCGTGAAATATTTGTATGATAATTATTAGTTCTCCTCGGCACCGCTAGAGGTGCTATACAAGATTACCATACAAGTCTTTAATAATAATTGTTTATCTTAGACTTTACAGTCCATATATGAAATACATAATATTATATACATTATATACATAATTAATAAAAATTATCTATCATTAATTTATCTAGGATTTACAGCTGAGCTCAAAACGTACACTTTTTACTATAAATATACTACAGCGGGAAAGAATATATTAGTGATACGGCTTCTCTTTCCTAGGCATCGTTTCCAAGGGTCTCGTATTATCGTTCTTCGTTGTTTGAGGAATTCTGTTTTGTTTGTTTTGTCTCTTACGTATTATACGACTTCTTTGTAACTTTACGAATTATTGCGTTTTTGAGTAGTATTTGCTTTAGGATTGGACTGGCAGTTCTTTAAATAATTTGTATGACCATACAGATTCTTATTGATAGATGAGTATTTAATGAAATAGCTTCAGTGGTCTTTTAGGGTTCCGTACGCTAAGGGTATCAACGGGGACCCTATTACTAAGCCTCCGCTGTCTGTTCGTCCGTCGGTCCGTCTGTCACAGGGCTGTATCTTCTGAACCGTATTAGGTAGACACTTTACATTTTGACAGAGTGTGTATTATTATGGCCGCTAAACAGCAAATAATAAAAATAAAAAAAGTTTGAAATTAAAAGGGATCTCCACAAGAACCGGATTTTTCCTACTTTTTTGGTGATTGGGGATTGTGAGATCATTGCTTACACTTGAAATTTTCATGCAGTGTATACTATTATGGCTGTTATAACAAAAAATAATGAAAATGAAATAAAGTTAAAAATTAAAGGTGATCTCCATAGCCATACAAGAAACGTCTGTTTTTATATTGCTCGGTGGTACGGAACCCTTCGTGTGTGAGTCCGACTCGCACTGGACCGGTTTTTTTTGGTCGAAGTGTTTAGTGTGAAACGTCATTGCTTTGTATCATACCAAATTGTGCCACCGTTTAGTATTGCCAATTTGTTAAGTGATGTAGGGTGGGCATTAGCAGGGTTAACGAGAGAGTCGCATGCGAGCTGTTGGCCCTCAGCTATGTTCGCTGCGGTCTATTTCGATTAATGAAAATGGTTCCGTATCACATATGAAACGCGTCTGGACCTGTTTATGTTATTAGCTTAGATTATGAAAACGTAGATAAAAACATCACCTAACTATTCGGTTATAATTCACGCACTCAAAGACGGTCTGTACATGGTTCGTATGGCGTAGCGAGAGTAAGTATGTAAAAGTTGGCATGTCATTTTTAGTGACATTGTATAGCGAGGGTTCATGCAGACAATTAATCTAAAGTGATGTGCTCGTAAAATTCAGATTCTCGCCAAATAATGTCCTACGCTAATGTTATGAAACTTGAACACGGTCCAAACTTATAGAGCGTGGAGAGGTTACCAAACTTCGCCCAGTAGTTTTTGCGTGACATGCACAGGCAGACAGAATTTTTTTTTCAAAAAATTTTGTTTTAATATCTTAATAGATGACTATCTAGTTTTAGACTACCACGGCAATTAAATAAAAGTGTAATTTATTTATTTTTATTTTCACAGACTAACAGCCACCAAGACACAGTATTGGTTAAAACTAAGAAACATTTTAACTGTAGGCCTATAAATAGTCTCCTTCATTTAACAAAATGGCATAATTATTTCTAATGAGAATAAAATACTGGAAATAGAGAAAATAATTTTGAGATCAAAAAGCAATAAGTAACAAGTATAAAATAGTAACCAATCATCAATTTGATTCAACAATTCTTTGCATGATAGATTTTTTAAAAGTGAAAAAATTTGTACTGAACATGTCAACATCACTTAAACAAACCAAAAATTTACAGACACGATGTTATTAGAGTTATATTATATGTATATATACCCGGTGTTAAGCCAGGGCTAAAACGTTAAAAAAAGATCGTTTTTCACGGTAACCGTTAGTTTGTGCCATCTGCTCACTAGATTTTTTTTAATAAGCACTACACGCTATATAAGTTTGGACTACGTTCAGCAGAACACGCGGTGTGTTATATACGGTATGTTTGGGTGAACGTAGATCAATTTTGAACATGTTTTTCTCGGTAACCATTAGCTCTTACAATCTGCTCACTTGAAACTTTTTGTTTAGTTCAGTATGCTCTACATTCTGTATATATTCGGACTACGTTATTATAACATGTATGCGAGAAAACTGTACAAGTATGTACTTGTAGCACCTGTAGGGCGACCTGACAGAAATGGGAATTAATATTTTCTCGTGATTATGCTTGCACGGTTCGACAGTGCAAGTAAACCAACGTGTGTGGCGGTCGCGGTACTCTCGCAGTTCTCAGTTCGCTTTTATTTGCGAAAGGGGAAGGTCATGGTTACAACTGACAAGTTCACCATTACATGTGTGTTTTCAATGCAAGTCGGTTATGCGTGAGAGGTTTGCTGGCTTGCAGAGTTACAGTCGTCATGCATATATTAACGTATATGGTCGTCCTGAAGATCAAGGGGTGAATGGCGAAAATCAATTTAACGGAACGTCAGACATCTCGCCCATCACCACAATCATCGTGGCCGTCTTAGGTTCAGACATTCGTCGGTGTGGCGGGGCCTTGTGGGGCTCGTTAACTCGTAGTTTCCGGGGCACGACGAGAGGCGCGATGTTATCGACGGCGGCGGGCGTTGGGGCGGGCGTTTCGCGCAAGCGTCGCGCCGGCGCCTAGCCGTCTCGCCCTACAGAAGCCGGCGACCGCACTCGGCCATACCGCGAACGTAGTTGCTTAGCGCGAGTCCTAAACGCGCCACGCGTCTTTAAACCTACCCTTGACTAAACACTCGAAAAACCTACTCTACTACACTTACCGGAAAATGTACGTGAAATAAAAACTTAAAGTAGTGATAAACAGCTTTGAATATAATAAAGTATAGCTTAACCGAATGCCAGGTGCCGATGTCACCACGCGGTGTTACGTGAGTACCACGCCTTGTTAATACATATACGATTCTTTTTGTTACAGGTTTAAAGCTACTTTCGGTGTATCGCATAGAATCGGTAAGTTTGTTGATTGTCTCTCTTTTGGTTCTGACTGAAATCGGTTTTTTTTAATTTCTCTTTTACACAAGGCAAAATCGATTATTCGACTTTATTAATTTTTTAATCTTTTCACTTTAGGCACAAAGGAATTATCTCCGCACTCATATTCATTTTGGCTTGAAAGGGATGTAGGATAATATTTTTCTTAACTCTCGCGGCTTCCAATTACTTTAGCGGAATAAAATTTTGTTTTACTAGTCCGATCGAATACATGAAAGTATGTCGTAAAAATCAGAATGTGGATTATTGTATAGATATCTTATTATATACCTACGCAATATATTTTTATACAATAGCTCGATTGGAAATAAAGTAATAATAGGTACTGTAGGTGAGCCATATGTAAGACAGCTGTCCTTTGACGTTTCTTATACGCGGCTTACGAACCGGGTTCCAATGTATGTAATTTTTTTTTACTATTTTTTGCGGCATACGAGCTCGCTTCTTTGTGAGCTAGCACCTGCCGCCCGGCTGCACCCGGTCCCGTTTTAGCCTATATAGTTTAATGCCTTTGTGTAGTCCGTGATATTTAAAAAAATATAATCATACCTACTGTTGTCTGTAAGAAAATATCTAAAATTATAATTGATTATTCAATCGTGTCGCCGTCAATTTTAGAGATATTTGAAGACATTGAGCTGTACAATGAACAGTTTAATTATAAAACGTCTTAACTGCTTTTTATACTAGTTGTTTTTGTACTTAGTTACTTTTTTCTTGTTTCCTAATTTCGTTGAAATTTCCGGCGAAATTATTTATCGACGCCCAGGCTAAATAATGGTTTTAAGAACTTAAATTCGGGAGTTTTTTAACGAAATTCGCACTAAGAAGGGATTTTCCCGATAAGATAGTTCAAGGACAAAGTTATAGTTCATGTGTAAAGGTGTTTTTTAACGTAATATAGTCATATTAATGAGTTCATTAGAGGAAGTCTGCGGAAGAATATGAGATGGTTGGATTGTGTAAATGAAAGATAATATGAGTAGGAAAAGTGTTGATGCCTAGATGATGTATAGAAGAGATAGATCTATTGGACAGGGTAGAGGACAGACAGAATGATGATGAATCATATTATCGACTTAAAAAGCACTAGCTTCCCGCCCGCGGCTCCACTCGCGTGTACTACACAGTTGTACCGGGACTCTTTTCCCGGGGATAAAAGTAGCCACGGTCACAACGGTCCCGGTACAACTGTGTAGTCCACGCGAGCGGAGCCGCGGGCGAAAAAATAGTTTGAAAATAAATACAGCCCATGTTACTCGCTGATAATATATTTAAATCAGTTAAGTAGTTTTTGAGTTTATCCGTACCAAACAAACAAAAAATCAAAATTCTCCTCTTTATAATATTAGTATAGACAAAAATTAATGCGACAGATCATTTATAATGATCGTTATTAATTGTAAAAAAACGGAGTTTTAAAACTGCATTTGAATTGTTATTTTGATAACTATTTTTCGAACACCAAAATACATACTTTCTAGCGAATTTTTAATGATTTACAATGTGACGATTCGGCGTCATAGTTTCTACTTGAAGTGTAAATAATTTATTTGAATGCTACATACGAAAATAAGTAATTAACTGGATAAATATAAACGAGAAATCCAGTTAAGGGGAGCGATACCGCGAGTCGTGTTAAATTGGCGTGAACGCATCGCCTTTTCGACCGAAACGTATTAAGGCGGATGCGGAGGGATGCACGTTAAGGTAGTAGGTAGGTTGGGTACTAAGAAGAAAATCTATACTAATTATTTATACTGTATATTTTGTAACGAGGAAACATTTGATTTTTCGTTTGTTACGGACGAACTCAAAAACCACTTAACTTATTTTAAAAATCGTTTCATCTGTAAAAAACTACATTATCAGAGAGTAACATGGGCTTTATTTTAGTTTCAAACTAGCTTTACGCCCGCAGCTGCGCTCGCGTGGACTATACAGTTGTATTGAGACCGCTATAATTTTTTGCATAAGCATAGTTGAAGAGTGACATAAGCTACTTTTTATCCCAGAAAAAGGGGTCCGGTACAACTCTGTAGTCCATGTGAGTGGAGCCGCTAAAGTCTGCTAACCAACGCCTAAAGCCTAGGCCATACTACTTTTTTTTTAGTGTGGAAAAATAAACGGCGAAAATGTAATCCATATACTATAATGAGAGGTCACACATGTGCTTTATTTCGAAGTAATCGCGTGAATATACGCCGGGCGCATTTATATGTGCACGACCACGTATGCGAGACCTAAGAAAGAAACTACGTGTAATATTACCATTTTAACATTGACAGTCGTATTTGTCATTTATATGCGTAATGATTGAAAAAGAATGTGTTATCATTATTCATACTCGAAAAGTACGCATGAAGTTACCTAATCAGAGGGATGAAAGTAGTACTTTTCGTCCCTGGGAAACGATTTTCCCTGCTGTCAGCAAAATTTAAAAAAAAAAAACTATTCATGTCCCAGTTTTTTATACAACTCTGTAAAATCGCGGCGTAAAATTATAATTTAAAAATATTATCAGCAATTTTGTAGTATGACTATACCTACTTATAATTTACTTTTAACTAAATTAACATTTAATTTATATAGATTTGACGTAAATATTTGCCATCATCAATAATAAAAAATATTAGCTGGGTAGAATGCCACAAAAAAAAAAAAACATAAAAACGGCGAGAAGCGGCAATTCGATCTTCAGTTGTTTTATCAAGTGCTGATGAGTTACATAGACAGATAGATGTTTCTATAAAATGAACTCGTCAGATTCAGATATGGATTTATCGTTTTTTTTTTACTTTCCTCATATTCGTAATGAAAAGCAGAGTGTGAAAGACCTATTTAGACACTCAAACTATCAGTGCCCTCGCTACCCTCGCTGCCAAACTATCTCGTGCCTAAATAGGTCCCTTTCACCCCTTGTGTAACAATCTACAATTTTTTATCTGTACTCTCTTAAACCTAGAAAACCATGAATATTTTAGCTTTGACATCTGTGTCTGAAAGTAGTTACACGAAAGCTAAATTATTATGGCGTTGCGTATTGCGTATGACACAAACTGATTTAAAATCCAACGTGTAACTCAATGGGCGCTCATCAGAAATCATTTTGCTTATGGGCGTCCTACAGGGCTCAATTTTGAGTCCGTTTTTGTTTTTAATATGAATAACATTTCAGGTCTGTTATTATTATGAAGCTATAAGGTGCTTTAGTTTTCGCGAGTTCAACGTTTTTGCGTAAGGGGGCCGGCGAGCACCTGCGGAGTGTCACTGACCCCCTTGCACCTGTCGATTTGCAACTGTACTGAGTTACGATCAAATCGATACGCCGATGAGGCTATATAATGTAAAATTTGTAATTGAAATGCGAAGAATGTTATTAAATATTTTTTTTGGATAATTTGTGTATTAATCAATTTTCGTGCAGTTTTTAAGCGACTTCAAAAAAGAAGGAGGTTACTCAATTCGACCGTATATATGTTTTTATTTTTTTTTATTTTATGTGTGTTCAGGGATAACTTCGTTGTTTATGAACCGAATTGGATGATATTTTTTTTGTGAAAGGGAGATATCTCCGAAATGGTACCATGATAAGGAAACCAGGATCTGATGATGGCATCCCAGAGAAATCGAGGGCAACCTTCGAAAATCGTATTTTAAAGTATCGTATTTTAAGTATTTTGATAAAGTACTACTACTAGTACTATTTAATGAAGGTCGGGAGTCGATCTGATGATGGAGCTGAAAGACAGTCGAGGGAACTCCTCAACGACTTACAGCAATTACCTGGTGTTTGGACTTGATTCATTTCTATTGATTAGATCTTTGCTTTGCTATATATGGATTATAAGTGCCATTACAGGTCTGATGATGGAGACCATACACAATCGAGGGATCTCCTCAACGATTTACAGCAATTACCTGGTGTTTGGACTTAATTCATTTCTATTAATGAGAACTTTGCACCCATATGGGTTATAAGTACCATTACAGGTCTGATGATGGAGACCATACACAGTCGAAGGAACTCCTTAACGATTTACAGCGATTACCTGGTGTATGGACTTAATTCATTTCTATTGAAGAGAACTTTGCACTCATATGGGTTATAAGTGCCATTAAAGGTCTGATGATGAAGACCATAAACAGTCGAGGGAATTCCTCAACGATTTACAGCAGTTACCTTTTGTTGGGCTTCCGTCATACGGTTGAATATGCCAAAATGTTCAGTTCGCACAAAAATAATAATTAAGATATAAGTTTTACATAGGAATACCACTGCCTACTAGGCATGCTGATGCGTCAATTTGACACTGAATTTACGTTGCGTAATCGCGGAGCTGTCTCATTAGAGTAGCGCGTTTAGAAGCCCCATTTATACTAAATATACAAATAAGTTACAAATGCGTTCAACTAAAAATTGAAAAATAAAATAATTTTCAAAAAAAAAAAAAACCGACTTCAAAAACATAAACTAAAAAGTTAAAAATAAAATTTCCACTTTAAAGAAAGGAGCATTAACAGGCGGCATATAGTTAATCCAGGTGCTAAAAGTAACACCAAGCAAAACATACAAAACAGGAAAACACTTTCTCCTCAACCCATCGTATAAATGGATTGCTTTTATTGTGTTCGTCTTAAAGTATATCTGAAGGATACCATATGATTTTACGACCGGTCGTCAGTATAGATCACATACGTAGGGATATAGGAGATAAATTTATTGTAAATATATATGATTGAGCCACTAAAGGAGGTTGTTTCCTCCATAGTCAACCAACCAATCAACTAATTAATCAATCAAAATAAATTTAATCAAGTAGACTTGCGTAAGTACTTTTGGATCTTGGATTTGAATCTATGTGCCGTGTTGGTATGTTGAATACAGAAAACTGAGTCGTACACAAAAGCTAATAATATTGTTATTATATAGTATATAAATAATATAGGGCGAGACGCCAGCTAGTCGGGTTCGCAGGCGCCAAGAAGTAAAATGCATTTGATTACGTTACCCCACTAAACAGTTACATTGTTGATTCGAATCACCCTAGAGCTATCTCGGGTTTTACAACTTGGCACATCAAACGAAAGTTAGGACGTGAGGTGGATATTCTACGTTTTATATGTTCTCGCTGTATGACGGTGAATGTAGGACGCACATTTAATAATATTCTTATATTTTTTTTTGTCCTATGGAGTTCTGTGGAGTGTACAGCTGGTGTGTCGACAATATTCATCTTGTTAAAAAAAATTGTCATTCGTTATACGGTGTGTTCATCTGAACGCAGTCCAAACTTATAGAGCGTGTAGAGCTTACCAAACTAATCAAAAAATGTGAAGTGAGCAGATGGCATAATCTAACGGTTACCGAGAAAAACATGTTTAAAATTTAATTTTTTTAATCACAGTTTTTTTTGAAACTTTTTCTTTAGTTCGGTAAGCTCTACGCGCTCTATAAGTTTGGACTACGTTAAGCGGAACAACCCGTATAAATACAGCAGGTACGCGAGAATTGACTTAGTAGCTCGGGTAAACTTCGAAACGGTCTCTTTCTACGAATTATTCCGACCTTGTACCAATTATTAAACTTGTAAGAAGCCTTTTCGGAGTTCACTCGAAATACCAAATTAAATTCTCCCGTATTGTATGTCGCAGTGGTATTGTGAGATCAAGAAAATTATAATTTTACTAAATAGTTCGTATTATTATGGCTATTAATTGTATACTGATCGATTTTAGTAATATTCTAATTTTACTACGTTAAATAGCAGTAAGATTACTTAGTGGAATGGAAGTTTTTCTGTAGTCTTTTAAAAATAACCATACGAAGCCACCATTTGGGTTATGCCATATTCTTGTTTGGTTACAACAAGCAAATTTTAATTTCTTTTAGAAATGTCTTATAGCGATATTGCGTATTTAAATATTGTAAAAACCATTACTTCTATTTTAATAGGTTATTTGTTTACACACTATGCGTGCTTGTCAGAAATGTCGTGTGTAATCGAGAACAAATTAATTGATATTAATGTGTATTAGTGTTACGTGTCTACGCATTTTATACATTTATTAACAACCTAAGGTCGGATTAGAACACAATCCGTTCACCCGTGAATGTATATTGTCCCATAGGGTCGCAAACCGATCGCGGGTTGAATACCGCCCTTAAGTATTTTCCTTATTGTTTGAGCCGTGACAATGTCTATGACTATTAATTTTGTATTTATTGTTAACACATTCACTGCCAAGAGTAAGAATTAAAATCACAATAGTAAGCCCTATGAATGGTTAATCACACTACACAAAAACGTATGATGCTGATAGCCATGCCTATTTTGTTGAAGTTCAAACTCTTCCCCAGCCCAAGTGGAAACCATTTGCTTTTATTTTAGCAGCAATCTGCTACTATCAACTCTTAAAAAAAAGGGTAATCTTCCGTTGCTCGCGACACGATGACGTGGTATGACTCGTTTAATATGGTGCGCCTTTGCTACACACGACGCGCTGATGCGCAGGTAATCACTCTCAGGGCATTGCTGTTTCGCAGTGTCGCGCTTCGCTTGTTTAGAATCGCATCGAATTTGTTTTGTCAAACATAAAGTTAAAGTTTTAGCCGAAGAAGAAATGAAATTTATATGGTGGTGGCACACTATTGCGTTTTCGCCCCTCATTGCCACGTTATTGTAATGTTAGGTAAAATGTTTGGTTGTCAAAGGCAAAACATTAAAACAAGATTTTAATGAAAATGAAATTCTGGTACAGATGCCTGCTTTCGTATCTGAAGATCGTCCAAAACGGTCGACGAGCTAACAGAGAAGTACATCACAAATCTACTATTCTCGTCCTGCATACGCTATTTGTAGCAGACCTTAGGTTACCTGATAACCTGTAAGTTATCTTACCTTAGGGGCCCACACGGCCGTTTTATGTCTTTAAGCTGCTATTCGAAAGTGATCAAAATAAAAATTATTCAGATTTAAGCGTAGGCGTCTGTAGTCATCGCGCTCTGACTTTAACAAAATCAAAACAAATCGCGCGGACCAAGGCGGTAGGTACGATGTGAATGATCGTCTGCAGCGGTGAAATACGAAGCGATGACGTTGCGCGATGTAGCTGGATATTTTTCATTCGATGTCTCGCGCCTTAGCATCGCAATTAACTGGATACTACCTTAAGGGGGTGGCATGCAACGTTGCGTAATTGGCAGTGAACGTGTTAAGTGTATCTGATCCGCGGTAGTCGCAATTTGTTAACTTTGATAAGATTCAGACATTGGAAATTCCTGCAAACGAACTTATTGTGGAACATTATCGGATAACGTTATACAAATTATATTTTCCAAAGGATTTTAATGAAACTGTTGATCTCTAAGCTCGTGTATAATTTTGTTACGAATGGGAAAATGCAAAATGTATGCAATGTAATGTAAATGTAATGTAATGTATTATTTAGATTATTTTACACCCGAAATACAAACTTAAATTCTGTACATTTGGGATAGATTTGAAATTTTTGTTGACATGTTTATGTATAGAAACGAGTGTGGCGTTTTTCCTTTGGATTGATTGACTTTTTGTCAAATTGTATTGTTGATAAATTAATAAAAATTTTCGTCGGCAGTAAAACGGCAATGAAGCGCGACGCTTACAACGAAGAGGGGCCTGGGCCTCACAAGCGCCAGCGCCACCACACTGACGATGAGATTTCTTTCCTCATACCCAGCAAGGTAAACTTCATCTGTCTATCTGTACTATTATGCAACTGTGTTAAATAATATTCCTTCTTTCTTTCTAAAAATCAATGTATGTAGACGGTACAATAGAGTGGCTTGGCAAATGCAACTTCATTAATTAAGTAATTCGGAAATATGTGTTCATTTTCGCTTTCATTCCAAAAGAATAATGCAAGTAAGTGATTGGGGTAAAAAAAGGCATTGCGCAGACATAATGAATGTGCCACGTTATATCTACATATCACACAAACTAACAACTTTTATTATGGTGGTAACGAAATGGGTCCTAGAGATAAAAAGGTAAAGGCCTATAAATATGCCTTTAAAATGTATGCATAGATACTTTGAAAGGGGGTAGTCATATTTGGAAAATCTGATCATACGCTATCATAAAATATGACTTCAAATTGTAAACCATGCCGAATGACTTGAATGCAAGTAATTGAACCCCGAGTCCAAGTTAAAAAGCGGCGTCGATAAATCCATTTCACGGTCATATGTTTTTTTCCCTGGAATCGATTTTGCTGTCGTCACAATAAAAGTTGACAGTGTGTATGGCGTCATAACGTTGTATGTTTATATGTCAGCACAATGACTTAATTTTTTTGAGCCTAAACTGTAAAGCAAGGTCATTGTTTTTTTTTTTTAATTCATGAATTTTTCATCTACAGGTGGCTGGTTCCATTATCGGTAAAGGTGGAGCCAATATAACGAGACTAAGGACCCAGGTCAGTATTAAATCGCATTTAGGTAGGCAAACAGAAATCTATGTAAATCTTAATATAAAAACATTGATCTTGTTAATTCAATGCCATCAAACTTTGCAATTTATAAAAAAGTTCCTATTTTTACAATCGATATATATCTTTTTAGTTCAGACAGAATCAACTTAATCTCTTACATTTTCTCATCACAGGTGCTACTACCAGACATTTGTTTTGAAATACATTTTTTGTTTTACTGCTCTGTGCCTCGATTGACTCGGCGGACCGAGACTATTTCAGCACCTTTAAGGTGACGTTCGCATTGTGATGTGCATCCTCACGGCGACGTCTTTCATATGATACCGCCACTGGCCTCGCCGTATGGTACTTAACACTTAGGAATCGAACGAGTCTACACACGAAGAGAAGCGAGGCGAGTCGATGCTCGGCCGGCGCCCCAACTAGCGTAGCGTAGGCGGCGATAATGCCCCCCGGCAGACAGTTTGCAGGTCCATTAGTGCCCCCGAAACTGTGTAGCGCGGGGCACACGCTGCCAAGCCGTGTGCCCTGTGCTACAGCGTCCTCTGGTTGCCGGTCCCGCCGCCGCCGCCGCGCCCCGCGCCCGCCCCGCTCGCCGCCCTTGCCGACCCCGCCGACCCGCCACGAGCAGTACAAAGCCTCTATAACAGTCCCAGATTGCCCCGGCCCCGAACGGTAAACTATATCGCCAACTGTATCTCTCACCAAACTCTAAAAGTCGAATGTGACCTCTGTGTGAAAATAGCTCCGTCTACGACGGTCAACAGTCAGGAGCCTGCCTTACTCTCACCGCACTCTACCCGCCCCTTGCCCCGCCATCCTCCACCGATGACTCTAAAATGCCCGACATCGAAGCGACGCGTCGCAGCAGAACTTTAAAACTTCTGCCAACACTCCCGACGCGTCTCTCGAAGCCTCCTACACATCGTCAGCCCATCTCCGCCATCATGCATCTTACGCCCCCATACATTGTCGCTTCCCTGACCGTTGATATGTTGTATCTGCTCTCATAAATATGCCTATATATTCAAACCATTCTAGCAGTTTACCGCGATACGATTATGTAATAGAAACAGAAATTAAACGTGTTTGTGTGATTTCAGGGTCCTTACTATTACGGCATTGGAACTAGATACCGTATTAAACATCCTTAAAGATATCCTGCCCAACTTGGAAGAGGTTGGTGTTATATTACAATATCTTGGATTCATAATTACTAGTGTATAGATCCGTTTCTACATAATTACACTTGGTATGGTGGCCACAAGATGCTCGTAAACTCAACGAGAGTGACCAACGCACAGCAGAATAACGTATGCTCATATATTATTAAAGGCATTAGTGCTATCTCTGTCTGTGTATTGTTTCGTGTTTCGTCGCCTCATCTACAGGTATGGTAACAATGCATCTATACGCTAGTAATTATTAATCGGAGTATATTAGTCACTGTGAAATAAATTCTTATCTATCTCTACATTTAACAAGGTATATTTTTTGTAACAGAATGGAGCCAAGACGAGCAATGACGATCTGGATATCCGTCTATTGATTCACCAAAGCCGTGCTGGCTGCGTCATCGGAAAAGGTGGATCTAAGATCAAGGAGCTGCGCGAGGTATGTTATTATTTATAGGGTAACAAGTAACAAAATAAAACTTAAACTTCAGTGTGATGAAAAATCAAATTTGCAATTCAGTGAAAACTGTAGGTACGAGTGTTTGTAATTAAGATACATTTTATGGTTTAATTAAAGCTAACAACACTAGAGAGAAAATAAAAATGAATACACCAATAAAAAGCACTACATGCAATCAGGAGAACATTTCTAAATGATTAAATACAATAATACAGTGCATAATGCCAAAAGTCGATTTTTGACACGATTTTATTACATCTACACTAGTCCCGAGGAGAGAATGCGTTCCTGACGGTTGCATGTCTATCAAGTATTGTGAATATTGAATAACATTTTGAGAACGTAAATACAATATTTTATGGATGCGACGTAGGCAGTAGAACGGATTCATGCAGTGATTTTAAGTAACCATCGATGGTAATATTGAATCGACAATTTAAGAAAATGAAGTTTTAATGGTAATAGAAGATATTTATAATAGTAGCTCTGCTCTGATTGTGGTTTTGGTTCCGATAGATATAGAGATAGATATAGTGTCGTGATAGCCCAGAGCGCAACGAACCTGTCTCAAATTTATAAGACCCCATAGGGCCATGGTTCGAATCCGGGCGTGTACCGATAAGTTTTTCTGACTTAAGTACACAATATCACTGACACCGTGCTTCGGAGGGCACGTTAAGCAGTCGGTCCCGGACGCTGGCAATAGATGGCGGTCGTTACAGTTCCCAACCCGTAGTGGAGCAGCGTGGTGGACTTAAGCTCCAAGCCCCCCTCCTCACCCTGGGGGAGGCCTAAGCCCCTGCAGTGGGATAAAAAAAATGGGCTGATGATGATGATGAGATATAGAGAGTGATTAATTAAACTATATAGATATTTTAATTTGTTTCTTTATGCATATTTAGATTTTTATGATACTAACATATATCATGGATTTAAGTACAACTCCAAAAAATAATAATGATATTATATCAATTTCAAGTAAAACGCGCTTTATCACTAGAAACTATTAGGAACGCATTTTCTTCTCTCGACTACTATAAATAGGAAGGACATGTGATTAGAGTTTACAAATAGATTGATCAGCTGAGCTGGCTGGCTATTACACATGTTTACATGAATTCTTCCAATCTTCAATGGAAACATCACGAAATACACATTCAGCTGATTCCTAAGAAGATAAAATATATAAATCATACACGAATCTATAAAGAAATAAAGATACATTTATACCAATATTTATAATTTTAGGTCGGGGAAAAAGTCTTTTCGCGTATAATTTATATATACTTTTAAGAAAATCTCTTTGGCTGTACTAGTTGTATCTGGCTGGTTTTGATACCATTAAAAAGGTTACATTTCAAAAAAAGAAACAATTTAATAAAATATTGTTTTCCGCCGGTTTTCATTTGTTTTTTTGTTTGTCAAAATGAGTGAATCTAATGAAGAAATTCTATACATTTTAAAATTTTATTATTAAAAAGGAAAAATGCAACGCAAGGTGCGAAAAAAAATTGTGACGTTTATGGCCCTAATGCGGTGTCAGTAAGAGTAGCACAAAGTTAGTTTAAACGTTTTCAATCCGGGAATTCGATGTCAAAAATGCACCTCGCTGTGGTTGCCCTGTCACGGCTAAAATGGAAGCCATTTTTGAAAAAGTGGAACAAGATTGGCATGTCAGTAGTTACGACATAGCTGAAGATCTGGGAATTGAACACAATACAGTTTTGATCCATTTGAAAAAAGCTGGGTATACAAAAAAGATCGACATTTGGGTGCCACATTAGCTCACCGAAAGAAACCTAATGAACCGTGTACTCATTTGCGATTCTTTATTAAGACGTAATGAAACCGAACCGTTTTTTGAAGAGATTGATAACTGGTGATGAAAAGTGGATCAAGTACGATAAGAACGTGTGAAAAAGGTCGTGGTCAAAGGTCGGTCAGGGTTCACAGACTGGCAAAACCCGGGCTAAGTCGCAATAAGGTGATGCTGTGTGTATGGTGGGAATGGAAGGGTATTATTGTTCATTATATTTTTTCGATCAGAAGTCCCAAAATTTCTACAGCAACGGGATCATGTCAGTACCTACAAAATGGCAGATAGTCATCGAACAAAATGGCACATATATATTGTAATGAGATTTGCGCATTCAAACAAACAAACTCTTCAGCTTTATAATATTAGTATAGATTAAATGTAAATAAACATTGAATAAAAAAAATTGATTGAGTTTTCATATAAAATGCGAAGAAGCTTTTTCAACCCAACATATTGTGTCCATCTCAATCAGATTTATTCTAATATTCTGTTGTGTTACCACATAATTTTTATCATGTCATGAATTTTGTATTACCTAACGTGTAAATTTGCTACTTGTTCGTTTTTAGCAAGAGTTCTGTACGTTCCTACTCGTTCTTTTATATTATTTTTATTAGCCATCAGTTTTAGTATTAGTGGATATTCTCGACTTGGCTGGGTAATTTCGAGCTTTTCGTAAGTCTTGAGTTTTACGAGTCTTGCTTGTATTGAATTGAATTTCTCACGTGGGCCGCACAAAATTGTATTTCACAGCGAATGTTTCATAACCTCGACTGGTGTAGGTAGAGGTATATATATGATCTTTTCTATGGTTCTCCATTTTACATTTCCCGGAAGACTCGCCCTCTCTATTGCTTGCAGACTTTGTGGTATATTAGTTTATGCCTTTATGTCAGCCACATATTTCGTCGAGAACACACAGTTAATTATCTTTCAATACATTAAAATTAACAAACGGTGGTCTAAGCGTTTGTAGTTTGAATTGTTAGTTAAATGGAACTAGAGATTTGCCCGGACTGAATTAAGCATTAAGTCTCTGATTATCGCACTTGTTACAGTTTCGATCCTGATATCGTACTTGTATGTATAGACAGATCGATTCACCGAGGGGTTGAAGACCCTAACTGCAAAACCGATGGTCGCAAGTTCGATTCCCGCCCGGGACAAATACTTGTGTGCATGAACATGTCTATTATTCCGTGTCCGAGTGTAAAATATAATATACATATTAGTAGTAGTAACCAAAATGCATCTCAATTTTCGAAATATCGAGCGCGCTATTTGCTTTGTCAAAGCCGCCTCCAAAACGATTTCAATTTGTGGAATTTATTTTTTATCTCGATGTTTCTGTATTTATGAATAGCCGTGTGGACTTTTCGAGTACATGACACATCGACGTGCTTCTATATATAGTCGTCACAATATAATGTGAAGAACATTTAAGTATGTATATAATTTGTAACCGTAGAGGGAGCGACTCTTGAAGTTGTGCAAGACTATGTCTATCTAGGACAGACTGTCCAGTTAGGCAAACACAACTTAAACAAAGAGGCCGACCGAAGAATTCAGCTGGGCTGCGCTGCTTTCGGGAAGCTCCGTCGTCTGTTCTCGTCGCCACTACCACAATGTCTGAAGACCAAGGTCTTCAACCAATGCGTCCTGCCTACAATGACATACGGTGCCGAAACATGGACTCTCACAGCAGGAGTGGTCCATAAATTTAAAGTCGCTCAGGGCGCTATGGAGCGGGCTATGCTTGGCATTTCCTTGATGGACAAAATCAGAAATACTGAAATCCGTCGAAGAACTAAAGTTGTCGACATAGCCGAAGTGATTAGCAAGCTGAAATGGCAATGGGCCGGTCACATTTGCCGTAGAACCGACAACCGATGGGGTAGACGGATTTTCGAATGGAGGCCACGTATTGGGAACCGAAGCGTTGGACGCCCCCCGGCCAGGTGGACTGATGACCTGAAGCACCATACCGGGAGTAATTGGATGCGGAAGGCGGAGGACCGTGTGTGGTGACGAGCCTTGGGAGAGGCCTATATCTTGCAGTGGAGAGACACGGCCTGATGATGATGATGATAATTTGTCTAGTACCCATAATACAAACATAGTACTTGGTTGCTTTGGGACTAGGTGGCGCTGTGTGGGATGTCAGTGATTATTTTAATAGAAATGTGCACTGATCTATATAGGTTTCTCGTGCCTCACACAGCTATCATTTAAATACTCTGTGTGTAATAGTTTATATCTTTTAATGTATTTGGTTTTTTTTAATGGCTGACTTGAGTTTTATGCACTTCTTCTTACATTGTAATTATCCGAAACATTGGTAATTTATTTTTTAAAAATATTATTGACAAATATAAGTAACATTTCAGGACCCACACATTTAAATAAATGCTCTGAATTTAATTTATCTAACTGAATTATTTTTAACACTATTTGTAAGGTAAGACAGATGTGTCTTGCAGCTGGTGTTTGGCTGCGGAAGCGGGGCGAATCTCGATGTTTTATCATCCCCCGCGCCAGGCCGCTTGTACACTCTTTTGTACTATTTTTTTTTTTGTAATACCGTATCACTCGTGGCTGCTGGGCCTACGACCTTGCCTCTATATCAGTGAAAACTTAATGTGGCAGTGGCGAGCGGCAAAATCAAATGTACAGAAACATAGGAAGCCTTTCAGGCACCACCGCGCTTAGCAGCTTGGCGCGCTCATACTAATTCTAATTGTAGACGCCGCCCACCACGCCGCCTCGCGATTCTCATCGCCGACAAAAGTGTCGCGGCACTAAGACGATCGTGCGACCACTGAGGCTGCGTCTGAGGGGTTATTCCCGGTGTTCGGCTGATGGTAGTCCAAACTTATAGAGCGTGTAGAGCATACTGAACTAAACAAAAAGTTTCAAGTGAGCAGATGGCGCAAAATAACGGTTACCGAGAAAAACATGTTCAAAGTTTAATTTTTTTGACTTTGTGTTTAGTTCGGTAAACTCTACACTATAAGTTTGGACTACGTTCAACCGAACACCAGATAAATGTGCATTAAAAAAGTATTGTTTTTTTAATAAGGCTATAATTTTATGATTGATTTATGATGAGTTTTACATTTTTCATTAAAGCTCTTTTTTACCATGAATTTGCACTTAATCTGCGAAACTTGTATCTAACGGAATGTAACAGTGCTATTTGTTACCGTCTTGTTATTTACTATTTCAACGTTAATTTCATCGGTGTAGAATTTCTCGTATTCATACCTAAGTGAAATTAACCTAAGGGCTCGAAGTGATTAAATTGTTTGCATTGTTAGAGCCATATCTTTACATTACAGATAGGATACGTTATCTCGCGCAAAAAAATCTTTCGTTCGACATTGAATTTCCCTTTCGGTCTCTAGTTAATAGTTGCAGTACAAGCTCGTTGGTGCTGACCGACGACGCCCTCTAACTATTCGCGCGCTCGATGATTATCTAAGTATTCTAAGTGATTTGATAGAAACTTATAACACAAAGGCTCGAACAAGCACCATCGGTAATAAGGGAACGGCGTCGGCGTGGCGCGTGCTGGTCGCGCGGACGGCAGCTGTCGCAACACATGTCGCGGCAGGTGTGCTCAGACGCCGGAAGGCGCACAAAAAGCGCGCACGCACCTGGAAACCGCCCTCCCTCCCACTCCCTCTTTCTACGCCAACCTTTGATAACTATACCCTCGATTCTATTGTGCTCGTGAGACGATGTTAGCGTTTGTTGAATATACTAATAGTATATTGTGCAACTAGGACGGAAACTAGGATATTGCCCACGATGGCAGTGTGGGTTAACTGCCGTCATGGGCAAACTAAGACCGCCCGAGTCGCACATTCTATATTTAATTTTACCGCCCATTACTAAGTGACTTTAGTTGCGTTCTGTATATTCAAAAATACCAGTCCGAACTGTCGACTTTATGTCTCAAATCTGTCGGAGTGTTCGGTCGTCAAGTTCGTCGCCTTAAATATTCAAAGGTTCAAACGTTCTACCGCTTTCCAGAATGTCCTATGAAATAAAATCATTCGTCGCTTGTTTTTCACAATACTTTCTAGAACAAAACTAAATATTACAAATTTTATTTTTGATAATTTAATTTAGAAATTACTATACAAATTGTCACCTCTTATGTCGTGCCGTTGAGTGAAAAAAAAAGCTTTCACCAGCGGTATATAACGACCCGCCTCGTGGTACCATTTGCAACTTGAAGGTTTGTGTTGGATATAAATAGGCCATACACGGCAGATGTTTTAAGTGTGGAGTCGTCGGTGAAGGCAACGTGTCTATGATTAACGTCACGTTTTGTTAGTTGTTTTTATCGCGTAGATATTTTGTATCGTCTCATAGTGTGTAGAGGCCTTTTCTTTTTTATTATTCGTATAGGTCCCAAAGAACATTTGATCCGATTCGCTGTGGAAATTGTGACCCAATCCAAATAATGGATTAGTTTCTTTCAATTTGTTTACTCATTGTGACTAAGCTAAATATTTGCTTAAAGTCGAATAATATGTGTAAAAAAAATCCACAGATCTTGCAGTCCCCGCAACCATCGGTTTCATTGAAAATGAACCTACTCAAATCCGATTTTCACAGATTAGTTTATTTCATTGCCACGAAATTGTGGCATCGAATTGCCACGATTTAAACTGCAGCCTCTGATATCCTTAAACGTTTTGAACTCTATAATGAAGCATTCGAACGAATACAGGCCGAAACGCGATGACCGTAATGTTAACAAGTTCCCGATCGTCTATAAAATCTAACATGTGATGTCAAATTTCTTGTTCGATTTTCAACCGATATCCAAAATTTTGGTCTCAAACTGTAGCTACCGACGCCCTCTAACCTTTTGTAGAACACTTCGAAGCGATCCGACGAATACCCTCTGAAATATAGTAACTTATATCCACAAACACCTGCGATCGACCAAAAAATTTCATCTTTCGGAAATAATTTCTCTTAGAATTACCAACCGATTTCCAAAAACTTGGTCTCAAACCGAAGTTACGTTAATGGCCAGGATACTATTTTTTTTTTATTTTCGATATCGGTCCCCGTTCTCGAAATAATTTGGATTTAGTAAAAAAAAAATTCGAAAAAATCCCGATTTTTTTTACATTTTTCATTTTTTTTCGAAAACTACCAAACTGATTTCCAAAATTTTGGTGTTATACGATGCGCAACTAAATTATTGATCTTTTAAGACCTTAAAATCTTAGCTAGATCCCATACTCTCGGAGTTATGGCTAAAAACGCGTCTCCCGTGAAATGGATCTGATAGTCATTTTCAATGACAAAAGTATTATTTATTTGTACACTGTACCTGGTATTCAGCTGACGTAGTTCACACTAAGAGTGTGTAGAGCTTACCGAACTAAAAAACTTAAAAAAAAAATTTAAACATATTTTTCTCAGTAACCCTTAGTTTGCGCCATTCGGTCACTTGAAACTTTTTGTTTAGTTCGGTAAGTTACACGCTCTATATTTTTGGACTACGTTCTGCCGATTCCGCGGTGTATTTTATACGGGGTGTTGAGATGTACGTAGTTCAACTATAAACATGTTTTTCTCGGTAACCGTTAGCTTGACGCCATCTACTCACTTGAAACTCTTTGTTTAGTTTGGTAAGCTTTACACGCGCTATAAGTTTGGATTTCGTTCAGCCGGACAACTCGGTATTGTGGTTTAGTTATTGTATTGTAGTGTAGTTAGTGAGTAGATATAATATGGAATTGAAATCATTTGGTAACAAGTTACGGTTGTGATACGCTCTATAGTTCCGCTGTAGTGAAACGATGATTCATTTCCGCTTTGCAAAAACGAACAATACACATTTCATAGTACTTAAATGATTACTTATGCGAAAATTGCGCCCTTTTTCCGTATGACGTTCATCCAACCGCCCGTCATAATAAGTCTATGTTATAAACTGGTGGTCGTGTGGAGTTGTAGTTTGATTTTGGATTATCCTATCTTGTTTTATGGGATAATCTAATAAATACGTATACGTGTAAATATATATATATATTTTTTTTAATCAAAAACCCTAACCGTCATATGTCACGTGTCGAGCCGTGCGGCCCAGTAGAGAAAGCCGAGGCGGTCGTCCTCTCTTCCGACGGAAGCGACACGGATGCCGCCTTTTTATTCCCCCGTGTGTGCGTACAGGAAATAGGCTTTACAATTTGTTACCCCCGTGGCTATTTATTTTACGTCAAAATAAAATAGTTATAACTTGAGTATTTACTCGCTTTACTTCATCGAAAGACTATGTTCGTATCGACGACAGATTATTTTAGTAAATTAAAAAAGAATATTAAAGTAAAAACTAATTATACAAAATAATAATAGATGGAACTTCCCATACAGCGCCATTTAGTCCCAAAGGAAGCAAGTATTATGCTTGTGTTATGGGTTATTAGACAACTGATATACATATTTAAATATTTTTTTATAATATAGGTATATACATATATAAATAATTTACACCCAGGCACGGAACGTAATAAACATGTTCCTGCACACAAATATTTGTCCCGGGCGGGAATCGAACCCGCGACCTTCGGCTCCTCAGTTAGGGTCTCTAACCACTCGGCCATTCGGTCAGTCAAAATACTAATATAGTAAGGAGCACGAATTATGACTATGAGTTATGAAATTTATTTATTGACAAATCTATGATATTGCTTGGAAGTTTATTATATATATTTATTTATTTACTTTATTGGAGACAAACAGTAACAAAAGGCATATTAAGTATAGGTACCTAATATAAGTATACAAATTTAATTACATTTGTTCCCTTACATAGTCTCACTAAGAACATAAAAGGAATTTTAAAGTTAACACTGTATGGCTAAATCTAATTAAGTAATAAACAATTTGTAAAATTTAAATGTTCAAGTAAAGCAAAGTCTGCGCAGTACGAATGCAATCTGCGCTAATTGTTCAGGGACAGCCCTATGCCATCACATGCCAACAGCCAACCCGGAATCACCAGGCTATTGAAGATGCAAAGCAAAATAGGCCACACAGGAAGAATCCGCAGCACAGCTACACAGAGCCATCCCCAAACACGCGCTCAAGCCTATTAAGATAAATGCCGCGAGAGCACGAAAACATGTCTAAATCATTTAATTTATTATTGTGAAGAGCACAAATTCTGTGGAGAGGCGCACGTTTACCGATATTGGTTCTGGCTATCGGGACATGAAACAAGTCTTTTGACCGTGTAGGTTTAGGTGGCACTCGGAAACTCACACTAGAGAGTAAATGAGGGGAATCTACGTCGCCAACGCAGATACTCCGAAGAGTAAGTGCGTCCATAAATCATAGAGTCCATAAGTCCATAATCAATCGAGGCATAAAATCGTACACAATTACCTTTGAATGAATTACCTACTTATTTTATGGAGCCTAGGTAGTGAGTAGGTACTGCGAGTTTATGTTTTGAAATTATCTCCAAGTGAATCTTATGACATGATATTTATTCATAGATTAATAGATTACTAGTGTCTAGATACATTATCAGTTTATCACCGTAGTTGATTTTCGTCCACGAACATTGTATCCGGTTGATACAAAATTGTATGAGTTTTATCCCGACGACTTTTGTTTTGAACGATCGTTTTATCGATCCGTAAAATATTATTTAGTAACTAAATTCCATTTGCGACTTTGTCCGTGTGGTGTATATAATCTACCCTACATACAACGTGTTGGGCTGAACGTTGTCCAAGTCTATGGAACGTGTAAAGCTTACCAAACTAAAAAAGTTTAAAAAATAAATGAATAAACAGGTTTTCTCGGTAACCGTTAGTTTGCGCTATCTGCTCACTTTAAACTTTTTGTTTAGTTTATAAGCTCTTAACGCTCCATAAGTTTGGACTATGTTCAGCCGAAAGCGCGGTATATGATATGATAGTATAGATTCGAACCGTGAACTTAAGAT
The DNA here is from genome assembly GCA_949709985.1 of Luffia ferchaultella. Taxonomy (NCBI): domain Eukaryota; kingdom Metazoa; phylum Arthropoda; class Insecta; order Lepidoptera; family Psychidae; genus Luffia; species Luffia ferchaultella. Next base: position 19,800,869 of record OX453255.1, on the reverse strand, counting down.
ACAACTGAGTTTAATATTACTACTCGTAACTAGTGACCTCATGTATATTACTTTGGGGAAAATAAATGTGTCAAATGACGGACAGGATGGGGTCGTGTGCCCTCTCCGGTTACGCTGACCGGTAGCGCCGCTTCCGTGCAACGCCCTAGAAAACACATCCGTCCGTCCGTCTGTGCGTCCGTCACACGGAAAGGTATTTTAGGGCTCCCACACGCACGACACGATGCGACACAACGATTTGCTTACCTTACCAGCAAATAATACCCAGAGACATTTACGTCACATAGCCCGATGAACCATGAAAACACGTCACATGAGCTATGCGACGTAAGTGTCGTCTTTACGTGGTCACTATCTATTTCTATGTGTACGTGCTCTGTTAGCGTTTTTTTTATTCAATGCGTCTCTGTGAGGTGGTTTTATGCCCACAAAGTATTGAATTCTAATGTACTCTTGTGATGTAATTCAAGATTATCTTACATGACTACGAAAGAAAAATATATAACTTTGACTTTGCGCTATAAAAAAAGGATTTTTTTTTGCACCCTCCACGTCCATAGATTTATGTAAATCACTATATAGATAGGTTGGCACAATAGCTAATTTTTAGTTAATGTATTTTATGGTTAACATTAAAAGCGTGGTAAACATGCAAATATTTTTGGAGTACAGTTCTAATTAAAAAGAAAAGTATAGGTACAAATCTGATAAGAGTTAACTAGATTTAATTGTAAATTATTTATGCAATGTATATAACAATAATAAGTCATAAGCACCACTATCTCGGTAATTGTTTTTTTTATTTCGAAATTTTCGCTTCTGTATTTATTTGTCGAATTAAATTTTTAAACTTTTTCCGAATACTGACATACTCGAGTTCGGTTGTCCATACTTCAACTAGTTTTGTGGTAGAAAGTACGGTCAAAAGTAAGTGACGTTCAATAAAAATTTTTGGTAGTTTTTCAGGGTTCCGCACCTCAAAAGGAAATAAAAAACCTTATAGATAGATTACTTCGTTGTCTATCTGCATCTCAAGACCTATTTTCTCGGGAACTCGTCGAAATATTACGTTTAAATTAATAACAAATACTTTGGTCTACGGTCCCTGGTGTAAAAAAATCAAGCTCTATGTCAATACAATCAAAAAATATGACCATTTATGCAGTATATTTTGATACTCTTAAGTAAATAAAAATGTAATAGAGTACATGAAATTTAGCAAGAAACAAAGTCTCAGCCATAAAAGTACAAATTGACTAGAGGCCCTACTTTAGCTAGCTCCTGCAAGATGGTGTTAGTCCGAGTTTCAGTGCGCAAGGTGAGAAATCCCCGCCAACCCCGCAAAATTGCGTATGGTTTTAGCACAAGTATAGGAGAAAGTCCGAAAATCGTTAATTTGTAGTTATATTACTTTAAAAAAATATTTTTCTCAGCAACGCGTAGAACTATTAAGTTGAAATTAATAACTAGTCTATGGTCTCGGAGCTTCTAAGTGAACTTAATAAAAAAATAAAAGCCTTTAAACTAACAATTTAAGCGTTGATAATTTAACAAAACACAGCAAAGTTGTCAGCGAAGCCGATAGAGGAAAAACTAACGAGTTGTCAGCGTTAGACGGACGTGCAGATTTTATAAAAAGTGCACTTCGATGGATTATTTTATCGGCGACGTTTTAGGGAACAAAATAAACATAGAAAGAACTCGAAAAAGTATAATAATGATAATACCTGGGACATTCCACACAGCTTCATCTAGTCCCAAACTAAGCGAAGCTTGTATTATGGGTACCAGACAAATGATGAACATACTTATATATTCTTTATAATATATACCTATATATATTTTACATTCAGACACGGAACAAGTTGACGTGTTCATACATACAAATATTTGTCCCGAGCGGGAATCGAACTCGCGACTCTGGGCTCCGCATTCAGGGCTTCTAACCAATCGGTCAGTCAATGATGATTAATTATTATCATAACTTTAATGTACGTGGACAAATATTGGTCGGTAAATATAATTTATCGATGTAGGTAAGTTCGTCGAAATCGTAAAGTTAATAGTCGGCGACACATTATGTCCCCCAGTTTTGAGTGATCACATGCGCTCATTACCGCCCGCGACACGCGGTCCGGGGTAATTTGTGTTTGATGACACGCGAGCGCCCCCTAACTGCCCCAGACCCCTTTCTTTACGACTTCAACCTCCTCCTACAGGGGGCAGGGGGCCTTCCGTACCATCCTGCCCCACCGTTTGCGTCACATGTCATCGTACCGCTTCCGATCAAAGCCAAGCGAACGAGTATGGCTTCGCGATCGAAATCTATCGAACGAACTGAACTGGAACCTGTGTAAATGATATCGTTTTCAATGAGGTTATTGTAACAAGGTTAGCGTAGATACTAGAGGGCGAAACCAAATGAAAAACGTAAATGTAAAACATTGACCAAGTGCGAGTTGGATTCGCACACGAAAGGTTCTGTACGACCGTATAATATATATATATATATATATATATATATATAAAAGTTTCTTGTATGAGTAGTGGGGCCTTCTTTAATTTTTAACAATTTAATTTTTATTATTTCTTATAGCGACCATAGTAATATACACTCCATGAAAATTTCAAGCGCAAGTAATGATCCCATGCACTAACACCAATCACCAAAAACGTCGAAGAAAAATATGTTTCTTATATGGGCACCCCCTTTAATCTTTAAGTTTATTTTATTTTTATTATTTGTTGTTGTAGCGGCCATAGTATAATTGTGAAAATTTTAAGTGTACTTATCACGATTCAAACGATACAACCCTGTTACAGACGGACAGCGGAGCTAATAAATTAGTAATGGGGTTTACGTTGGTACTCTTTGGGTACGGGACCCTAAAAATATTCCAAATCGTAACCGAACCCAAAATGTTTTGGATAATTTTGTATTGACATCGGAATAATTGTACTCGATACCGCTCTAGGGGCGCAGAGTTTGAGTCGATACGTTTTTTTTTAACATGTTCACATTGCTCGCGTTTACTTTCATTTAAATATATCCAAAAAGGAAACTGTATCCGAAACTGTTTTCATATCCATATGCGGATACCGAAACAATATTGGTATGCGGACGTACATCGCGAATCAAATCAAAGATTTGCGAGACTTCCGGTCCGCTCTTGAACTGTCGACGCAGTGGTGATGCATAAGAAACTTACATCTGATCATATTCTAATCACATAGTTTAACAGTTCATATACATACAGGCTGATTTTATTTTAATCTTACAAATTTTAATATTGTGGTCTTTGGGTGAAAATAACAAAATACTTATATGGTGCCACAAAGTTTATTATCGTGGAGATGCGTCAGCGACCTCTCCTCTGGGCGAAATCATCCTGTATATTTTATGTCTATTGCCCTGTACTTGTATTATTGAATATCCGGAAAGCAACAAAAGACTCGAAGCAATAAGTTAGGTATAAGCATATAGTCAATATAAAATGTATTCGTTAGAAGCGTAAGGCATTTCTATTTCGTATTTTTAATATTTTTACGTCTAAGAGTTTATATTAATATCGACTATTCCGAGGTTATTTATTGTATAAGTAACCGGACGCGGGCGAGATGACAGCCGCTGACTTGACGATTCTGAGGCTAGGACCATTCCGCCGTCCCGCGTGTCCGTCTTCACCCTCGCGAAATCACGGCGCTTTAGCTGCTGTCTGTCCATCAACTATTCTATGCCTTGTATTTCAAGGCTTTTTTTAGTCTGAAAAACTTATTAAAGTAACGCACGTTGATGTCTTTTGTTCGATATCTAATGAGTACCTTTACACATATGCCGCTCGGGGAGTAATTTTCACCGCACTGTATCTTTCATGGGCGTGTCGCATCGAGCCCCCACAAATGCTGGAGGGAAGGGGGAGGTGTAGTCTACTATAGGCATCAGGGGTACAAAAGGGGGAGGGGAAGGGGTAAGGCAGGTGTACGACGGGTGGTGGATGGCTGCACCATTGTACCGCGTTCAGTCTTGAAACACCTTTCTCGGTATTAACACGTCGTGACGGCTTTCGAGTTTCGAGTCGAGTGTGATAGACTATAGTATTCGCACGACTTTGCTTTCAAGTTTTTTAGATTAGTGGCGTTTTTGTTTTTAAAACTAGTGAATGGATACAAGACTATTTAATGTTTAAATAGGTTTTAAAGGGTAAAGTGTAGCTCGTGTATCACTGAATAACGAACTTCAGTTTAGAAAAGTTAGTGTTTTCCACGGCGTTATAGTTATTACAAAGTGTACACAAATTTTTATTTGGGTTTGTGTATTTTGCGAAGGAAAGACTGAATTGAATTTGGAACCAATAGGGTATTAGACTGATATTCAATATATTTATCAATAAAAATAGACTTCATACGATAACAAAATTTACAAATAAATTTATATTCGGTTGAAAAATATTGAAATTATAAGCTATAAAAAATTTATGTCTATCCCTTACTTGCAAAACTAATTTGAACATTATTTTAAATCGCCTGACGTCACAGGCTAGTACGCCGTGCAGTATTGCCCTCTCTGTCTAATAGGACAATTTAAACATTCATAACTTTGTCAATAATGATTTAATTTTAAAATTTCTGTCACTGTTAAGATAAATTTCGAAAACTTTTTCATACAATTCGATTAAAAAATAGTCAACTAGCCTACTTTGAAATGTCTTGACGGTTCTTCTACTTCTAGTTTTTTGGAATCGGTTTTGTGATTTCTCTCCGATTTTCAATAAACGTGTGTGATAACTTATATTGAAAGAGAAACTTTAAATACGTTTTGGGGAAAAAAAAAAAACAAATAAGCGGTGAACGTTTCTAAGATGTGTCACTCTATAGTTTGTCAACGTACGGTGTCAGTGTCCTTTGGGGTCAGCGACGGTCGCTTTGTTTGTGTGTGGCGGGTAGATTGCCGGCGCTGCCACGTGCGCGAATCGATTTTGCCGCGCGTGCGCAGTTGACGGAAAAACGCCCTGTCCACACACTACACCAGCCGCAGCGACAACGTCCGTATTTTAACTAAGACCGCTTTTCACTCGTATAGGTAATTGATTGTATCGATACATGTTTAATAGTTACTAATCTGTACACGTATAATCGAATGGTTTTTTAATTAAATTCTCGCATTCAACCTTAAGCATTTAACCTTTTAAGCACCAGCTTTTTATTTACGAAGAGTTTACACGGATACTAAACAGTCGCACGTCGACAACGACGTACTAAAATTTTAAAACTATTTACTATTCATAAACAATATTTATGCTATTATTTAAAAAAAAATCCTATAATATAACACAAAACCATCGATGTACATAAAGATACCGCGTTGTGATAAAAATGTGAGCACAAAAATATTTACAGTAGAGCAAATATACGCCACTTGATGTTTTAAAATATTCGCTGAGGCAAAACTTTGTGTGACCCACATGTAAAATTCGTACTTTAAAAGAAAATAAAGATTCTGAAATTACAATTCGTGTGTAAATTAACGAAATGTTTGTTCAAAACAACGTTATAGACGTTTGGTCTGTTTAATAACTGAGGCTGAGATTTTGCTCACGTTCTTGATCGATTCGAAGTATGATCTCCATCTTGATTATTATTATTATTATCTATTATATGGGCATTCTTCATGCATAGTGGGTCATAATTTTTTTTTCGCATCTATTAATAAAATACCACAAAATAACTATATTTTGCTTATAAAATAGCTTACACAAAATAACTATATTTTGTATAAGCATTATTTAAAAACAATCAAAATTTCTACGCTTAAAGAGGATTTTCAATTATTTACGCATAATATCCTTATGAGGTAATGATTTACTTCAAATTGCAATGTATCAATCTAAATCAATGGCTTCATATTTCATATAGCAAAAAATCTATATTAATAAGTACTTCATGACTTAAAAAAAAATAGTTCCGTACGTTTTTAACTCTGGTAATAATGTATGAACCAATAATAATGTATGAGCCAATTTTTCCTAACTAAAAGAAATATTTCGTTATTACACACTATAACACATATCATCAAAGAATAGTCCGATTTGACTATTCTTTGATGATATGTGGATTTTATTTATTGTATAATAGTTAGATCAATGCGGCCGTTGACCTCTGACCTACATTGTTGTGCTAACTACGGCGCACCCTTGGCCATCCACCGTACAGAAGTAATATTAACATAAGTCGTTATTTCGAAAAAAAAATCTTTAATTTTTAAAAAAAAATATTTAATGCCACTTGGAAAACGCAACGTGTACATAGTCGTCGACGCGGAGGGCATAAAAAAATTTTGATCTATTGCCGGCGTTCAAAAGGTTAAATAAATAAATTCGTGTTTCAATAAAATGATAAGCTATGTGATGAAAATGAAAGTATACCACACGGACGAAGTCGTGGGCGGCTAAATTGTCTATCTAAAAAGGTAGAAGTCTAAATAATGGTGGGAGGGTTAGGGTGGGAGAGGAGCGGGATAGGGCTCGTACGAAACCGGGGCGGGACGCTATAGGATTTATGTGTGAAATGGGAATTCAAGTGGGAATGAGAGTGGGCAAAGAATCAGTACATATATAAATATAAATATATAGTAAAGAAATAAATCTTTGTAAGGGTGTTCCATAACCGTGCTAACAACAAATACTTAACTAGTAAACCCTAAACGGTTGTGGTGAATAAAAATATATACTTGTTGCAGTAGTTATAATTAAGTATAAAAAATCCCTTTTCAAAGTAGAAGCACTTCATTTTTTTTCTTTGCTCCTTGCCTCGTGTATCGTAGTTAGTCCCACCCAGATGTGATGTTTACTTTGTGAAAATGCTAACGGTTTCATTCTTTGCTAGAAATATTTTCATTTGCAGCAAGAACGGAAATGTTTTCAATGTAATTTTAAAATTTATCAATTTAGTTAACTGTAATCTTCAACCAAACAAATTTTCTTTGCACAAGTAAAACGATTGAAAAACATCATCTGATGAGATTCACTCTTTCTTCGGTTTAAAAAACACTTAAATCAAAGTTTTTTTTTTTCTCAATTTCACAGAAGTTACTAATACATGCATAAATTTTTTCCGTGTAATAATTAGTGCCATGCAGACAAGTGGACACGGATAACCCAAAAATATTTCCTCCACACCCTAAAAAGTCCTCTAATCGGTAAGTCGAATTTCATACAGGGACACATGTACAGCTTCATACAACTTCGTAGATAACAGGGTATGCGCCATTGTGAAGCCCTTGCTTAAACAAAAAAATAATTTAACCCGAGTATGAACAAAGCTGTTTACTAAAACGTGGAAAAATAACTTTTCTTACCCTAAATCGCTCCACGAAAATTTTCATGAACTTTTTAATAAACTTCTAGAGAAATGTTCCAGTAAGTCATTGTGTTTTAATGAAAAATAACAGATTTTTTTTTGACACAAAAAAACTTGCCTATTATACCGGATGTTCGGCTGAACGTAGTCTAAATTTATACAGCGTTAGAGTTTACAAAACTAAACAAAAAGTTTCAAGAAAAAAAAAGTGATTAGTTTTTTTTTTCGGTAACCCTTAGTTTCCATCTGCTCATGAAAGAGGAAGAAAACATGTTAAATTGTGATTATTTATTTAAAGATTCAAATTTTACGTTTATATAAGCACGAAACAGTTGAGTTTCGTCTATTGTTTCCTATTCAGAAATTGTCTTGAAATGTTGTATGGAAACCAAACAATATCCTTGTGTTCCTGTGAATAGATTTTCAAATGACAATTAAATAATCTCTCATTACCACATCTCACTATAAAATAAATCGATTGTTGAGAAACAACTACCGCATTTTGAATGTAGCAGACTAGAAGGCGCATGCGTGCTAAACCCCAACAACTCAAAGCCGACAATTTTTTTTTTTTTGCAAACTTTTATACGTATTAAATTGATATTTTTTGATTGGTATCTGCCTTTCAATAGCGTTAAACTAGTTGTGATAGGTAGTACACAACCTAGGCATAACCAATCGCGTGGGCCATACGCCCGTCTCGCCCGCCTCTCTTCCTCATCCTGGCTCAAATGTGATAACTTTGGTTCTCGAACTAAACATCCAGCATTACTCCTCTATTAAACTAATTCAAAGCGCGGTGGAACAAACGTCAGAAAGTGCTCTATAATGGTTCTGTAGAAAGACATATATCATTTATAACTCCAAAAAGAGAGTTAATACTGACTCTTGTCTACCGCCACTGTACAGCTATTGTAATGACTAATATAATGTATAATAGTGTAGCAATCCCTTTTGCTACTATGTAAACTCTTCTCTGAAATTAGGGTCGTAGCTAGGTTAGCTGAAAATGAAAGTGCTAACAGATATCGTCTCTATCATGACGTGTCGATCGTTTACAATGTGGTGTAAAACTTTTGTAGATGGCGGTCTCTGCTAAGCTACCTTCTTCATATATTGTGACATTTATTTTTTGTGAATATATTTATATGTATGTATATATTCAAGTATAACAATTCTAAGCTTTTCTATGAAACTGACAGTCGATTGATTACCGTCGCTCATGCGCCACCTGGCAAGAGAAAAAGGCAGTGATACACCCCATCGTCTTATATTATATCACTTGATAGAATAACTATTCGCTTTACCAATATCCATCTGAAACGCAACGCAATCGCACTGTCAACTCGCCCGCCTGATGCCTATGTCAAAACTTAGGTTTTTCGGCTTACGACCGGAAACCCGTTCCAAATTCAAATTCATACATGCTTCGAGTTTTTGAATCGAAACCAAGCATGAATTTATTTTTCCTTTCGAATCGTATGGTGATCGCTTTGTGAGCGACCAGCTCTACAATAGTTGTACGTTGATGTCCCTTTTGGGGTGGCAAGTGTTGTATCTCTTGCTATAGAACCATTGTACATCTCTTAACAGTTTCTACTGTTTGATATAAAAATTCATGTGATTGATGTGGCGCGTGGTCTATGGTAACACTACCCTGTGGGTTGACAGATCGCTTCTTGTTGTTGAATTGATTTTGACCGGCTAGCCACGATAACTAACCTCTAAACGAAAAAGTCTCTCGCGTTCTGTCTCGACTTATATATAATATGTCGTAAGATTAGTAGGTGCCTTATTTGATTGTTTCGGTGCCTAAAAACTGTCTCCGCCAAAGTGTAAAAGTTTTTGTGTGTCTGGTGTGAGAAGGACATTTCTCGCGAACCATTGTTGGTGAAATCTTGGCGAAACTGGGTGAAAGGGGAACCGGTACACCCAGAATCCTAGCTTAGCCGTGAGCTGGCCTGCGCGGACGCGAGAAGTCTACTTGAAATTAGAAAGCAAGGTAAGCCTGATAAACGCCCGTGTGACTTGACAACTACAAAATTGAAATTCAATATACGCTTCCACTGTCGTGCTCTGTACACAACATCTTTCGTAGCAGATCGTGGTTCTGTGGCCAAGGATTGTTGCTATCATCTACTGTTGGTATGCTATGTTGGGTGGAGCCGCCATTTTACAGTCACCGGATCGCAAATCTAGTCGCATTCGATGGTTTGCTTGTCATTACTTCATTTGTAACCTGTTATTTCTGTGGTATCCAATATATATTTGTTTGCCGTAGAAAACTGGCGCCCGCCTGAAGATCTTCTCGTCCCCTGCGCCGCAGAGCTCTGAACGCGTGGTGCAAGTTGTGGGCGGCCGAGAAGCCGTCGCCGCAGGCGTCAGGGAAGTCCTCGAGCTCGTGCGCCAGGTACTGTTCACCATTTGTGACAATTAAGCTAGTGTGTGTTATAACTACTTAGCCTAACGTACTTCTAAGTATGGTAAATTAAATAAAAATAATGTGAAACTGTAGACGGGTTTTGCAATTGAATTGATCACATTTAAAATTACGAACTAGATAGGTAGTTGTTTGTTGGCTGTCTTTTGCCTGAAATTATATATTTAATTTGTGATGGTGGTTTATCTGTCATAATTTAAAAATATTTAATTAAAGTAAATAAAGTTCTTTTCTTTGTTCAACCTATGTCATAAGCTTCTTTGGATTTTGTACTTTTCAGAAATGTATCACATGTGCATGTTTGAGATATGTCTTTAATAGCAAAACATGAACATACCAATTTGAGGTATAAAAATGAAAAAAAAAAACACATTAATTTCTGTTCGACTATGGGTAGCGGGGGCGTGTATTTATGAGTTGTGGGAGAAGAGGAGAGTACCGGAAGAAAGTACTGGTAGCAAAACGCTCGAGCGTTTTGCATTGCAAGAAAACCACATTACCCGCAAAGTAACTAGCAATATGGTAATTGAAAATAAAATTTATTGTTATTTAGTTTGAGTACATTATTGAGTATCGTCGGATTCATTCGATATCGATACTGAGTACTAGTAGAGTAGCTGATCGATTGGCCGAGTGGTCACGGGTTCGATTGCCGCTTGGGGTAAATATTTGTGTGTCTATTTGTTCCGTGTCTGAGTGTAAAAGTATCTATAGTGTATGTTTATATTATAAAGAATATTTAAGTATGTATATCGGTTATCTGCTATCCATAACACAAGCATAATTTGGGCCTAGATGGTACTGTATGCGATGTCCCAGTTATTATTATTACTGGTATTTTCGAATGACTGGTGGATGAATGATGAATGAATGAGTCAACCCTAGCGATGTGGACAGGGTCGAACACGTCACCTTATACAAAATGAATGTGCGACGGAATCGAAACAGCGTAATTTATTCGGACCGCATGTTCATTTGTATTATTGAAACTATTTGAGGTGTTGGACTGAATGTAGTCCAAACTTATAGAGCGTGTAGAGCTTACCGAACTAAACAAAAAGTTTAAAAAAAGGATAAGTGATAAAAAGACCGGGTGAATGCGAGTCGGACTGGCACATGAAGGGTTTCGTACCACCGTATCATATAAAAACACGTGTCTTGTATGTAAACCCTCTAAGTTTATTTTATTTTTATTATTTTGTTGTTATAGCGGCCATACTAATACACACATTGAAAATTTCAAGTGCCTGCCTATTACGGTTTAGACGATATAGCCCTGTAACAGAAGAAAGGACAGACAAACAGCGGAGACTTAGTAATAGGGTTCCCGTTGGTATCCTTTAGGTACGGAACCTTAAAAAATGTAACTTTAAACATGTTTTTCTTGGTAACCGTTCGTTTACGTCATCTGCTCACTTGAAACTTTTTGTTTCGTTTGGTAAGCTCTTCACGCTATATAAGTGTAAACTACGTTCGGCCAACCACCCCTTAGAGGTGTCGTTGATTGTGAATTAATAGTTCATGTACAGGCGAGCTGTACGATTTATAAATTTAGAATTTAATACAAACGTCGCTTGTTAAATTTCAGACGCCGATAAAGGGCGTAGTACAGAACTACGATCCGCATAATTATGATGACTTCTACGCTGAGGAGTACGGCGGTTACGGGTGCGGACAAGGCGCCGGGCCTCGTGGCGGCGGTGGCGGCGGCGGTGGCGGCAGTGGGCCTAGGGGACCTCCGCGCGGAGGCCCACCGAGGGGCATGCCACCGATGCGAGGCCCTCCGCCACCGAGAGGAGGCCCTCCCATGGGTAGGAATGGACCACCCGGTAAGAACCCTATTTTAACCAACTAGGGTCTGATTATCTGTGTACTAAATAGTATGTTGATTATAATTTTTTTCAGTGTTAACACCGTTGAACAATAAAGCTGAAAATAGAAATATTTTCACGAAACTTTGTTTTCAATACTGATTTTCTTAAGAGGCAGTTTTTTAAATTTTATACAAACAATCAATAGTGTATTATTATTATTATTATTTGATGGTTTTTATACCTTGTTGCTGTAATGCTTACTGTATAATTCCCAACTTCACAGGATATTGACAAGAAACAAGTTTTTTTTTGGAAAGAGTTGTTCTGTACACTTTAAAAATAGACATAATCATACTCTCGCTGAAGGCACTTCATAAATAGCAAAATCAGTACTTACATTTACATGGAAGATTACGCGCGGACAGCAAAGAGATAGCCATTGCTTTGTTTAAAGTTACTTGTCATTAGATCACCGAATCTATTCGAATTTGAGGATCAAAGTTATCACATTTGAGTCTTAGGATGAGGAAGAGAGAGGGGCGGGACACGCGCATGGCCAACGCGATCGGTTTCCTAAAGGTTTGTGTTATGTCTAGGTCTTTGTGTATTACCCGTCACAGCTAGTTACATACTATGAAAGGCATATACCGATAATTTTTTTTTAATATATACACTTAGTTGAAAATTTCTCGGCTTCGAGTCGTTGATTTTAGCAAGCGTGTGTCTTCCAGTCTGCTACATTCAAAGTTCGATGTATTAGATATACTTAGCAGTACACAAAATTATTGATTTCTTTTTATTTTAGAGTTTGGTTCTATTATCCTTAACTGCAAATCACTTATATTGCACTTGCTCTGACACTACCGTCAACCATACTCAGGCCCCGGTCCTCGAGGTGCGTTCAACGATTTCGCCGGGCCTGCCGCCCCACGCAGTAACTTCAGCGGTCCTCGCGGCGGCGGCGGCGGATTCGGTGGGGGCTTCAGCGGGGGCTTCGGCGGACGCACCGGGAATTTCAACGGCGACGCTGGCGGCAGCAACCAGCAGGAGACTTCTACTCAAGTCACCATACCTAAAGATGTGAGTTGGAAACACTGGAATGCATCGTATTATGATTGAATGTTCAATTTGGTTTAAATTATTTCATTAAAATTAAAATCCATGCAAATTGGCATAAAATTATTTTGCAATTGATTTGATTTCACGGCTACCGCAGAGAAGACTAACGTTATGCGGTATATCTGTTCGTTTTAGTTTAAAACAAACGTATCCCAGTTTGACCTCGCGAGTGACCGAGTGAAGCAAAGTCATAATAAGTTATGTGAAAAATGAATTGATATACCAAAACAGAGTTTCAAATACTACTGAACGGATTTTCATACAGTTGTTACCAATGGATGAAATGAATCAAGTTAAAAGGTTTATGTGTATAAATAATTAATGTTTTGTGTAAATTTGTTGAAATATGACGATGATTGTTGGAGACATCGGAAAAAGTAAAGCCGGCTGAAAGCTTTCACGAAAAACGCTGCCTTTGAAATATAACAAAACAGTGTATGGAGGAGTTTTTCTTCTTTATTGGTCTAAAGAAAAGTCGGCGATGGCATATGTCTATCTTTTAAGGATAAGGTAACTTATTTACTATACCATACCATACTATCAGCCCCTTCATGCCCCTCTACAGGGGCTTAGGCCTCCCTCCGGGATAAGAGGGCTAAGAGCTTAATTCATCACGCTGCTCCAGTGCGGGTGGATGGATTTTAACGACTGCCATCTATTGATGGAAACCTACCATGCCTATTTTAATGTTCAAAAAACTTATTACATATAATGTGGTAATTGGAAAACTATTTACACGGATGCGTTATTAATTCTTGTCACATTAAATATGTTAGTTACCTTAACCATTTCATGTACATTATTATTACGCTTTACACCGTAGGTACAATCGAAATTAATATCCTAGGAGTTATCGCAAAATTAAAGCTATCGTGCGACAATATAAATTCAAGCGGTCCCACACCGACACGACAGGGCTGATTTAATTAGGCAGAAGTTATCACTGAGGTAATCGATGTTGTAGAAATATTTTAGTTTGTTTTTATGTACATATTCTTTACTTTTTCAAATATTTACAGAATTGAAAATGAAATACGTTAAATATACTCCAAGTAGGATAAACATATTGTTCAGTATTCATACTGCTTGTTTTGAATTTATGGTTTTAATATGGCAATGTCGAGGGTCAGTTGTGTTGACATTTCCGGCATCAATCAATTTTGTAACTTGCCACTTCCTATGTTAATTTTGCTTCTCTAAAACAGACTCTCAGAAAGTCAGCCATATTTTTCGCAATCAAAATGTAAAATTATAAAATAAAGGATTAAATGTAAAACAAGAACGTTTAATCATTTGAACCAGCCACCTCGAGCATCAATACTCAACATATTTGTTACATTCAAATGTAATGAAATCTAATCCACATTTTCGACGCAACAAGCTGATACGATACTATGGCAAAAAAAAATGTAGGCATGCTGCTACCCGTGCGAAACCGGAGCGGGTCGCTATTAACTATTATTATACAATTCCAGTTGGCCGGCGCGATAATCGGCAAGGCGGGGTCCCGTATCCGCAAGATTCGTGCCGAGAGCGGCGCGTCGATCGAGATAGCGGAGCCGCTGATGGGGTCGTCCGATCGCATCATAACCATCACAGGCACCCCGCATCGCATACAGATGGCTCAGTATCTGCTGCAGCAGAGGTACGCGTACATGTTGTAACTACATGGTGAAATGGAATCGTGTTTTGAAATCTGCAAATACTGGGTTTTAATATTGCGTGAATGTCATTTCTGTGTCGCTTAGAACGCCTTGCGGAATGCAATAAAATACTTGACATTTTTTAAAATTATTTTCATTGAGTTTTCTAAATATAACATAACAGTGCAAGAATTTAAATAAATAAATCATTATTAACAAAGTTATTAATGTTTAAAATGTTCTGTTAGACAGAGAGGGCAACACCGCACGGTGTACTAGCCTGTGACGTCAGACCATTTAAAATAATGTTAAATTTCGTTTTGCAAGCGTTAATATTAGTGAAATACCCAATTGGGTGCACCTGGTCAGATGTTTCTAATCATTGTTCGCGGCGTTTGGCATTCGGCGTGATCTGATTAATGATGAATAAGAAATGATTATTAATTAATGATAACTAATTAACTGACCGGTTGGTCGAGTGATCAGAGATGCAGACTGCAGACCCAGAAGTCACAAGTTTGTTTCCTTCTCGGGACAAATATTCATATCCATGGACACGTCTATTTGTACCGTGTCTGGATGGGAAATATCTATATATTTATGTATTTTATAATGCCCCTGATGCAGAATTATCAAGCAATTATATATGAATGTGTTTAGCCCAGAAAGTATGTATTTAATATTAAAATTTAAGAAATTGAAAAAAAATGGATATCCCTAGAAATTCATCTTGCCTTGGTATACATCAATTCGCTTACGCGTGGCGGCGATTTTTTACTTGAAAGGCATAGCACACCGTGTCCACTTTTTACCTGATTATGGCAATGCCAAAAGAAGGTTATGATTTTAGCATTCTGCATGTAGGTATGTTCATCTATTTCCCTCGCGGCTCCTAAACTACTTGCATTATGTCAACTATGTTGTGTCATCTATCGGGTCGTAAGATTCCAATGTCACAGGATATTTTTCAAGCCATATCACTATAGCCGAAATGGCTGACTTTATAAGTTGCTTTCTTATAGCTTTCTGCCCGCGGCTCCGCTCGCGTGGCCTACAGAGTTATACCGGGACCCCTTTTTACGGGATAAAAAGTAGCTTAAGCCACTCTTCAGCTTATTCGCTGGCGGAAAGCCGATTTGAAAATAAAATATAGCCCATGTTACTATCTAATAAAGTAGTCTCTAGTAAATAATCAGTTAAGTAGTTTTGAGTTTATCCGTAACAAAAAATCAAATCTTAGTTATTGACAATATTAGAATAGATAACATAATTTGACCTTAGGTGATGCTATGCCGTTCATCATAGCATGTGGAACATACCTTTAGTTTATTTTTATTAACTTAGTAATTTAGACTGAATGCCTTCTCACTAAATCACTGGTTTTCATACAATGGATTATAAAAACCAAACATGTTTTCATCCATTGTTTTGTGCATATTGTATGTAAAGATTTTCAATAATTGGGATAAAATAAAATTAAAATGTGAAAGACACAGGGATATCATGCTGCGGTCTTTTAATCTGAAAACAAATTGCAAATGAAACAATAAAGTTATTTTTCTTCATCTATATCCATCGCTTCACTTCTTGGAGTAGTTCCCGAAGTTGACGGAAGCTTACTGCCGATGCAGACTCACAAGATGTCCGCTACTGTGAATTTCGCTTGTTGCATGTTTTTCAATACCAGGCCACAACATTCCTTTTTGTATTCCGTGCATGAATTTTCGGATTTAAATCGTTCTTGAGCTGCTCTTGTATTTGATATATACAGTATGGATATTATCATTTGTTTGTCCCAAAATCAGC
Organism: Luffia ferchaultella; assembly: GCA_949709985.1. Taxonomy (NCBI): domain Eukaryota; kingdom Metazoa; phylum Arthropoda; class Insecta; order Lepidoptera; family Psychidae; genus Luffia; species Luffia ferchaultella. Next base: position 19,784,691 of record OX453255.1, on the reverse strand, counting down.
AGGTTGTACAGATTGTTTTTTTGACCTTTAGACAACAGGTGCACGAAAAAATGTCATACATGAAAAACATGAAAAAAGTAATTATTTTCCAGTCTTGCCAACCCTGTACAGCGCAAGCGTAACGTAACGCAAACCATGGAAACGTAAACACGGCGGCTAGATACGTCATACGTACTACTACTTATGACGCGTCCGCGTAATGTAAACAAAATAATGTTCATTAAACTTACCAAAAATCCTCGGTTTTGTAAATCACACCAGGAATGATGAACGATTCATTCATAATGGTGTACCACGAAGTCAAAATAATCCACAGAACATATATACTGCATTTAAAAAGAACACGATAAACTGCAAACAGCTGATGTTAAAAACATTCAATGTTACCGACTCGAGGTACAAGCTTTACTCAGTCATGGTCAAAAGGCTGTTGCCGTCTTGTGGTACTTGTCGGCGTATGCGCCGCGTTCGTGAATCAGGGTTGCATGGTTATTTGAAAAACGAGTAATATTAAAAATTTATTTTTTCGAAAACGGCTACTAATACAAATATAGTTTCTTTGGCGAAATTGTTATTGAATACCAGCAAATTTTAAATATAACGGGACTGGACGGTTGGAACCCAAACTGTATACAGATTGCATATACAATAGTATCAAGTTGGTGAATACAATACAGAGTTGCAATTATTTGTAACAAGTTACGATTGCTATACGTTCTATAGTTGGCAGTGACACCCGTGAGACAATGACACACATCTTCTCTGTACAAACGAACAAAGCAAATTTCATTGTAATAGATGCTTGTAGAATGAAAACCTTGTATGTCCAAAGTGTCCAATCAACAAAACTCCATCACATAAACAAGGTTATCTCACAGACTGCTCAAGATTCACTTATACACGTGGTTTGATGGGCACCGCTGGATGGCCAAAAGTTAATTAATTTAAAAAAAAAACGTTCCAAACTTTCTTTATGAGTTATTCTTTGTAATGATGCAAAAAAAAAAAATAACTGACATACGAGGTCTTCTCTCTACCATGTCGTATTATGTATTAAGATTATATTGTTAGCTTGATGAGTAGAACCATGCCAAAAAGCAATCTGACATTAAACCTGGGACATCCCACACAGCGCCAACTAGTTCCAAACTAAGCCAAGCTTGTATTATGGGCACTAGACAACTTTTGTATTCTTTATAATATATACATATATAGATATGTTAGTGCAGTTAGGGTCTCTAACCACTCGACCAGTCGGCCATGGAAATGTATTTGCTTAGTTGATTTACTAACTTGTTTTCATATTAGAATGTTTCAAGAATTTCCTGCTTTGGCTTCAAAGAATGCCTAGTTTATATTAAACGAGTCCTCCACATCCAAACAATAGGGCAGGTAAAAACATTATCTGTCTGTAAATTAGAGAATTTTTAATAGTCATGTACATATTTATGGAGGTGATAAAAAACATTTGTAATTACTACTTATAACTTTAAATCAAGTCGGTTTCAGGTGATTCCATTCAAATCCAATAATCAATTATGTGAAAATGATGTCAGATTTCAATGAAGTGTTAAACTTTTGGTGTAGAAACTATATCAATCTTTTATACATGCTGTATCCTTCCAAAAAAAAAAAATTAAAAATATAGACATCATTTTCTTCTAAATGACGATTCTTAAGGATAATATTGTCCTTTAGACTGTACGATAAGTGGCAGTCGGCGCGGCTGTATATTAGCACAATAATCTAAGTCAAACCGTTTTAACTACCACATTTGGCCTACTTAATCTGTATCAATCACAATCAATCGCACATATAAGACAGCATGTATATGTAGATGCGACTTAAAAAACGGCGCATATATTTGGGCGCTTATATTATTTCAATATTAATATATTATTCCTGTAATATTGAAATAATATAATAAATAACACCTGGTCACACTGATGGTAACAAATTAACAAACTAACTTATTATGTTGTGTTAAAGTTAACATTTATAACTGCATAAAAAATTTCTGCCATCCGGCAAACACTGGTAGTTTCTTATTAAATATGTTATGCCTGGGATAAAATTTGCATCTTAGTGTATGGACTCAGTGCCCGCTCAAATCGAGCGTCCGGCGGTGCGGGGCGTGCGGCGTTCATGACAAACGCATGTTTGTAAATGAACGTGGTCTAAGTGGCCGGTCGGCGGAGCGGTGAGGACAGCGTGCATGTTTGCGTTCTGCGGAGCGTCGGCGTGCGCGTTCAAACCAGTTTGAGTTTTGCAGCGGCGTGTGCAGCGTTTCATAATGTCGTTCGAAGTTGTAGTTTCAGAAATTAAAAAAAAAACCTGAAATATGGTTGTCATCGCATAAATTATACAAAAATAGAAAAAGGTTGACACTGACATCCTTGTACATTCGTGGAATTTCTTTTCGTTCAATCTTAATTTTATATAAATCGTCGCGAATTCTCCCAACACTTTTCTCTGTTTAACAATGTCACTTCGTCCTTCCCGTAATTCAAATTTCATCCAAAAATTCTCTTCTAAATACATGTCAATAATATCGTACCGACGCCATCGACACCATGTTAACGCGAACGCAGGGCGTTTACTGAGGCCACTTGGTGAGCGCTCGTACGCCGCATGAACGCCACGCCGCACGCCCCCCAGAACGCTCTTTCACTGAGGCCGTAGACTTACAGTTTTCAACTAATTTTGTCAACAAATTTGAAAAAAGTGGTCTAATTCTTCCTCTCTTTTTTAAAATTAAATGTTAACTAGCTTGCTACTATAATGAACTCTTTAGCATTTGGTTTCTGTACTATAACAGGTCTTACTAAGTCAAAATCTTTATTTTAAACCCTGTAATGGACTTTAAAGTGGATTACTAAGTTCCTTTTTTAGTAAATTTTAAATTTAAGAGTAAGTACTTAAGAAGCAAAATTTTGGAGATTTGAGTAAGAGCTACGCAGTATTGGTATTCATTGCAATTATTGTATCTATTATTATAAACAATAAAAATGTATTCCGTAATTAATTGATACAAAAAAGTATTTTTTAAATAATTGGTATTGTTTTAGTGTTTAATGTATTTCATTTTATTACTTAACCATAAGTTTAATATTTTAAAACTCATGTGACAAATCATATTAAGCCTTATTAATATTATTCAATAAAGTGAATACTCTTTGAAACACTTTTAACTATTAACTAAATTGCCTGAACCCGACTTTTCAAAATTCAATTAATTCATATATGTTTTTCTTCTTTGAAAATGTTTTATTAAAATAAAAGTTGATATATAGGGTGTAACATGTGATTGACCATTTATATGCCCATGATATACATCAGATTAAAGAGACACAAATGTTGTTAGACATTTTTTTTTAAGTTATAGTTCTTTTTGGCGCGTTAAGGAAAAAACAGAGTGAATTTTCAGCATGTAACACACCATGAAATTCAGTTTCTAATGAGAGTTTATTTTTATTATCGAGTTTTTTAATAATAATATTAATAATTATGTATACATGACAACAACGTCTAGGCCCCAAACTAAGCATTAGATTGTGTTTTGGGTACCAAGCGAAGACACCACATACATATAACAACCAAGACCCAGTCCAGTATCAATATTCATCATATAAATACTGACCTGACTTGGGTTACAAACCTTAAAGTTAATAAATTGTTTATAAAAAAATTACATATTACCTGTTGATCTTATTATTATTACCATAATCATTTTGTGTACTTTTTAAAGTGTTGTTAAATCAAACTATCATTCATGATTTTTTTTATGTCAGTTATCGATAGTTTCATGCCAAAGAAGTATAACTTCCTATGTACATATATAAGTACACATGCAATTTTCTTTTTTTTTTCATAATGGTGCAGTTTCAGCACAATAGTACAAAAATATAAACACACATCTTTGATTGTTTTATATATTTGACAGCTATGTTAAAGTCAAATAATAAGAAAAAAATCCATATAATGCAGTAACCATGTAATTAAGGTATATTCATCATTATTTTTATTTTACTACATCACATTTAAATGCTCAATCTCCAATTATACCTGTATATGTATACAGAGTGTTTGGCTGAACGTAGAGTATGTAGAGCTTACCACAATAAATAAAAAGTTTCAAAATAAGGTAATCGATAAATTTTTTTAACTGTAAACATGTTTATCTCGATAACCGTTAGTTTGTGCTATCTGCTCACGTGAAACTTTTTATTTAGTTCGATAAGCTGTACATGCTCTATAAGTTTGGACGACATTCACTTGAACAGCCCTTATAATTAGCTGTAAAAAATAATAAATGCTAAAATATATGAATTAATTCTATTTCAAGTCTAGATCTCAGGTGTTAGAATTCAATTTAGTTAAAATATAACATTAATAGATTATATGTATTTTAGTAGTGATACATTATTTTATATAAAAAGTAATTGTCCAATTCATAAAAAATTATATAAACTTAATTTACTTAAAATGTGTTTTTTTAATGTGACAATTAGATTTAAATTTTTTCAAAGTTTATAAATTGGACAGTGTACATTTTTATTTATATAGGTATATATAGATACTATAATTCTCAGATATAATTTCATTAACTTGCATTAGTATGAGTATCAAGTAACTTTATAATATTAATATACTTGTCAAATGTATGTTATGTTGGTTCTTAATTGTGCATCTTTCTGTGTCTTAACCACAGAGCATAAAAGTGGGTTAGAGTTGGCATATAGGTGGATACACTGTCCCCTTCAATTATGCAGTACCTATGTCGCATAGTTAAAACAGATCTCATAATCTAAACTCTAAAATGCGACACCAAATCATACCAAAGATGTGAGTGAATGAGATGAACGACTTTAACAGATTTCTAAAACGATATAAATGTGAGACAAAATTATTTACGTATGTGTAGTATTTTTACTTACATTCGTTGCGTAATTATTTTTGCGATGTGTGTCTATGGAAAAATTCCGTAATATGGCACCTCTAATCTATTCGATTCTCTGTGGTCTGTGACTCTTCTATGTAACTTCAATGCAACTTTGAAATGTTTTCTGTTCGAGTTATCTAGTATATGCAACACTAAAATTTAACTCTATTTAACTATAAGAACAGAATAACTACGTAGACGGAATACTGACGTCACACAGTTCAACCAAAGCGTTCATCAATGCTAAAAGATCGACTGCAGTGCTACCTCTCTTGATATTTAAATATCTCTATTTATTTCAACACTTCTAGAACATTTATTCAACATACATATTATTATAATTTTAAATTTTCCCATAGGTAATAATAATACCTGGGACATCCATGCAGCGGCATTTAGTTCCGAAGTGAGCAAGTATAATACTTGCTTTTATTTAACACTAAACAACTGATATGCATACTTAAATATTATTTATATATACTATACTGAGACACGGAATTGAACCTGTTACCTTTGGTTCTGCAGTTAGGGTCTCTAACCATTCGGCCAATCATTCAGTCAGATAGAGTTTACTGAACGAGTATATTTCAAGAATTACAATCGTAAACATTTCATAGTTGCATTTTGTGGCAAAGAAATAATTTTATTAACTATTGACTAACTCTTGTAACTACAGGACAGTAAAAGTAGTTAGATATGAAAAATTCGATTTACGTAAATGTATTCTGACTCAATATTTTATTTCAAATTATATTGTTGTGGTTAAATTTTACTATTAAAGATAAATAAATGATCTTACACGGGGCACATGAGAACTGCCCATTTAATATTTATGACTTCTTGGATATCATAATTATTAAATTGCCACTTCATATTTCGAATACCGACGCATAACGACATTATACGTAAATAATCGTCCTCTCTCTTTCACTCCAAACAACTACACGAGCGAGAAAAAGACAGAAGGACGTACTTTTTGTAGTTACGACTTTGTCTCGATTGCTTCTTCTATTGTTCTGTGATTGTGACTAATTAAACTGTCCGTACTAATCCTTGAATAGCATTGGGTGGTGATATTGTGGCAGCTGCCGACGGCCTCGACTTGTATGGAAGACTAGTGATTTTGTTGTTTGATTGACAGTTCAACAAGGAATCACTAATCTGCCTACAAAGCGATGGCGCGCTCTTCGACGGCGACTAACGACGCGACGACCCTCACTTGACTACTAATATGGATTTTAACGGTGTCTGTGTATTGTTGTGCGGTCGCGTTATAGGGTGTATTTGGAGATCAGCCGTTTGTTCGAAATCGATGCCCGGGGTTGCAAGTTATTTTCATTTTTCTAAGAACATGTCCCTTTAGTCCTATATAACGAAAATACAAATACAAAGTTCGATCGCACCTTTGTCACAGAAATACAATAAACTACTTTACCAAGTCACAGATATTGAAATTAAACTAAAAATTAATACCTATTTTGAATGAAAATGAAAAGTTACATCCCATCGATCAATTTCTATAAGGAATAAAAGTATATTTCCAATAGCTCACCAACTAATGTGGAATTTTCACCATTGTTTTTACTGTTTCTTATTTACAGTGCTATTTCAAATAAACGCCCAATATCCAAATACACTCTATATACAATAGCGAATGGATAAAAATTGTTCATTTTTGGGCACCATACCCAATGGATGCCAACAGGACCCTATTATGTAACCTAAACCATCTCATCATTTTAAAGGCTTACTGTCTTGTGAACAGCAATAACTTACCAATTAAAATTTTCACAAAATGCGTTTATTATGGCGGATATTAGTAAAAAAGAATAAAAAAAATGTAAGACATTAAGAACTGTATTTTTTTTGTGCGGGTTTTTCTTTCTGCTTTAACGTAAAAACTGTAATATGTACACGCGTCAAACTTGTGTTAACTTCAAAGTAAAACGAAAGATGAAAATTGGTCAAATGTAAATCAGGGTCGAAATGAATGAAAGGAATTGACAGCATTTCAAATTTTTAACCCCTATTTTGTATCAGTTTATTTGAAACTAGAAAAAAAAGTAAAGAACCCGTATTTGTCTTTTTTCAATATAATAATATTTTCAAGACATTTCAGCAAATGTAAAAGTTGCCTATTCTAAAAAATAATAACCAAAAAATTATTTCATATGTATTTTTGCTTAGTTTTTTTGTCTTTGCTCTGTGCAAAAAGTATATTTGACATTTTAAATTGACATTAAAATTTGTTTTTATTGTAATACTTCAATAAGTCAATTATTTTTTAAATTGAGTTACTATTTTGTTAATTACTTTTAAAGGTTTATTTTGGATAGAATACCAATGACGTCATCACATTTCTTTATGAATATTGGTTTTTCAAAGTATTGAAAATTTAATATGACTCATGCATTTACTTTCGATCGGCTTCAAAAATGCTACAAACGGTTTTTTTTTAAATTTTTCTCTGTTAGAAAATATAAAATGTTAATTGTTGGCTGATACAGAACCCTCGACGCGCTAGTCCGACTCGCACTTCATTGGTTTGCGTTTGTAATTTACGTATAGGTGAATCAGTTTTGTTTATCATTTTATATTTCATGTATTATAATATGTATTTTTATAAAATACTACCAACACTTAATGTTTTGTATAACTGTTTTCGTTTTTGATTGCAGCGTGCACGAGAGCAACCCGGGCTTGAGCCGCTGCAACTTCTGAGTACCATTTTAACAAATATCACTAAAGGTTCATTTTCTTACGCGACATTCGGGATGAAATAATTTTTTTCACAATGTGTACTAGGATCTAAGCTCAAATTCGTTTTTACCTGTGTTTCTAGTAAACAATGGCTTATTCCCGTTACAGTATGTACAATAAGTCTTAGATTTTTTTCAAGAATATTTAACTATTTTAAAAGGCTGCCGGACAGATCTTATATATTCAAATTGCATTATAAAATTGAAATGTTAATTCCATCACTGTTTGCACCTTATCTGTGTAATGCATGAATTTAAGTAAATTGCAACACAATATTTAAAATTTGCTGCAATACAACCATAGAGCGAAACATTGCCTATAATGGCATATTTATTTTTAAAAGTATGAATTATATGTAATTGGTAGAACAGAATCTCTGTTTTATTATAATAGTGTTTTAAAAATGTAAGGTGAAGTGTGAATGTCGCGTAACATTGCCCAGCCCACATCATTTCAATAATGTTAAGCAAAATGGAGCATTTAATTCAGCAACACAATAATTTTGTATTGTCAGGGACTATGGAAAATTTGTTACATCGATTTATTTTAAGTGAGCATTTGAATGAGAGAAATAAATTTATTTTGTCAGTATTTTTGAAGTGTTTCATTTTAATAAATAATCTCTTTTGGCTAAATGCAGATGAAATAATAAGACATTGTAAAATGTTAAAAAATATTTTTAATATTTAAGTAATTTACAAACTTAAAAATATATCATATATATTGGCAGCCGACATTACAATCTGATTGTATTCAAATATTGGTACAAAACATTTTTCTATGTTTTTTAATACATATAAATTCAGTTACCATTTGATGATAGACTATGAAAATAATAAATATATTTAACCCTGAGAGATTTACTGTACAAATTTTACAATTTTTAAACTTAAATTTTGTGGATTCGGTATGTAAAGTGAAAAATAGATTAGGCCAATTCCAAAAGTGTTTTGAGATAAATTGTTTTTAGCGACATTTTGCCATTATGAGCTCTTAAAATAGTAAGATGGTAATTATTTAAAAAAATAATAATTTAACTGTTTGGCCTCTGTTTCAGATTAATGTTATGACAGTTTGTGGGTAAAATATTAGTATGCGTGTAAACAGGAAAAAAAAATGTCAATATCAAATGATAGCGATTCTCCTCCTATTACACAGAGTAATCAATAGTCGAGTAGTAGAGTAATTAATCAATAGGCCTTATTAAAAAAAAAATTTGTAGTAAACATAATATGCATAGTCTGTGATCCACACATGAAACCTGCATCAAATGTCAGATCCTTGACTACCTAAAGGTAGTCTGCTTAGCCTAAAAGCAAAGAAAAAGCACACAGCCTACCCACTATGAAAATTTTGAAAAATTATAAGACAACAATTACTTGCTGCAAGGCATAAAATATTGAAACTCGTTTTAGAAAGTAGTTAATTCTATCATTTAAAAAATAGCTTTACATACCGAATTGCTATTGTCTGATGTACTCAAAAACCCAGCACAATACATGTGCAGCTATATTAATACCATACAATGATAAGATACAAACACAAATAACTATATTAAAAACAATGTTTTCTTATATCAACATTATGGAAAACATTTACAAAAGTTTTTAATATAAAAATACCATCAAAGTTAAAGCTTTCACTAACCATCATGGAGTGTGTAAAGGAGCCATTTGTTCGTGCTCCGGCCAATGTACATAAAGCAGTATATATATTATAGGTATGACAATGCCTAGGAGCAGCATCAGGCATACAAGGTGGAACCATTTCAGTCCAAAATCAGCTCCGTGGGAAGTCAACTCTTTAATGACTACAGTTTCTACCGGCAGTCCTTGTTTTTGTGGCAACAGTTTTGTGTCTTCGGATAAATCTTCACTAGGCTCGTCCGTATAAGGAACGATAGAAGGCGCTAACGTACTATTCAACACCACGGCGTTACAGTCTATAGAAAATTCACTTTCCTTTTTACTTTCAAGGGAAGTTTCTTGAATATGATTCGTGAACTGAGGTATATGATTGGACGTTGACGGTGTAGGTTCGTTCGTTTGATTTGTTGGCACTAATTCCGTTAGAACAGAGAAAGGCGTGACGGGCACCTTAATAATTCGCCGCGCGAATATCTCATTGTCTTTGTGTATATGGTTGATTCTTTTCAACTCGGAAATCTGTAAAAATAACTATACATAAAACCATGCCTTGAGCAATGATGTTACACATGGTTTGAGATAGACTGGTTACTTCAATACAGACGAAACCTAGAATGTGGCTATCGCGAAATTTCATATGATTGTACTTATAGGCATATTTGATTTAATGTGTAGTGATGGAAATAAATTTATTTAAAAAAAAGATTCCTGAAAATTCTATATATAAATAATTAGGAATGAAACATTATTTTTTGGTCTTTTTTTCTAGTAGTAGTATCTTCACACTTACGTATTATACAAGTAAGCATTTCGAAAACCGAGATAGGAAGAACATAGAAGCTACATGACAGATCGACTGCGTAGGACTGAGCATAAACTGAGAGCAAGTAAGACTTAAATATGTCTACCTAAAAACTATATGTAATGTCATTGGCGTTAAGTCTCACTTCACTTCATAGTATGTTAATTTCTAGTGTGCCAGAATCAAAAATATTATAGTAATTGGTCAGTTCATGGCTGAGTTAGATGGTAATAATAATAAAATTATATAAAAAGGGAAAGTATAAATAATCATTTATATTCCCTTGTTTAAAAAAAAATGTTAAATGATTTTATTTGATCACTTGTATTCCACTAATACAACCAAATAATCTTTAAACAAGTAATAATTGTATTTATAACAATATTTTTTATTCAAAACTTTATACCTATTTGTTGTAATGTTGGAATACATATACAACGAAAAAAAATATATAACAGGGCATATATATATATATAGGGCATACTTAAAGTTTCTGGAACTGGCCACTTACAATAGAAAAAATAGAGAGCCATTTATGAAATTTGAAAATGGAACTCTGGGAACACGTTACTTTTTAAATTGCGAGATAGTCATTTGTTTCTTGACTGTGGCGTCGGTTTAAAAATTGTGTGTTGGAATTACAATGAACTTAACTAGAGAATTTTTTTATGATTTTCGCTGCGGCTTAAGTCACTTAGAGAGTTGCCAGAGACTTCAATCAACATTTGATAATAAAGTTCCATCTCGTAGCTCTGTATATACGTGGTTAAGTGATTTTAGACGTGGACGTAATTATCTCCATGACGTGCACGTGAAGGTCGAGCAGCGACTGCGGTTACCGAATTTAAAATTGATACCGTAGGTATGTCAATTAGTTGAGACTGATAAAAAAATACATCTCAGCGAATTCGTACTGTATTAAGCATTGGAATGAGTGAAGTGCAAACGATTTTGAAATATGAAGACATGTGCATCTAAAGGTATTGAAGCTTTACACTTTTTTTTTTAAATAAAAAAATAAAATAATAATAAAAAATATAAAAAAATAAAATAAAATAAAAAAATAGAACAAGTAGAATCTTAAAAATAGAACAAGTAGGTTCTGACAACTGTCATATGTTCACTTGTGCTCTGTTACGAAAAAAATCATAAAAATACTTCAAGGCGATTCATAGTTGTTCTCTATTGTTTAAATTGAAGCACGGATTGTGATTGTGTTGTGGAAGTGTTATCTAAGAATAAAACATAATATTAATATAAAAAATAACAATAAATATCTTAGTTCAAATAAATTTTAATATTCTACCCCCCAATAAAATTATTTCATATAAAGTAAACAAGCTGTTAATAAAAATGGCCCATTGTTATAAATGTAATAATCTAATCAAGAAATACGATGAAAAAAACCCGAAAATCAAATGCCATGGGTGCCATCGTGAAATTTGCACTAAGTGTTCGGATCTTTCTGCGACGGAACTGCGTGTGTTTTCCTTGCAAAATCCAAAGCTGACTTACCTGTGCAAGGATTGTGAGGAAGGCCTGAAACAAGTGCCCTTGCTACGTAAACAAGTCACAGAACTACAGCAGCAGGTGGCCGACCTAACTACCAATCTTTCAAACGGAGTGAACATAGAGAGGGTGATTCAGGAAATAGAAGAACGTCAATATCGAAGCAATAATCTTATAGTTTTTGGCATCCCGGAATCAACATCAACTGAATCCGATGAAAGGAAAACTCATGACAAGAAGGAAATCTTGAAAGCTTTGGGAAATTGCACCGAGGGGGACACAAATGATCCTATTGCCGTAATCCGTCTAGGCAAACCAACTGACAAGTCAAGACCACGTCCGATCAAGGTTGTTCTGCGTAGTAAGCGACATGTGTTAACTATCTTGAAGAACAAACGTAAGTTGCCTATTTCAATATCAATTAAACCAGATCTGACCCCATGTCAACAAGATCAACTAAAGAAACTGCGAACAGAACTTGCTGACAGAATCGACCAGGGTGAGACCGATTTGACTATTAAGTATATTAAGAATCAACCTAGAATTGTTAGAACAACAAAAAACTAGCTGATTCGAGCAATACAGAACTGATTCTATTTTATACAAACCTGGCATCACTAATGGCAAAATTTGATTTGCTTCTGATTGAAATCAATAAATTGAAACCAACCTGCATTCTTATCACAGAAACACATCTTAATACGTCCATAACTGATAACTTAATCCAAATTCCGGGCTACTCACTATTTCGATTGGACAGAACTAACAAGAGATGTGGTGGCGTAGCTATCTATACAGAGACTATACACAAAAATATACCATTTTTAGCAAAGATCAATGACACGTTTTACAATGATTTAGTGGAGGGATTGTGGCTGGATGTCCAATATGGAACATTAAATTTCATGTTAGCCTGTGTTTACCGACCAATGCATTATACATTTGATGAAACGGACCGCATTCTGTTTGATACAATCAAATCTGCATCATCTGCCAACACTGTTATAATCATGGGAGATTTCAACTTACCAGATATAAAATGGCCACTAGATAAGCTAAATGGTTACAATAAACTCCACGAAAAGTTTGTAGAGATGTTTACAGACACCAACCTGTATCAGTTTATTACAAAGAACACTAGGAAGCGCAACGCTCAAGAATCCTTGCTCGATCTTGTATTGTGCAATGACGAAACACTGCTTAGTGACATCCAGTATAACCCACCAATCGGAAAAAGCGACCATCTAGTTTTAACTGTTACTTTACAACTTCCATGCAACTCATCAAGCAAGTTACAGAATAAAAAGGAATACAACTTTTTCAAGGCAAACTATGAGTTAATTAGTTTTTATTTGGACTCCCCTCTGATAAACTCACATAGCGTTGAAGATATATGGACAGATTTCAAGGCAAACATTCAAACTACTATAGAAATGCTAGTCCCAGTAAAAAGAAATACTAAACAAAAGGTCAAACTAAAACCGTGGATAAGTAAAGAGGTAATCAAATTAATTAATGAAAAAAAGCGACTCTGGAATATATACCAAATTAATAGAGAAAAAAAGTCATATGAGCTATACAGGAAAATAAATAATAAGGCAGTTAAACTCTCCAGACAACAACGAGCTAATTTTGAGGAAAATGTCATCAAAACGGGACACAAGTCTTTTTATAGCTATATTCGCCGGCAATTATGTTCAAAAGTTGGTCATCCACAAGCACTTGAAACAAAATCAAACGTGTTGGTTACTAACCCCAAAGACATAGCCAATACTTTCGCCGAACAATTCGAGCAAGCATATGTGCGGGAACCTAATGATGGCCTACCACAAGTGTCTATGCCTAGAACTGACAGATCTATGACGTCAATTACAATCACTGCTGAAGAAGTAGTAAATACAATAAAAACATTTGACGACGCTACTGCCACAGGGCCGGATGAAATACCAGCCATATTGCTGAAGAGATGTGACAAAGCTCTCTGTGATAATATTACTATGATTATGAACAAGTCTCTCCAATGTGGGAAACTACCGGCAGACTGGAAGAAAGCCATTGTAACACCAATCTATAAGAAAGGTAACAAGCTGCAACCATCTAACTACCGGCCAATAAGTTTAACTAGTATCCTGTGCAAGACAATGGAAAAAATTATTGCAGGCCACCTGAGAAAATTTCTGTTGCAGGAACAAGTAATAACTGAGAAACAACATGGTTTTGTCCCTGGGAGATCAGCTGTAACGAATTTGCTTTGTTGTTTACATGATTGGGCCCTTAATTGGAATAATCATAAGCCAACAGACATAATATATCTGGACTATGAGAAGGCTTTTGATCGTGTCCCATTACGTAGACTTTTTTGCAAACTTGAACACTTTGGGATTCGAGAGCAACTACTGGAGTGGATAAGAGATTTTCTTACAGAGAGAACATTCAGAGTGAGAGTGGGTAGTGAATTGTCCGAAAACCACTCGGTTCACAGTGGAGTCCCACAAGGATCGGTGCTGGGTCCGATTTTGTTCATTGTTTACCTTACGGATTTGCAAAGCGAGCTTACACTTCCTTTTGCACTGTTTGCGGATGATACCAAGCTTTACTGCGAACCAGGTAGTCAATATATGGCACTTCAGGAGAACCTTAACACTATCATGAAATGGACCGTTGACTGGCTTTTATCCTTAAACACAGAAAAGTGCACTGTTCTTCATGTTGGAAGAAATAACCCTCACAAACCCTACTACATCAACCAACGACAATTAGCCTCGGTTTCTACTCAAAAAGATCTTGGTGTGACCATAAGTAAAGATCTCAAATGGGAAGCGCACATTGTAACAGTGGTTAAAAAAGCGAATTCGATGATATATTTGATACGAAAGGCATTCACGAACATAACTATTCCGATGTTCCTGACCATATACAAAACATATATCAGGCCATTGCTTGAATACGGTTTTCAGGTATGGAGTCCCTACTTTACCAAAGATATCGACCTGTTGGAAAGAGTTCAAAGAAGAGCGACGAAACTACCACAAGCTTTAAAAAATATCGGCTACGAAAAACGTCTAGAAGTCCTTGGACTAACCACATTGCACCAGAGACGTAAACGGGGTGATCTCGTCGAGACTTACAAAATACTGAAAAATCATTACAATGTGATGCTGCTGGAATCAAAATTTATTAAACAAAAGTACACAAACTTGCGCGGGCATGATACAAAGTTGCGACGAGAGCTCGCTACGTCTAACCCTTTTCAGCACTATTTCACAAATAGGGTGGTTGGAGACTGGAACGGGTTGCCTACAGAAATCGTGAAAGCTAGCAACTTGAATCAATTCAAGAGCCATCTGGATAAGTACTTGAGCAGCAAGTGAGAAGGGAATGATATAAGCGTATCAGCGGAAGCTGTTAGCTTATTAAATAATAATAATAATAATAAAGAATAAGTTGTTTAGTCGGCAAACTCACCACAATTAAAACGGAGTGGAGGCAAATAGATAAGAAAATTGGTTCAAACAAAATTAAATAAAGAAATATATCAAGGGCACGGACGAACGTCTGTGGACTGTACAGTTATTCGGAAAAAAAAAAGCTTTACACTCGATGGATACCGCATGATTTGACGGAAGACCAGAAACGACTGCGTGTAGAGTGCTGTCGCAAAATGATAGCAAAGTTTAATGGAGGGCAACCATTGGCTGTCTATAATATTGTGACATCTAATATCGTGGCATAGTATAGATGGCGCCAGCGGCGACCTGACTGCTGTCATGTCAAGCGACTGACTGCCAATGATTACGTATGTGTTTTTAGTTGAAGTTTTTTTCATTCCTCTCTGTTAAATCCTGCTAATTCACGGACTATACAATGTGTTCCAACGTGGAATTAAAAGGGTTTGAAAGCTGAATTGCAAAGAAAGGGTGCAATTCAGTGTGGAAGGAAAGCAGCCCTTGTTTACAGGTTTGCTCTGTTGGAGTCAAATTTACAAGACATTCTTTGTAAACAGTAGAACAGGTGGTTTAATATATATACACCTGTGTTGTTTACTAAATAAGAGATTTAAATATTGTAGGTACAATACAACACAGGTTAGAAACTGCATGCATATGACATACATCAATGAACATGTCAACGATTCACCCTCTGTAGGGAAAAATTGACAATAGGAATCCCCATCACTAACTCTGTTATACACAAATGTGCGAATTTAAATAATTATTTGGCTCTTACCGAACAGTAAAACCTTAAAGCGATAGCTTGTAGAGTGTCTCCTTCTAGAACCTGCGCCTCAAGATAGTTTCCTTGAGGTCGTACCCTGTGTAATGGAATCTCGTCATCTTTTTCATTTTTCTTAGCCATGTTCTGCACATTTAACTCATCACCGTTGTGCATTAAGCGAGTTCTATGAGACAACACAGAGCATAAATATTTATACATAGGTATATTTAATTGTTAAAAAATGCTGCAGAAAAATTGTGAAGTTGGCACAATGTCATGGTTGGTTTTGATTTCATCATTGCCTGTGATCCCGAGCCCGCTTCTTGTTAGAAGACCGTGGTTTGAATCCCAAAACCGACATGTACCATTGATTTTTTTCTGACTTAAAAGGAATGAGTACTGACAAATTTCCATATGAACGGCGTTAACGGTTGCACCCCATTAAACCTTAACCAATTAGCACAAAGAAATTACATGGTATTTAGATCAACAAAAACGAGGTTCAGACACATTTTTAATTCTTTAAATATTTTGATACATCATAAGAAAAACGGAACTTCATTCATTTTTTGTTGATTGAAGGAGTAAGTTGGATTTACAGACAAATTTACTGGTATTATAAGATCAAATATAGGTCCGGACTATTTTATTGAAAATACATACAATTTCAGACTTCTTCAATAAAGAAGTTTAGTGTATTTTAATAAAATCTCAAAACGTTTTTTCAATTGACATCGCCATAAATATTTACAGTTCAATTCATATGGTCAATAACCTTTTGGACAAAGAAAGTTTAACTTGTATGTACGCCTAATAAACATACGAGTGATAATGTTGATTAATTATTAACTTTCTTTTTATACTTTGGTGTTGCGGATCTGATGCCGATATTAAAACTCATCTTAAATTACGGATAATGTAAGTGGAGGACAACAGCTGCCAGCTCGTACCAGATCAGGGTGGTGAGCCTGTGGCCTAAACTCCTTAATATAATGTTGAAGAAGTGCTCCAGTAATGGTAGTATGGAAGCCTGATGATGATGACAGCATTATTTGTTTTAAAAATGGCAATATTATTTTTGAATAATGACAAGAATCAATTGATTATATTCATTCTTCTTTAGAGAAACTATAATTTTTTTGTTAAATATGGTAACATTCAAAATACCTGTTATGTGTAAGCCATAGACTGTATAACATAAATAATACCAAACTAATGGAAAAATGTATTCTTTTTGTCATTATTAAACTGCTAGAATACATAATTATCTACTTTATAAACTTATCTTGAAATTCTTCCATAATTGGTCCTACAAATAAAAGAGGGTAATTTGTTTATCTGAAACATCTATAAATCATCAGCGCATCGAGAAAGGGCTCATCAGTTTAAATGGGCTTGGACTAAATTTTTTAAACATAGTTTTTTTATTTCAAAAATAATGATTAATTTATACCTTCCCCTTAGAATAGAAAAAAAATTTAGTCTAAAATTTTTTTAGTTAATAATTTGCAATATTCATTAATAAAATATACTTATGACCTCAACTGAACAGATACTAATTGACCATTCCCAAATTATTGAACTAAAGTCTGTTATTTTTTTTTCAGAAGAATAGGCAATTTTAAGAAAATAACTTGAAATTTTTCCTTTTTGGATAGGTATTTAAGTAGATATATTATATTGAAAATTCTTTTAGCGTGACGTCACCGGGTGGAATTATAAGTTTGGCCATTGCCGTTGCATATTTATAAAACTAATATGAGTTCAATTTCAACTTCAGATAAATTTTCATAAATATTTGGGAAACGCGTAAATATGAAAAACTGATATTTTGTTAGGTTGTTCTAGAACCTTATTCCCTTTGATTTTAATGGCCATCAGTGCAACTTTAAAATTTTGATCCAAGCCCATTGTGTGTCTTTCATGACTATTTTCTAGAAGATTCACTACTTGAAGATAGGGCAATATAAAAATACTGATGAAGCATCTCTGTGTAGGTGTGTATATGAAGAGACAGATTAAAAATGTTTAATGAAGCACTTGTCCTTGCCCCCATCCCTCAAGCTGCCTCATCTCGCCTAAGTCACTATCACTTAATATTTGATTATTGATTTGATATTTGAGAATAAAAAGGAAATAAGATTAGTAATGCACAAATTATATCTAGCTACTTATAGGTATTAATTAACGACTAACGCTTAAAGTATGAAAGTAGTGAGGGGTTGGGTCTCCAAAACCACTGCACTTTTAATATTAGTTTAAATATCTATTGTTTAGGGTTGGTAATGTGGGGAATATTACAAGCCATTCAGATGCTTTTGAATCCATTTGTTTGGCCTAGAGAGGTTGATGGTAAATTGGTAGATTATGTTAGTTTTGTTCATGAACTGTTTATTGTGAGGAGCGAAACGAGCCATCCAGAAGATGAACATTGTAAAAGTTATTTATTGTTAGTTTCAAGAATTTTATGGACAGTAATACCTTAGTTATAGGTAATACATATTATAAGTAGTAAGTTGGTTTGGTGCTCCCCTTTCACCCCCCAAATTATTATTAATCTTTTAGGGTGGTAGTTTTGGATACTTGTAGGTACTCTACTATGACTACCAAGATACTAGATAATAAAAATCAGAGCAATTTTTTTATCAATTTGAGACATTTTTATATTCTAATCAGACCAAAACATTTTAATGTTCTGAGTCATTAGCCAATATTGATAAATAGAATGAACTGAAAATAACATTGCACTAACGTGGTAGTGAATAACTGAATACTACAAGAAAATTAATTGGAATCTTTTTAAAATGCTCAACCAATAACTTTTCTTTAAATACTCTGAAGGAATACGATATAAATATGATACCTAAATTTTTGTGCAGTATCTTTTTCTGCGTGCTTTGTTACTCTAAACTCTGAACAATTATGGACATTCTAATATAGCAGACTTAAAAACGAAAAGGTATGGATAGAGTATGCGAGATAAATCTTAGTTAAAACTAAAAAAATATAATGTAAACAACAGATACGATTTACGTACTCACCTCTGTTTCATTTTCAAATAACTATGACACTACGTCTACAGACACCGATCATAATCTGTATGAAAAAAATCTATTTTACCTATTTCAAACAGTTTCTGATTATTAGCATGAATCAATAATTAAACAGCTGTTTCGTTTCCAGTCGCAAATCGCAATTTCCACGCACTTGATCATTTAGCTTGACAAAGAATTTTGATTTTGTCTATAATTGTCCACCAAATGTCATCTGTCATTAATTGACGTTTTGAGTATATATTAGACTTCGTATATTGTTTACATAAGGCAAAGCACTGCCATCTATAGTTTACAAGCCATGCTACTGAAATCTGGCAACGTTGCGTGTAATCCGAGCCTTAGTATCAATCAGGTCATAAATCGCCTTTTCTTCCATTTAAACGTTATGTAAACAGAGATATTGATTTAAAATAATAAATCAGTGTTAAAAAATTCCGTTTTGCATCGTGTTTATTCGTAATTAGTAAGGTAAGTTGATATTTTCACCATAATCGTCTTTCGTTTCACGTCACGTTTGGGTGGAAATTACAGTAAATTTTTATCATTTTCCGAATAGGTTCGAGGATATGGAATTTGGAAGATCTCGGAGAACTATACTTATACCTTTCATGGTCACTTTAACCGCATGCTAGCCACCAGCAGGTCCGGCGAGATTGATTACGTAGAACCCAGGAAGAGGAATAAACTGCAAGGGAACGGTACATTCCCGTAGAACATTATACAATAAAACTAGTTTTTAAGATATAGCCTGTGATAAACGCACAAAATCATAGTAACACTAACAGAAATGAGATATAATAACCATTCTTTTTATTCTATTGATGATTCTATTCTATTCGTAAAATCCACTTATGACACGCAAACGAAGTCGCGGGCGGGTGCTAATATAATTTAATAGATACTCCTATTTCTATTTTCTGTTAAATGCTACCGATAATTTCATATTTAGTTATTTTAATTCCGTATTTTCAATTATTAAATCATGACATCTTGTCAGCTGACGAAATAAATCAGACTACAAGTGACAGTTAATGCGACGTTGCCAAATGTAATAGCATGGCTTGTAACTATAGAAGGCAGTGGGCAAAGGTATTTTTATTTTAAACTATTGACTAGCAAATGTCAATTTCAAACTATCATTGACTATCAAATGATTATCTATCGATTATAAAATAATTCCAGGTTAAGTGTAAAAATTCTAAGTGTGGGTCTCAACCACACACTTAAACTTTTGAGTTTCTTTTCAACTATTGACAATCAAACTTCAATTTGAAACTATTATTGACTACTAAATGACTATGAAACGATTCACCACAGAAAATCTGTGAAAATTTAATATGAGGGACCAAACGCACAACTAACTTTTAAATTTTTTCTTAAACAATTATTAATCATCATTTTGTACGACACGGTCCACACAACCTAAGAAAGTGTAAAAAATTGGTGGTAGTGGTGGGGGGTTTTACTACCATCCGTATCCATAACACACCATAATCATCATTCTGAGAACCATCAAAAGCTAGTCATAGATGCCAGTTTTGGAAAATATCACTGACAAGATGATCAAACGATTCACGCATAGATTCACGTCAAAAATTGAATTTAATGTGGGGGGATCATCGATTTAAGAATAGGAAGACATTTGATAATGTAAAAAAATCAACGGATCTCCTGCTTTCGCACGAACTTCTTACGACATTGGAAATGAACCTACACATATTTTGGATAATATTTTTGGAAATAAATTTTTTTCGCAAAAAAAAAATAACACAGCTGTATCTGAATAAGCTTAAAACTTCGAAATATAACATTCCGTACGACATTTCGATCGAACAAACCGAATTAGTACGAAATGTAACACCGACGCATATCCGACTTCCAACTAAGGGCACCCTTAACCACTACTTCCGGTTGTCCGATTCTAACAATTTTAGTCTCAATCGATCCCCCGTTTAATTACCCCGAGCCGTATTTTTTATTTTTTTCTTATTTGGTCCTAGTTCTCGAGATATCGGGCTCCCAAAATGAAAATAGGGGAAAAAATTGCGATTTTTTTCGTTTTTTGCCGATAATTTTTTTTGTTTTTGAACTTTTTCTAAATTGTCTTTTACCATCTCATAGAGCTCGTCGAGTTGCGTCTTTTGATATTAAGTTCATTTCGATATCTTGAAAACTCTTCGTGCAATCTGCCTGTCTCAAAAAACTTCCAAATGACCCCCTATACTCTAACGAAATGAAAGTTATTTCCAATGACAATTCCAATGATAAAAATGAAAGTCATTTCCAATGACAAAAAAAGTTATGTCACTTTCACAAACTATAGTCACTTTGAATTCAAACGTTGGAAAGCGGTAAGTTGCTTTGTGTTTTGTTCTCTTTTTTTCGAATTTATATGAATATTTCTGCTTGTTGATTTTATAGCGAATAGAACGATCCAATAAGAGCCCAAAAAACTGGTCCAGATTCTGTAATGGTGACGTAGATAACAGCAGAAATATGCATGATCTTATATGATACAGCATGTAGTAGTGACTGATATTATGTGTACCTACTTATGTGAGACTGCATGCAGAGAGGGGTCGGAACTATGCTTAACATATATGAAACGGTACCTATGCAGTAAGATCAGTATTCTTTTTGCTTATGGTGTCGAGCTTCAGCTTTTTGCTTTATTTCAGAGATATTGAAAAATCATGAGCTATATAATATTTTGTGAAGAGGTACCTAATGGAAGTGAGGACGAAAATTTGTCTGATGACGATGACATGTAGGTATCGTCCACCAAATGATGATGATAACGAGTACCGTCCACCAAACAATGATGATAACCCTCTGGGTGATTTAGACGAGGATGAAGGAGATGATGACGAGGAAAATGTGGATAGCAATGTTCCGTCTTCATCGCGATCGAACAAAAAAACAAAAAAAAAATATAATTGGGTTCCTGGAAGGTTAGAATACAAAGAAGAAGATCACACATTTTTAGGGGAATTGCAACTAAGCCCAGAACTAAAGGCACTCAAGACACCTATCCAAATATTTGATTACTTTTTTTCAGAGGAAATGATAGAATTGATTGTATGTAAAAGTAACAGATACGCTTCCCAATTACGTAAAACATTTAGTATTTCAAGCACAGAAGTACGTCAATTTCTCGGAATCTTAATTTACATGTCTGTAGTGCGATACCCTACAACGCGGCACTACTAGAATAATAGTATGGAGTTCGAACCAATATCAATGACCATGTCTTGTAACCGTTTTGTAGAAATTAAACGTTATTTACATTTCGTTAATAATGGTAATATTTTGCTACCCGCAAACGCAGAGTATGATAAATTACAAAAAATTAGACCATTTTTGAGAATGTTGAGAGCCGCACTGCTAACCATACCAAAAGAAGAATATGTGGCTGTGGATGAGCAAATAATTCCAACAAAAACTAAAACAGTAGTTTAAGACAATATAACCCAAAAAAGCCCCACAAATGGGGATACAAAGTTTTTGTATTGAGCGGAGTCTCTGGATTTAGTTATGACTTTGATCTCTATGCTGGCAAACAGAGCGATGTGGTTCCAGAAAATGCACCCAACTTAGGGACAAGTAGTAACGTAGTTGTGCGGCTCACTGAGTCTTTGCCAAATAATATGAATCATAATTTTTTTTTGATAATTCGTTCAGTAGCCTTCAATTGATGGTATATATGCATAACAGAGGAATTTTACCTCTAGGAACGGTTCGACCAAACAGACTAAGTGGAGTTACGATTCCTACTAAGAAGGAAATGATGAAAGAGGGTAGAGGCTCGAGCACTGAGCAACACACGAATTTAGATGATACCACCGTGGTATTAGTTACTTGGTTGGATAATAAAATTGTGAATCTGTGCTCAACCTATGTTGGAGCAAATCCAACCTCAACTGTGAGGCGTTATAATAGGCGACATAAACGTTATGAAAAAGTTACCTGCCTAAAAGTAATTCAGTTATATAAAAAACATATGGGAGATCTAGATACACTAAATTCCATGCTAGGGTATTATAGGATAAAAATCCAGTCTAAAAAATGGTATTTAAGGGTATTCTTCCATATGCTTGACCTCATATGCGTCAACTCTTGGCTGTTATGGAGGAGATCTAATGAAGGGAATGATGACTATATGCCATTGCTGGATTTCAAACTTTGCTATTGCCGAATTATTAACAAAAAAAATTCACGAATTTTCACACCACGTACTAGAGGCCGCCCAGCGGCTCAACATAGCAATGACGAGACCCCATCCCCAAAAAAACCGAGACGTAAAATTGATTTACCCCCTAGAGAAGTGGCTAAAGACGGTTTTTATCACTTTCCTGACTGGTCTAAGAGCCGACAACGATGTCGCAACGAGTGTGGGAAACTGACATATATGGTGCCTTAAGTGCAAAATGCACTTATGCCTAAATAAAGACAGAAATTGCTTCATAGAATTTCACGCTTAAGTTTATAATAAAGTTTCAATAAATATTTCTTAAAATAAGGAATGTTTCATTTTTTCTTATAGCTTAATACTAAAATTATATAACAATTATACCTTGAGACATTTTTACGCAAACTGTTACATATTTGATACACACAAAATTATTGCTTTTAATACATACTGTATCATATATGCAACACAGTTATTTTTATCCTTAAAATAAAAATTACTATTCAAATTTTTATTTTAAATTTTTTTGAGGTTCCATACGACCAAATCTAACACATATTTTTTTTTTTCATAAAGATATAAAAATCCATGCAGTAAGGGGTTAACATTCTTTTTCTTAGTGCTTTCAAATATTATTAGGAATCATTATAATTATTTTATAGCTGATTATTTCGTCTGGAGTAAAGGAATTTTTAGTATTTTTTGACTATTAAGAATGTTTTTTTTTTGGGTATGGAAGAAATTGTCAACCATAGGAAATAAAGGAAACCTTTCTTAGGAACATTTTTTTTAAGAAACAGTTCTGGTATACCTATTTAAATTTTTGGTTAAGAGTTACTTTCTAAAAGAATTATAAAATTAACCAATTTTTTTAAAAACCAGTTCTGATTTAGATGAGATTATATTTTATATAAAAAAATATCTATATAATGTAACTTTCATACATGTGAATATTTAAGATACTGTTGTTACTACGTGTTCAATAAGTATGGCTTACATTTTGCTGTAACAATCATAATTAAACTGTAACCTAGAGGCATATTTTTTATATTCATAAAAAACTGGCCAAGTGCGAGTTCAACTCGCGCATTAAAGGTTTTTTATTCCGATATTATTAAAAATCCTTACTAAGTCCATTATTAATAAAATCATATTTCGAAATGCGATTAGAAATATAAAATAAAACTCTGCGGCCTGCGATCTGTTATTTAAAATGACATTATGTAGTAAATTATATAACCCTGTGTCAGGGAAACTATAATTGAATTAAAAAATTAATTTAATTTAAAAATGTGATTTTTTTAACACAAATTTTTTATTTGTATATTTTTATTCATTTTAGCGCCCTCTAGTAGCTTATAACTTTAAAAATTTTCTAAGAACTTATGTAATACCTATGCGCTATGGAATATCAGAAACCGAATCAAAATCGATCAAGTTATTTTAGAAATACAAATCAAATGCAGCACCCCTTGGTGGGCAAATACATTTATACAAACACACAATAATTTACTTAAAACACATGTACCTACCGTTTCCATCACATTGTAGGTAAAAGCAAACGAACGAATGTACTATGTAAAATAATTTATATTAAATTTGCCACTCCATGGATGTCTTATTCCACTGTCAAAGGAACTCATGAATTTTTGTAATTCAGTAACAAAACAGTACATGTCTGCACATTTTATATTTAAAATTGAGTCTTATGATAAAGACAATACGGTTTAAATTACTAGATTATAAATTTAACATATATCCTTTCCATATATATTTCAGATATATTTTTGTAAAATTTCATAGTCGAAATTGAGTCTTGTGCTCAAAGCGATACGGTTGAAATTACTAGATAGTAAATAGGACACATGTTTTCATTCTATTGTAGTGGTGTAATTAAATAGAGATAGGACCGTGCCTCCTTCGATACCGTTAGCGGCGAATCTTACTAGGAATCCTCAGTCTTGATATAATATGTCCATGGGGGGGGATTAAATTTTTTTTCATTTACAAAATCTGAGACAAAATCAATAAAAACGATTAATTTATAGGTACATTTTTAGTTTCAACCACCAACTACCAAAGGCGTAGGTACTCATACTGGGGTAAAAATTAAACCATACAAATCATACTTACTCATTTATTTTCATCATAGGATCGTTGCGAACTCTTGACTCCGTCATAATTTTACATTTTTTACAGATAATAATAACAATAAGTTCACTATTAATATAAACTAAAAAAAAAAAAAATAATAGACTAGGTACGTGTGTGTATTAATAGGAGAATCAGAATCGTCAGAATTTTCACTAAAATTTATAATAAAAGAATTCTGTTCCGCGAGTTCCATAATATCATCTAAGTTTTTTTCTTCCTTAACCACGTGGTAACAGCAATTCTTCCATTCGTTCGAATATATTGTCGCTATTGCGTCAAAAAACAGCTTCTCTACATCTTTAATTTTATATGTTGAGTTATTGGCAGCAATATATTTTTTTGTTTCGGCCCACACCAACTCAACTGGGTTGAGTTCACAATAATACGGCGGCAGGCGGAGAATTTCAATGCCATTTGCTTTAGCGGTTTCGTCGACTAAATAGGTACCTATTATATTGCAGGGCAATTTCGTTAACTTTCAACATAAGTTCCTTTTTTAAATAACTCATATACATTGTCAAGCCTTTACTTTGAAGCCAGTCTAATTATCTGCTGCATATTTCCATTGAGTTGTCGGTATCCTCTCAGATTTAACAGAGTGATAGGGAGCGTTATCAATGACCACAACGCTTCCCGGTTCAAGTTTTGGTATGATATTTTTGAACCAGTTTATAAACTTTTCACCATCCAGTATGAACACGACTTTCTAATTTGCTACGCACTGATTTAGGCAAGGGACGTGGCTAAGCCGAGTAGCACGAGTGAGTCACTATTTTCTTAGTGCGAGTGGACTATAGATGTCAGGGTAAGACATCCCACTTATATATTATTGAATAATCTTAACATAATGATTTCTCCGTCAGTATTATTTATAGACTGAAACCTACATTCAAGTTGAATACTACCTACTGTACGATAATTACCTATCACTCAATTTTAATTTGCTACGCACTGATTAGGCAAGGGACGTGGCTAAGCCGAGTAGCACGGGTGAGTCACTATTTTCTTAGTGCGAGTGGACTATAGATGTCAGGGTAAGACATCCCACTTATATATTATTGAATAATCTTAACATAATGATTTCTCCGTCAGTATTATTTATAGACTGAAACCTACATTCAAGTTAAATACTACCTACTGTACGATGATTACCTATCACTCAATTTTAAGCCCACTAAAAAAAAAGACATTACAAGAATTAAAATAGGAGACAGTAATTTTATTGGTTTTCACCCAATAATCACAGTTTACGATAATAGGTTTCCTTGTAAATAAATAATGGATAAATCTCAGATAAATAAGAATTTTTGAATTCGCGGGATCACATTCCCACGACAATTTCGACAGAAGCGAAATTAGGTCACCTTCACCCAGGTAGGTACTTCCTATAAAGCTGTAGCCTTATATTCACTATCACTGGACAATCATAGGGCATAGGGCGTATGGCTGCCAATTATTCCATTTAAAATATCCAACTTCAATGACAAGCACGCCGTTACCTATGGCCAGCACATGGCCAGCACATTACGCGCGTGTTGGACGAGTCAGGTATCATCAACTTCCTATAAAGGGAAATAAATAAACAAATAATACAAGAAGTTAAAGATGTTATCATTTAATAACTCGGGATATTATACACAACAGTTACAGAACAGATACCTTTGGTATTGCCTCATCGGAATGGTATTAATTGCACATAATTCGTTCTAACTACATATGTACAAAAAACTCTTAAATAAGAATTCGTAAAAATTCTACGTGATTTTTATTATTAGGTACATAATGATGGGAATGGACCTTCACAAATAGCTGGTTTATAGATATTCTGATTTTACACTATCATATAAACATAGTGTGGGTTTACACTCCAATAATATATAGAAATGCATTTAAATACACCATTACAATACACATTATCAATGAATTAATTACATTTTTACTTTCTATAAAAAAATAAATCAGGACATTTATCACACCATGTCACATTTGAAACAAATTTTATATAATGACAAACAAAAGAAAATAAAAAGTTGAGACAATTGAGTCCAAGTGGTAACATATGTGGTTACACGCTATTTATGCCTACAAAACTGGGACTAGATGGCATTGTGTGGGATGTCCCTTATATTATTATTATATCGGATACTTACTCACAAATAATACCACCCTTTGTGGTCTGGAAACACAAATGTACCAAAAATATTCAACTTGAAAATATCGTGATACAATGGGGTAGCGAAGGTAAAATTTTTTTAGATGGCGCTGTAGTCGCTGGTATCTTGTCATTACATTGGGAAATTGTCATTCTCAAAACTAAGATATCGCGTATTTATTGTGGTCGAAGAAATCATATACAGTTTTAAAGATTTATTTCTACTATCCTTTGATAAATAAAAACTTTTTAAAATGAAAGTATATTATTACTTAATTGCGCGATAAATAAAACATTTGCGGCTATCTAGTCCCAAACAAGACAGAGACTGTATTGTAGTAATTCTTTGACAATTTGACAAATAAACTACAACATTGACAGATAATTAGGTACCAGCGACCAAACGACACCTGGCGGGGGTAATTTCCAGTTTTTCTCCCCATTTACATTTTTATAATACAAAAAGAATATTAGAATCATTAGGTAGATACCTAATTATTTTTATAATCATCCAAAGGAATATTTATTGGAAGAACAATTAATTCATATAGGTAAGTTAATTTTATTTATTGTGGCCTTTAATTCAATGATTAAAATTGTATGCAGTTTCACCTGCTTAGAACTTAAACCAGTGTTTATCATGGTAAAAGGTAAATAGCACACAAAAATATGTTCCAAATTCGACACAGCAACTTGTTATCACACAACAAATAAACAAGCAAACACGTAACTTTCAACAATAAATAATATAAACGGAAAAAGGTACAACCTCAAAAATGACTAGATAATGAAATAAATTATACAATTTTAATTTCAATCCCGCTAAGTGATTACATACAAAATTAACAATAAAAATAAAGCAATTCAAAAACAATACTTCATGGGTATTTCCATTTCATAATAAATTATTCCAGTCGAAAGCCATTTGATTTTTTCGATATATTTATTATAATCTATATTTACAAATATATTTTAATTCAAATAATTTCATAATTATGAATAAAATATTTTTTAGTCACAGCTGTAATTAATTAATTAAAATTAAATCGAATTAGTATAAATATATATTTTTTTTAAATTTCATCAGAATAATACTTAATTCATACATGTTTATACAATAAAACTCAAAGTTAAGTGTAGGTCGTTTAGGCGCTGAGCGTTCTCTCACAATTCAAAGCAAATTAATTAATATTTTACACTAAAATATATATTTTGTCATAGTTTAGAAATTATCTTTCCTTCACACCAACTTTACTTAAATTGAAAACAAGTACAATAAAGAAAAATACCTTATTTTCTTGTTATTCTTGATGGCAAAAATTAAAAATAATAATCTTTCATGATTTATTTACCTACTTTGTCAAAGTTCTCATAATGTAAAATTCACACGAGTAAATTATTGCGTGCACTAATCGGCAAGCGTCTATAAGACGTTCGTCTGTGTCAACTTTATACGAATATATTCTCTGTTTTAAAATGACATAATAAAATTCAAGGTTAGAAAATTTAATTTCTACAGACAGTAATGAATTCGTGCAATCAAATTAAATACATTAAATGACATCTATAACATCAAAGAATAATATTAATAATACTTTGTTTTGAATTAAAAAATTATATGAAGTGCTACAATTAACTATTAGGGAGCAGTAATTACGCGCTGTTTATTCACTACTGCTAGATTAATAAACAGCGCGAATTCGCCTCTATAGCACCGCTCACCCACCGCAGGGAGGACAAACGTTATGCGGTATGCCTGCACTTATCTATAGTTAACTGCTGACAACTTTGACAAAGCTTATCACGTCAATATTCTCAAAATAAATTTTAAATCTTAAAATAAATTAAGAAAAAAAAATCAATACCACACCAGACAATACTTACATTATCACAGGATCCGATTACATACACCACACGCTCTTCTGCGAACTAATAGTTCTACTTTATGCCAATTACTAATTGTCTATGTAACATTGTCTTTGTTGATTTTTGTTACACACTATTTTTAAATAGTGACTAAAAAAAATACAATAATCTGCACACATGAATCCGTTAATATATAATAGATTATAAATATAAATCAATAGTAAATGCAGTCCCTTGTAATCCTACACCATAAGGAGTTATCCAAGTTATCCATTATTCGTGTGAGGTTTTAGGCCATTTTTAACCCCCTCCCCCCAAACAACATGACATGTATTTTTTTCTTAAAATCAAAAAGGATTATCGCTGAAACAGTTATAATTTCTTTTTTTAAATAACGAATTTTGAAATTTTTAATCAACGACAATTTTTTATGCATACAAGCTTAGTATGACGAGAGCTCTTCGGCGCGGCGATAAGTGGCACAATAATACGTCAAACGAGGTCAATGACCGTTGTTTTTACGCTTATTGCAAGCAGAATTTCACGAAAATAATTACACATCATATGCCATAATACCCTTCGCCCCTAGTCGTGATCGATCGTGATGCCATGCGAACCCCCTCTCCCCCTCTTTTTGAGCCTCGCGTGACTAATGGACGACTCATTAGATGTTTCTACAATGAAATAATTATGGGAATAAGTGTACATATACATTTATAAAAAAAGAAATCTTCAAGTACTATCTTGGAAATGTTACAAATACACAATATCAAATTGATTTTTTTCCCTAAAGTCCTAGTCTAGGGATGGTCACAATGTATAAAAGTATCGGAATTTATTCAGGGAACATTTGTCTTTAGAGTTGCTATGAATACAAGCATTCCGATTGGAAAATTCAAAGTATTCTCATAGATTATATTTTTTTATCTATTTTTAATATAAGTAAAATTTTTCGTAAAATATTTTCCGCTCGTACGAAAAAAATACACGAACAAAAAATTATTTTCGCAAATAAAATGTCTATGCGAACTATTGAGTCAATTTTTTTTTTACCTCATCAGAAATACATCCAGATTACACAGGATTCTTGTAAGTAAGGACACAAGCCGAAAACTTCAATCTGTTCTCTTATTGAATCTAGGTTTTATTTCTAGCAAAGAAATATACCCGGGGTCAACTATACATACCCCTTTATTTTCATTCCCCTGTGTGCTTTTATTTACTGTGAAAGTCTGAGATCCTGACTTATCTTATGAACCCTTCGTTCTTTTTCCAGGCGAAATAATGTTACACAAGGGTTGAAAGTGACACGAATTGGTTTGGCGCACGATACACTCGTGCGCTAATAGTTCGGGTGCCTCTTTCACCCGAGGTAAACACTCTAATTTTCATTACGAATATGAGGAAAGTAAAAAAAAAGTGTTAAATCTATATCTGAATCTGATGAACTCATTTTATAGAAATATCTGTCTATATACCTAATCGGCACTTGACAAAACAGCTGAAGATCGAATTGCCGCTTTGTCGCTTTTTTATGTTTTGTTTTTTTCCTGTTGCATTCTACCCAGCCAGTATTTTTTATCATTGATGATGGTAAATATTTATGTCAAACCTATAAAAATAATTTAGTTAAAAGTAAATTATAAGTATAAAGTCATACTACAAAATTGTTGATAATATTTTTAAATTACAATTTTACGCTGCCATTTCACCTAGTAGTTGTATAAAAATTTGGGACATGGCGTGCATAGTTTTTTTTTTTAAATCTTTTGACAGCAGAGAAATCATTTCTTAGGGACGAAAAGTACTACTTTCATCCCTCTGATTAGGTAAGTTCAAGCGTATTTTCCGAGTATGAGTAAAGAAAAATATATTATTACGAAGGAGGGTTGACATCTTAAATTCGGCCCAGGCTATTTTTTTATTCAAATTGTTAAATTAATTTTGACATATAAAAATAAAAGTAATTATATTAGAACAATTATTATTATTATTAATAATTTTGTTGGTGTCCAAATTTACCTTGGAAGTTACAAATTTTGAAGTATGTAATAACTTTTGGTACAATGTGTACAGGAAAAGAGTTTTTCTAATTATTGCATGAATAAAAAATAGCTATTTTAATTGAAAATAGAGAGTGGCAATGCTCCTCAGTAATATTTATTAATATATTTTGTGGTATAGGAACAATATTTCGCCTGGGAAAAGAATGAGGGGTTCACAAAATAAGTCGGGATCTTGTACTAAAAATTTCAAAATGTAAATAATGACTATATCGTTCTCTACTAGGATACAGATTTTGGAAAAATCAATTTGCATTCATGTTCATAACAAACCTGAGGGTACACGACAGAGTATTTTTATTAACTAATTTTTAGATATTAGTATATTTAATTGTGGTTGTGACGTTTATGTGTTATCTACATTGTGCATATAATAGGTACAGTCGAATAATACAAACTATTTCGTACGAAATGTCACAGTTGAACTATTTTAATTTGGCACATCGGATATGCTCACAATTCCGAAGACAACGTCCATAGTATAATAACTGTAGTGAAAACTTATTTATATAACGGTAACTGTGTCGGGATACGCAAAACCTCTACTGATTTATGGTAAGTAACCACAGGACAATATAAATGGTTAGAAATAGTAAATGCAATTAAAGTATCAAGTCCGACTGTCGTCTTGCGCACACGCAATCATTTTATAAACACATAAATTACAGCCATTTTTTTTTCATGCATTGTTAATATTATCAAGAGCCAAGTGATGACTAATTTTTTTTTGTAAAATGTAAACATTTCTTGTTTTTTTATCATTTTGCTCCGAGATCTTGGGTCTGTTTACGATTTCATTGTCACTATGGGGGTTTATTATCATTTCCAATTACAGTTCCTATTCCATGAAATGATATGTAGACATGTGAAAAAATGTTTCATACATTTTTCGATACTTTGCTTTTATTTGATTATTTGATCTTCTATTTGCTAAAAAACTTACTGCATACCTATAGTATTGTAACGCATAAAAGAACAAATTAAATACCAGAATAAACCCCCATGGGTATAACATAAAAATAGTTTCCTAATTAACAAATAGCGCCGTCAGCGTCGAGTAGCAGAACCATGCATACACAGAAAATAGTCAATAGCGTTGTGGCCACACCCTTAAATGAGGTGGCGAGACGTCCCATTATAGATTGTTTTCGACGCCATTATAAAATAGGCGGGTCGTCGAATGATCTCTGAAATTCTGGAACGGCCAGTACGAAGTGAGAGGTGTGAGATGATTACACCCATAGAAAATTCTTGAACCTAATTGGTTACTATAAAAGCGGCGCAGTCATCGCCGACAAGTGAGTCAGTTGAAAGAATGAAGGAAATCAATTGTACTACAGATCTTGGAATCTACGAGCGCGCGGCGCCCTTAGTTGTGAGTGACCAATCTGTATACGCGTCAATGTCAATCGCTCGCTACTGACCGCTCCGTTGGGGACGCACAATAACGAAAATGTGTATTTACGATTACAACTACAAATAAAGGCCAAGCACGTTCGTAGATTGCAAGATCTGTACAGTGCGCGATATAAGCGAACAGAAGTGAAATTTGTAGCGCCAGAATATCAATGCAGCGGTATAATTTATATTTCACTTTTTTTTTCATTCCGGTCTTTAGAAGCCGACGATGGTACTGGCGTAACAATATTTAAAAAAGAAATAAAAATCCAATTTAACTCTTGATATGAATCAAAATTCGTATCACCGATTCCGATGTGCCATATGAAGTTAGTTCAACCACATACTTTCTTCTAAATCATGCCTTTTTTAACACATTAATTGCAAACCACGAGACGTTTATTCGGCCGCTGTTTGATTTGGCCTATCATGCGTCGTTACATGCCACCATCTTATCATTCTCTAAGAGTTGCATTCAGCAGGGTGTCGTGTTAAGGTAAATAGTTTCCAACGGGCCATTAGAAAAGAGATTAAGTATTCTCAAAGTGGGCGTGGCTATTAACATCATGCATTTATTTTATGAACTCGTATTGAACATGCATTGAACCTTTAGTGCAATCTTAATTTTCAGTTTCGGCAATGAAAGTGTTAATTTTATAGTGAAACATTTGTAAGTTACGTCTACGCATCGTAAATAAAATTATAACTAATAATAAATTATGTAAAATCAATCAGATATACACAATTACCTGTCAAAGTGAAAATATTTATATTTATGTATCACATAACCCTAATTAATGTCGCGTACAGACTAAACAATGTTTGGATGCAAAGGCATAGCTATAAAATCAGTGATAGTTGCTTATCTTTTCTATGTTATTTTAATACATTACGTATTAAATGTAAAATGACGCTAAAGGTAAGCCGCTTAACTTTGGTCTTTCCTGTAGATGCGGGAGAGTAGTGTTGAATCCGCACTGTATTTGGTCCAATATATACAATACCTGACCCAAAGACAATGCGGAATCATCTAATCCACACCGCGTGGTTACCGCAGGGAAGACCAACATTATGAGACCAAGTCTCAAAAGTCCACGCTTTTAAAATATAAACGTAAAACTTAATTCTGGATCAACACATCGAGCGCAATTGGATTTTGCACAGCATTATAGTCTGATTCGGCCATAATGCATACAGATGAAATATCGAAGTTTTTAATTCCACATTTCAAGTATTTTCGAGCTTGTGTATACATGTAAGTTATCAAGTTGACCAATAAATTAAATATACCTGTACCAATGACGTTACATATAGTTTAAGGTAGACTGGTTCCTTTAATATGGATAAAACTTAGAATGTGTCTCTCGCAAAATTTCATATGATTTCATTTATAGGCATATAGGATTTAATGTGCAGCGGTAAAAATAAATTTGTTTAAAAAATATTTAATATATTATAATATATTATATAATAATATGATATATAAAAAATAATATAAAAATATTTAAAATATATTAAAAAAAAATATAAAAAATATTTTCTTATTGAAATTTTTATAATATATTTATATCCATAAATATAATGTAATATTTATAATAAAATATTATTTTTTTATTATTATATTATAAAATAACATTAAAATATAGAATTAAACGTTATTCTTTGGTCTTTTTTTAATAGTATTATTTCCATACTTAGCATTACACAAAAATGCATTTTGGAAACTGAGGTAGGAAAAACAAAGAAGCTACGTGACAGATCGACTGCGTTGGACCGAGCATAGACTTCGAGCGACTAAGGCTTAAACCTTACTTTGAGCTTCACATGCCGAGAAGGCGTATAACATGTCTACTAAAAACTATATGTAATGTCAATCTATACAAAAAAATTATACGATTTATTAGTGTGAAGAAAACAGTAAGCGAAACAATGAAGTTCAGTTTACCTAAAATAACTTGAACGAAAGTAATATAAACAAATATATATTAAACAGTGTTGAAGAACGATCTAATATTATGACATTTGTTGTGTACAAGTTGGTCATACCAATCACTGTATTTGGGGATTGTGGAGAAATGTAAAATCTCATTATAAAGATCAATATTGCTGAAGAATATAGTTGAACCACGATCTTTATTAAATCAACTATAAAAGGGTTAAAAACTGGAACCTCGAAGCAGATGGCGCTACTGTTCAGTGGTCTAAGCTCCCATAACACAAGCATTGTACTTATTTATTTTGGAACTAGATTACGCTGTGTGGGATGCCCCACGTAATATATTAAAAAAAAAAAACAAATAGGCAATACAGGTACTTACTTCCTGTTGATCTAGAATCATAAAAGGCAAGAAGTATAATAAAGTCTCACAAGGTCCACAAAAAACGGAAAAAATCCGAAAAAAATAATTTGTAGTTATCTCAATTTAATTTAAAAAAAATGTATATATTAAAACTGACCTGCGTTATCATGCCATCTAACGGTGAATAGCGTTAATACGTTAATAATATAAATACGTTACAGAATAGTACCTAAGAAACCTCAGGGTGCGAGTTCGACACTTGGCCGGTTTTTATTATTCAGTTACATAAAATATTTTTGAATCGACTATCAGCTTAGTAAATGCAGCTAGTGTCAAGTTTAAGTTTTCTTACGCATTGGCAAGTTTTCTTACGCATTAGCACACAGCGATCGTTAAGACCAACTTGAAATGTGGTAAAGATACATAATATATTTGGTCAAAGTTGTCTATGATTTTTACTTATTTTTCCTATAACCTTTCATCATCTAACATACCATAAATTATACATTATCAAAAGGTTGAAAATCGCCCGGCCAATTGTCACGTCTAGCGGCACGATCGGAACCAGTGCAAGCGAAAAAATCATCACCTTCAAAAGGATCAGTTTCTCTCGTGAATATATTGACTGAATCGGATTTTCTAATATCCTTGTGCGTCGTGGGTTGCCTTGTTCTTAGAGGTGGTACTTCTTCGTCTTCCTCCGCTATGGAAGGCGCCCTGGCTCTCGGCTGGAAGTCGTCTTCGAACATCGACCGCGGCGATATCGATTCTGAATCGTATCGGAATCGCGTCGCAGGCGATTCCACGTCGCGTCGCGTCGGCGGCGTGACAGGCGAGGCTGTCGTCTCTTCTGATTCGAAAACGAACCTGTCAATTGTTTTTCATTAAGATAAAGAAACTAATACTAATATAGATAATATTTGTTTTATTTGTTCATTAGTTTTTGTTATTATTGTACACACAACTAAAATATATTTCTTCCGATGACTGACAGATTGGCCGAGTGATTATAGACCCTAACTGCGGAACCAAGATTCGCGGGTTCGATTTCCGCCCGGGACAAATATTTGTGTGCATGAACATGTCTATTTGTTCCGTGTCTGGGAGTAAAAAGTATCTATATACGTATATATTTAAAGAAAGAATATTTAAACATATATACCAGTTGTCTGGTACCCCATGATACAAGCATAAGAGTTGCTTACTTTGGTACTAGATGGCACTGTGGGATGTTCAAGGTATTATTGTTATTATAATTTTATTTCATATAAACATTTTAATAAACTTGATCCAGTTGGGTGTAATATTTTTTGTTCCATAATAAACAACGATGTTTTAATCTTAGTTAGCAGGCCTCAACTAGCAGAATCATCTAGATGAAGCGTCTCCTATTTCGAAACGAAAACCTGAGTAAAATGACAGACTCGGAAAATAGGCATAACATACGTCATTATCTTTGTCAGTTTATATTTTTTTTAATTACACATTAAATATGTCAGGATCTTTATTTCTTTTCCAGTACGATATTTACATGCGCGTAACAGTAAATACTGCTTTAGTTTTAAGTCAAAGCCTCAAGTAGCGTATAATTAATTGGTCTGTAGCGTATATTTGCATCATCTTTATGTGCAGTGTCGACATTAGTTACTTCATTCCGAATTCAATTTTTACAATTCGAGATGGTTACCCTAAAAAAAATGAAGCTAAAAGCTACCGAACAGATTGACATATTGGTGACACCAATGGACGGAGTGATTCAAGAGAAAGGTTTACGTGTATAATTTATTATAGTTTTGTGTTAATTAGTTGAAATATGACGATTATTGTTGAAGAAGTCGGAAAATATCAAGCCGAATCAAAGAGCTTTCAGCGATAACTCTGCCTAGAGAGATATAACGAAATAATGTATGGAGGAATTGTTTCTTTTATATAGAACTAAAGAAAAGTCCGCGATGGCATATGTCTAACTTTTATGTATAGATTACTATAAGTATTTTTATGTTTAAAAAAATGGTGTTGGATGATGAGGTAATTGGTAAGCAATTTATACGGACACAGTAATAATCTTTATCAAATTAAATACGTTATTTACCTTCAGCATTTCATACGGATTATGATTGCCCTTTACGCCATACAATTTAAATAAATATCTTCGAAGTTATGGAGAAATAAAAACAGGGCGGTCGGTGGCCCCCGCCGACGCGACTCTCGTGATGTAAAATTAGGCAGAAGTTATCAATATTGTATACAAAGAAATATTGTAGTTTGTTTTTATGTATTAATTTTTTACTTTTTCAAACATTTATGGAATTGGAAATAAAATACATTAAAAATACTCCAAATAGCATGAACTTATATTTAAATGTAATTAAATCCAATCCACATGTTCGACGCAACAAGCTGATGGACACTACGGCTTATATGCTCTGTTACTCGTGCGAAGCCGGGCCGGGCAGCTAGTTATAGATAAATTAAAATTAAATTGGGAATAAATTAACAAAGACAAAGTTACGGACAGACGGACGGACAACCCTATCAATATAATCTAGCGGCTTTTTCGCTACCAGCACCAGCAAACTTAGATATTTTTTATACTGATATCTGTGGCAGAACCATCTAAATTGTTGTCTTATTGGTATATTTTTCTTATCCAATTAGAAGTAATTATTTTAATCTCTATTGTAATGGACAAAGATCACTTTGATTTTATGATAAAATATATTATTGGAATTTTCGTGATCAGTAGGTACAGTTTACAAAAAGCTATCTAGTTTTTTTTTTATTAATTTTGCAGAAAATATTTTTAATTGACATTAGTGTTACTGCAAATTAACTTCTCTCACCTCGTGCCCTCGAGACTGGAATATGGGGGCCTTTTTTTAGGCTGTGGCAAAGGCGGCGCGTGGGTGACGTGCGGTACGGGCGCATCTATGAACTCGTCGAAAGGCGATCCTACGTCCCTTTCGAACCTATCTCTGCGATGTCGATCGTCGCGACGACCGCGCCTTCTGTCGTCTCTCAACCTGGCCGGCACTGTGTCCACCGTGTTCGACACCATACGGCGTCCGCCCCACGATAAAGTCGCTCCGTACCTGTGTAGTAAAATCCCGTTATTATTCATAGAGACTTAACATAATCATGAAAATATAAACTGGGACAGGATTGTGTGTATTCAATCAAAATGTATTCTTTAAAATAATAAACTAGTTGACAATTTATTTTAAATTATTTTATATGAAAGAGTGTGCTAAATATAATATAACAGTGCAAGAATTTAAATAAAATAAATCATTATTAACAAAGTTATGAATGTTTAAAATATCCTGTTAGATAGAGAGGGCAATACCGCATGGAATACGTACGTGTGACGTCAGTCAGCACTCTACAGGCGCAGAAATTGCCGGGAGACAGAAAATGTATTGTATTACTTTCAAAAGGCTAGAAATTTCTACATTCTGTGCTTGAGAGTGCCTGAACAGTAGGGCACGTTTGCGCCCATTTTTATTTTCGGGTGTAGTGTCGTGTGCAAAGCTATTATTATATTAGATAAAGTCAGTCTAAGATGTTACTGTTGCAGTAAAATTTGACTAAAGATTGTAATTGCAATCATTTTTTCAACTCATACCGAACCTGGATAAGTTAATACAAGGTGGATTGGGTTACGTGGTCGTGGAGCTCTATGCTCATATTGTATGAACAACATAGAAAAACTTACAATAAAGAAAGTTCGTAAAGATTATATAAAATGTTACTACATTTCACTGAAATATAGACCAAAACTAAAATATCAGTGAAATTAATGTTCATATTCGTCAATAAATAACAGAAATAAAGAATTTTAAGTTTTACATATTTTAGCGAGTATCAACTTGCATATGACGTCACATTTAGAACTAAAGCACCAGTCGCGATACGTGGTATATACCTACGGGTGATGGCGTCACTCACGTGATTACACCGCATAGAATGTTTAAGTCTTATATGTCTGTTGAGTTTGCTATTTTCAAAATATCTGAATATTACTTACGCGGTTTTGCTTAATTTTTTTATATTCTTAAAAAACAATTCGTATACTTCTTTACATTGCAGCGACTAAAGATTAGTAAAGTCGTATTACTAAAATCGACAATATACTGCAACATTTAATTATGCCGCGGGAGTGTCGTTGATCGACTGACGTGATAGCTTTGGCTGATCTAAGGATACGGATCGATAAACAATCGCTCAAGGATCGATTGTGTCTATCGATCTAGAATATCCGATCAAAGTTCATTATGTGGGCGCCGTTGCACCATAAGGTATATTTCTCACCTCCTTTCTATGGTATCGTCGGCCTGCCTGAGCTCTGCGCGCCGTCGTGATTCCCTCCACCCCAAAGACCCATAACTACATTCTGAAACATGAAACAGGAATATGTGGCGATCATCAATGTTTAAAAATGAGCCTTTCTCACCAAGAAAATGGACCCTCAAAACCAATCTGATTCTTAAAATCAGTTTGATTTTGAGGGACTTAAAATATTGTATAAATTATGAATATTTTATTTAAGGTAATTTTCAACATAATGCTACATTGTTCGGTCTGTTTTCGCCTCGAGTAAAAGAAGTGTGAACTGTATCCATTGCGGTTTCTAAAAATAAGCGGAAGACATAGTGCGCACCTCAAAATTTTTGGGTTCATTTCTCGAGCATCCTTACTAAGCACTGGCCAATCTTAAAACATTGATGGTGGGATAAGAATATATTTTTTTTCCTTTTACTGGTTTACAGTTCAACGAAACTGAGTTGCTGCAGGAAACGCCAACCTTATACGGTATACTTTTAGATTACAGTTCAGTCTTCGTCGACCGTTATTGTCTCTTCACCCAAGTGGGAATACGAGGGTCGGACTTAGAGTGGTCGGTATATTGATCACACACGATACTAATACATAGTGTTGACGCCTGAATATTTCCTTCCTGCAAATTTCATCCAGCGCACAAATATCGAAGAATATTTTTTCGATATCGCTAAAAGAGGAGACGCTTAACAGAAGGGAAGCAAGGAAGTCGATCGACCGTGCACGCTCCCAACTCATATCCAGTAAGTGAACCTTTCTTTATTTTGGGTATCAACAAAACAAAATTATTGTTTTTAGTCAAAGGTTTTCTATTCTTTTTCTTATTTATTGTATGCTCGAAATAAACCCTAGATCGATTCAAACCAGACCTTCGCAGGTCAAGCCACATAGATAATAAACACGAAGTTATAAGTACCGTCTCTCCTCCAGCGACGATCGGGCCAGCGGTCGCGGGGCGACGATCCTTCGCTGTAACTAACACAAATAAATCGCTTTAATCCCTTAATGCTATATGCTTATTTAACTTACAATATAGATGCATATGCGTCGTTCGAATGGACGGGTTCGATCCCCGCACGGGACAAATATTTGTGTGCATGAACATGTCTATTTGTTCCGTGTCCGGGTGTAAAGTATCTATATACCTATGTATATATTGTAAAGAATATTTAAATGTGTATGTCAGTTGTCTAGCACCCCATAATACAAGCATTATACTTGCTTACTTTGGGAATAGATGGCGCTGTGTGGGATGTCCCTGATATATTATTATATATTATTATTATATGCTTAATACAGAAACACTACAAAATAACATTTGATTTTTGATCGTTGAATATAACTTTTGATGCTCACGAGCACAATATATACTGTTCCGTAGTTCCGCACCGTGACTTAGTACGGTAGCGCACAAACGAAACGGAAAAATCATATAGATGAACGCGATTTTTTCTCCCCGACAAAAATAACACGTTTTGTTTAGTATAGTTAGAATCAGGTTCACCATATTTCGATATGACCTTACTTTTTTTGTAATTTATGAAAAATTCTTACCAAAAATACAAACATTGGCCAATGTGAGCGCGAATTTAGAGACGCAGTGCGTGTGGGGCGGCGAAGATACTTTTTTGAAGTGAAAAGTAACCCAATATTTTTCCTCAGGATTCAAGCTATTAGGCTATTAAAGCGGGCAATTTTCGTCTTCAGGGTGCAAGCTATCATCCTGGAATTATCATTACGATTGGTTCAGCAGTAAACAACATGAAATAGGGTGCGCCAGTGCAGCGGGGATTTAGGCGTTGCGAGCTAAACAGAAGGCGCCATATAAAATCCAAAGATCTGTGTTTGAACTGTGTCGTTATGTTTGAGCAATAGTGTACTTTATAACTAAAGGCCGAAAAAACGTTACGTTCAAAACAATACAGTAAAATTATATTAAATTTTAAAAATATGTTAAATTTGTGTTTATATATTTCGGGATCTCGGTAAATTCTGGTGAGTTAAATTGTCTTCTGCATAGAGATATTTTCTAATATAGCACTCATAAGTAACAATTACAGTAGACTGTGTTTATTTTATGCGGCCTCTAATCGTTTAAAATATTATGCTCTCGGTAATGTCACGTAAATGAGAAGGATTAAGAAACATCTTTTTATTTCTAAATACTTACTCTTCTTCATCGTCCCAAGAGTGATGTGGCAATCTATGCCTATCTCTTTCCTTATCTTTATAGTCTTTAGACATTCGCTCTCTACTTCTAGAATCCCTGTATTCCCTGTCTCTACTGTAGTCTCTCTCCCATGCGTTTTTGTCTCTCTCTCTACTCCTACGATCTCTGCGATCTCGGTAATCTCTTTCTTTATGGTCCCGTTCCTTGCTTATGTCTCTCGTGCGGTCGCGACCACTGCCCGAATCCCGTCTGTCTCTTTCCCTCGTGCTTCCCGAGTCGCGGCTATCTCTGTCCCTTTCTCTCTTGTCGCGTAACTTCTCCTTGTCCCGGCCGCTACCCGAGTCTAAGCATTCTCGGGATCCGGATGAGTTGTGCCTGAAGAAAATATTTATTCTAATTATAATCCATTATACTCATTTATTTATTCGCAGATAAATTCAGTATATAAAAAAAAATTGGCCAAGCGCAAGTCTGACTCGCACGCGAAGCCTTCCGTACTACCGTACAATATAAAAAAAACCACATTTCTTGTATGGAGACACCCTTTAATTTTTAACTTTTTTTATTTTTATTATTTGTTGTTATAGCAGCCATAGTAGTACATACTTCATGAAAACTTCAAGAGTAGGCAATGATCTCACAACCACCAATCACCAAAAAAGTCGAAAAAGTATGTTTCTTGTATGGGGACCACATTTATTTTTTAACTTTATTTTAGTTTTATTATAGTGACCATAGTAATAACACAGATTCTGTGAAAATTTCAAGTGTTTACTTATTACGGTTCAGACGATATAACCACGTGACTGACGGACAGACAACGGAGCCCTAGTCATAGAGATTCCGTTCTCTAAAAATGACGTAATTTTATAATAGTATTAGACACAATTCCATCTCCAGCATAGTCTACCTGGAGTCTCTGGGGTGCGGATGTCGATGGTGCCGTGGCACGGGCGGCTCCTCGTCCCACGGCGACACGTCTCGCGACGATGAAGACGTCTGACCTGTATTTATTTATATAAACAGAGTATTTATTAACGCTCGATGGAAATATCGTCAAATAATCGATTTTATTACAATAAATTATAAGAGTTTGGATACATATTGTGCCATCGCCTAGTCGACGCGATCATTCGATAACTTAGAAAAGAATCACAGCACTAGGGTACTAAATAATTTAATCAGTTATACTTACGTCACACGATTGAAAATATAAACGACCAAATTTTATGGGCGCCTAGAACTGTGATCCTTGACTAATAACATGGTTATGTCATCTGAGAGTGTATATAATTTGAACAATCGCTTCGAACTAGACGATGGCTTCTTGAAGTAGTCTGGGGTGCGGTTTTGCACAGGTCTAGGGTTTACTCTAGCTGATACACAATTTTCCATTTGCGACGCTACTCCCTTCGAATTTCACGTGAAAAGTTTGGCGCAAGCCTTGACAGAGCTACATGACGAAATAAAAGTTCCTACCAACTGCAACCCTAAAAACAGAAGAGACGGTAATACTTAATAAAATAATTACTGTTTTTTCTTGGGTAAGTTGTATAAACAGCACTAATACCTGGAACATTCCACGCAGCGCCATTTAGTCCCAAATTAAGCAAGTATTTTGCTTGTATCATTGGGCACTAGACAACTGATATACATATTTAAGTATTCTTTACTAGCGACCCGCCCCGGTTTCGCACGGGTAGCAGAGCATAATATATGCCATAGTGTTTTTTTTTTTTTGTGGTAGTGTCGTATCAACTTGTTGCGTTGAACATGTGGATTAGATTTAATAAGATTTAAATGTAACGTCATTTTAACCTACTTGGAGTATTTTTAATGTATTTTATTTCTAATTCTGTAAATATTTGAAAAAGTAAAAAATATATACATAAAAATAATCTATTTTTTCAAATGCAACAATGACAACTTTTGCTCAACTTTATAGCACGCGTGTCACGTCGATGTGGGGACGCACGACCGCTTGTTGCGCGATAGTTTTTATTTTGCGTTAACATATGTCCACCTATTATGCCCCACTGCAGGGGCTTAAGTCTCTTCTCGGAATGAGGGTGCTAGTTGTTTACCTGTTACTCGTCTTGATTTCAAATCAATGAAGAATTTTGGCACTAGCTTTAAGCAAAGACGTTACTTACGTGAGCGGCAGTGTCTCGGCCGACGCCTGGTACGTGGCGCGGGTGGCGTGCGGTCGCGCCACGCGTCGCTGTCCTTGCTGTCGGAGGACCAAGGTGAGGCGCGTGCCGCTAGAACCGACCACCGCCCGGCGCCTTCTGTTGCCCGTGTCGCAATCTTATCTATGAAAATAGTTATACAGTCTGACAAGGAAGTTTTGGCACGTGGCAACATCGGAAACAACCGCGCAATGGGGTGTGTCACTCAAAACTTTTGTAGATGGCGCTTTTGGAAAGCGGTACCTTTTTTACAAATTGTGATATATTTTATATTTTGTGAATATATTTTATTTTTGCTGTAATTAGTATTCAACGCTATCACAAATTCAATTAAAAAACGAGTTACGTAAGCGGAAAGCATCAGTGAAAGGAAAAAAGGCTGATTTGATATAGAAGTAAGAGATTGTAATTAATAATAATAACGTCTCTAAAATTTAAATTTTTCAGTAACGGAAGGACCGTTGAAGAACTGTGTCGTGATTTCTA
The DNA here is from genome assembly GCA_949709985.1 of Luffia ferchaultella. Taxonomy (NCBI): domain Eukaryota; kingdom Metazoa; phylum Arthropoda; class Insecta; order Lepidoptera; family Psychidae; genus Luffia; species Luffia ferchaultella. The sequence goes on along the minus strand of OX453255.1, from coordinate 19,740,456 downwards.
TTCTTTTGTATTTGTTGTGGATTGGAGTATTATGACCGTAACTATAATTTTGGTGTTTTACAACTTATCTTTGAAACTGACAGTTTAATTGGATACCGCCGCTGATGCACCACCTAGCGAGAGAAAAGGGCAGTGACACATCCTATTGTGAGAAATGTCACTTTATGAGAGGTTATGGTTTGCTGTAAATTCAAGGAACATCTAAGTACGTAAAATTATTGAACCTACTTTCTTTAAGACCGTATAAATTCAAGTTAGAGTGAAATTTGATTATGCAACGAAAGGCGTCCGCGCTTTGTATAAAAACGATACAATGAAGTTAGTTAGTAAACTATATATACAAAAGTTTGGAAAGCACTGATTCCATTGATTCATTTGGAGATTACCTTAATTACATGTGCTATGACATTTAAAAGCTTTTTAAATACACTTCAGGTTGCGCAATTGAAAAGGAACCGAAAACAAAGCAGTTGCCATTGCCTTTAACGATCAGACAATTATGCTAATTACCACATCTAACAATAATATGTCGGACTTCCCACACTGCGCATAGTGTGGGATTTGGCCTTAGTTGCGGTCATCCCCTTTTATGTATTTTTGGAAAGATAACACTCAGACGAAACTCCTATTGAAACTCCGTTGGTATTCTCTGTCATAGTTTTAGAGATATGGGGAAAATCGAGTAAAATCCATAGAAACCATTGAATGACAATATTTCCTTTCCTGAAATTGTTTTTTCATTAAATGATTTATAGTATGATAGGAACCTACTAAATGCAGCAATAACTTCATAAAAACTTAAACGATCACGCTCTTCTAGGCTATAGCAATTTTTTTTTTGTACGATTTCGTAATAATTTTTTTCTGGTGAATCTTGTCACGGTCCAATTTTTATCAATGCGTAGATGTTAATTTCAGTACTAAGTACTACCACAGAGAAAAAAAAAACTAGTTGCGACAACCGTAGGATCTCGGAAATATTTAATTTTAAAGTTAGGTTTGTCAATTAATGTAATCGCTACTACCTTTAAAATACTATCTTAGCCACTTTATATCATCGATTTAAGCAAATAACGAAATAAATAGTTGGTTCCGACACTTGCCTGCGGACAGTTTACGAATTATCCTCATTATCAGATTGTATCAATATTTAGCCTGTTGATAGCGCGACTTCATCAGCTTCCTTAAGATTACTAATACCACCACCTCCTCCTATTAGATGCCGATAGGTGATAATTAACATTTTTCGTTGTCACTCTTAAGAGACGCAGAACTTTATTCGGTATACGTAAGGTTTTCTTTTGTTTTTTTTTTTGACGTGTACGAAGTTTCAATAACGTTTGATAAGGATCGCACGATTCTAGTGCACGGCGAAACAAATCTATGATGGTCGTTTTTCGATCCAATTTCCGTGCATGATGCTGTCGATCATCATACCAGTCTGGTGCTTGTTCCTAGACTCACCTGCTTGCTCGGACAACATGCATATTAATATTGCGCTGCATTCTATAATTTGCCGACCATGGATTAGTATTTTATGTAAAGTATAAAAATGATCCAACAGTTATGAAGTAGAGAGTGACTAAAAATTCACCAGAACCCACAATTGATGAGAAACGAAAAAAGACTATACAGTCTGAAATAATAGCGGAAATGTCACTCTTGACTTGATAAATATCGTTCGTCCGAATTTAGTAACGACAAATGACGGAAACACCCCACGAACAGCACTCTCAGACCGAAATCGTATAACAATTGCAGAGATTTTAGGCACAGAATTATAGTTGGTGAATGATCTGAATACTATTTTGGTAGCTCAATCGAGTGGGTTGACAATTGATGCTGAAAATTTTGAAGAATATTGTAAATTTGTTGCTGCAAAGTATGTACAAACATATAACTGGTTTTATATGTCCGTCACTCTACATAAAATACTAAGTCATGGTTGGCAACTTATAGAGTGCATCGGAACACCAAAAGGTATGTTGTCTGAGCAAGCAGGTGAGTCTGGGCAGAAGTACTGGCGCTATGATCGACAACATCATACACGGAAATTGGATCGAAAAACAACCATTATAGATTTGTTTCACCGTGCACTAGAATCGTCTGATTCTTATCTAATAACACTTCATACACGTCAAAAGAAAAATACGTTATCTACTGAATAAAGTTCTGCATCTCTTAAAAATGACAACGAAAAATGTTAATTATTACCCATAGGAATCCATAGGAATCCAATAGTTTGGCAGCTGATGAAGTCGCGCTAACAACAGACGAAATATTGATACAATCTGATAATGAGAATAATTTACAAATTGTCAGCAGTCAGTTATTAGAACCAAATATTTATCTCATTATTAGCTTAAATCGATGTTAAGTGGCTGAGATAGTATTTTTTTAGACACACATTGATGATAGTCAGCCTAGTAATACAGAGAAGAATAGTGCTATTAAACAGAAGTCATGTTAATTACCGCCCTTAAACAATACTTTCGCATACTTTTTGTGACAACCCTATTTCCGTATAAACCTACGAAAATTTTAGAAATGCAATATCTCCGAGATCTCGCTAGATAGATATTTAATATTTTAATGATTTGAAGGTATAGTACCTTAGCATATTTTAATAGCAAAACAAAATGCGACCATTAAATTGCTAATTTTATATAATTTTTTTTTTAAATTTACTAATAATTATTTTCTCGCTTTCTAATGCGGTAAAAAACTTGCGATTTTTCTATCTAATACATTTCAAATCCACAAAGTAATTTTTTTTTTCAATAGAGAATTTAAATTTTTTCGGGATATACCGACAAAAACGTTTTTCTTGAAGTTCAGTGACCTTTCACAAAAAAATTAATATCTTTTAAATTAAGTAAGATATCAAATCAGGTCTTTCTTAGGGTGGTTGATTATGATTAAACCCACCAAAATCGAACATGAAACTAGGATGACCGCAACTAAGGCCAAATCCCACAATGTGCAGCGCCATCTAGTTCCAAACTAAGCAAAGCTTGTACTATGAATACCAGACAACTGATATAAATACTGAAATAACCTTTATAATATTTACATATATAGATATATTTTTTACACCCAAACACAGAACAAATAGACATGTTCTTGCACACAAATATTCGTCCCGGGCGAGAATCGAACCCGCGACCCTTGGCTCCGCAGTTAGGGTTTCTAACCGTTTGGCCAACCGGTCATCTAAACAGTGCCCTTCATCACAGTATACCACATTACAGAGTGGTTGAATTTCTTGAGGACGATACGGTATTTTGGTTGGGACTATATTATAGCTGTTATTAAGTTATTATTTATAACGATTATTGTTATTTTACTAATGTATAATATTGACTTGTTAATTTGGACGATCGTTGTATTTGTTTTTGTTGTCAATTATGTGTTTGACGTTTGAAAAGAGAATATTTGTATTTCAACTTTGAATAAAATTATTTTGATTGATTGATAACGTTGGACTACCTGGGCGACGCGTGGTGCTGAAGGGAAGATTCCGCTGTTTATTGCTCACCTATTCTCTATCGGACAAACCTATAACGCGGAACCATCCCCCGATACCACGCAGTTATTGCAGAAAAGGCCAACGTTATGCGGTTTACCTTTAAAATATAAATATACCTTTGGTATCGGGTGAAGACGCACTTGCCACATCGCTCAACGAACCCGTAGACAGACGAGCCGGCGGTGGCGCTTCTCTCACTGGCTCGCACGGACTCTTCAACTCTATCTTCTTCTCTTCGACTTTTAATTCGTTTTCCACTTTCTCTTTCACAACCGACGGACTCTTCCTGAAAGCGTCGTCTACGTGCGAAAAAGAGAGCGAGCTATTATCTATACAATCAAAGAAGTCCGAATTATCAAAACCATCCGATTTCTCATCAGATCTCTTTCTCTCTTTTGATATTTCTGGCGGTAGGGACTCATACTCATCTTGAGGTTCTGTTATTGTTATTTCTCTAAGAGCGGCGTATCGATCATTTTTCTCTTCTGGTTTAGAACCTGTACCGTTGTCTCTGGGAGACACGCTTCTTCTGCACTGTTCTATTTGTAGATTTTTCATAACGCTTTTTATATCTTCTATTTTAGCGTCTATTTGCGTGGGCTTTGGACTTACAGAATTTCTAAACATGTTGAAAGAATCTAAAGTTAGTTCGTCTAGAGTTTTTAAAGGACTCCGGCTTGTATTCATTTCGTTCTTTTCTTTTACATTGTTTTGTTCGGTATCGGCTTCGTTTAGCGCTGCTAGTTCTTCTTTGTCGGAATCATCTTTGTTTTCGTCGCCGTTCTGTTTCTGGTCATCCGCTACAGGATCTAGGATAGACTTTGCTTTCAATTCTTCTTCTTGGATTTCTCTGAAGGCGGCGTATCTGTCGTAGGATGAATTAGCTTTTTTGTCAAAGTCGTCGAAGTCCGCGACAAAAGTGTCGTTTGTTTCAGCTGGCGGAGTGAAGTTGTCTTCGAACTGTGGTTTGAAATCCGTTGTCTTTTTTACTGGTGGTGCCACAACTGTTTCCTTTTCAGGTTGTGTCGTTGGCTCGGGCTGTACATTCTGAAACGAAGTTGCATAAATAATAGAAATGTTATCTTTTATTACTGCAGTAATATATAAGTAGCAGTCCTCTATAAGAGGTCTAGTTGAATAATTAACTGCAGGTCGCTGCTTCGCCCGCACTGACCAAAGAATTTACAATGTTTAATTCTGCATTCATGTTCCAGCATCATTAAAAAAATCACTTAAATTATGGTTTTAAGTTACCTCTCTGTCAAACGTCATCAAAATCGTGCAGATGCGAAAACGTATCGAACTGATAAACCCACTTTCGCATTTATCGAGCTATGCACTAATTGTAGAATATTTAAAGCTATAGTCTTGTAATAAAATCAATTATAGTCTTCAATCGATTAATTACAGTACGGCTAAAGTTATAATGTGCATAGAAATCTTCGTTGCACTTCGTATTTCCGACACAACACACTTTCAATTTAAACCTTATCGTAAAGAATTCGAAATTCAAAGTCATTTTACAATAGTGTAGATGCAAGCCGTATTGCTAACTGAACACCTCCATTTCTTGTTACAAATTCTATATAGCTGTTAACACCATTTTCGTTTTGTTTTTAAAGTGATTTAGTAGACATATATAAATATAAGAAATCTATGTAACTAGGATGTTTATAGAAATTTCGAAGTTTTAGTTCTATATGAACCTAGTTATAACTCAAATGAGACTATAATTCAAAACGAAGCACGATTAAAATGCTTATTAAAGTCGTAATCGTAAGAGCTTTTGTATAGGCGTTCACGCGTACAAGCCATTATTAAGGGGCAGTTTTTTTTAAGTATCTTTAAACAAATAATCAATAGTATGGGTCAATACTGAACTTTGTTCTTTGGCATGTCATTTACGATACGATTTCCTGTGAATACCTTCAATTGCAACAGTTCCAATTTGAAAATGACACTAACCTGACGCTCATCAGCCAAGTATGACCTCAAGTAAGCTGTTAGTTGTGGTAACGTCATGTTGGCTAGTCCCGCAGCAGGCACTCTTAGCTTAGCAGCCAACTCGTCCATGCCGCAAGTCAACAACTGGCTTAAAGTTATATCGAATCTACGGCCTCCAGGTAATGGTGGCGGCACAGGTGTTAAATATTCGTCTTCACTGCTGTTCGTCGCAACTGAAGACAGTCTCGGTTTGATCGAACGATCCGCCTGCAATTGTATGTATTTATTTTAGTAATAATTATAATAATAACTGAAATTTCCCATAGAGTGCCATCTAGTCTCAGATTAAGGAAGTATTATGCTTGTATTATGGGTATTAGACAACTGACATACATACTTATATTCTTTTTTATAATATATACATATATAAATAGTTTTACATCCAGGCACGGAACAAATAGACATGTTCATGCACACAAATATTTATCCCGGGCGGGAATCGAACCCACAACGCTTGGCTCCGCAGTTAGAGTCCAAACTGCCCGTCGTGTACGCTCTTGACTGTTCGTGACGATATATTGAACCTAAATTTTAATATTTATGCTTATTGAGAGCGCAAGTTTGACCGTATATTATCATTGAGTTATAGGAGTATATTTGAACATATTGTTTCCCAAGAAGAACTGAATCGTATGTCTATAGGAAGTTTAGAATCATATATACGGCGTGTGCAGCTGAAAGTAGTCCAAACGTATAGCGCGCGTAGAACATACCAAACTATACATAAAGTTTCAAAAAAGATTAAGATGTGAATAAAACACAATAAAAACTTGTTTTTCTTGGTAACCATTAGCTTGTGCCATATGTTTACTTGTAATTTTTTGTTTATTTTGGCAAGCTCTACATGCTCTATAAAGTTTGGACTACGTTTAGCCGAACACGGTGTATATATTTCTTAATATGTGTCAGTTTTCGTTAAAAACAACTTCTTGCTAAATGGCATTACAATGCAAACTATTGCTATTTCAACCGACGCGGGCTTTTCCTAGTTGTTCGCATGAGATAGCAATAGCCGACTGCCATAATCTTTGAGTATGCGAAAAAAAAAAAAATCATTTCATTGACAATTTTTTTTTAGTTATTTGTTATACAAACATGAACTAATATGAATAAATACCGTAGGTTCTTTTCTTCTGATAGGCCTCGGTATTGGTGGAGCGTCGTCATCGTGGTCGTGAGGGGGACGTGGTGGGGGACGCGTCCCGCTTACCCCTTCTGGCGCCTTTTTCGGCGGCAACGGCGGAGGGGGTGACACGCTTTCCGATGTAGCTTTAGCGCTCGGCTGTGGACGTTGTCTGATCGTTGATGTGTCGCTTATCATCTGGTTTGAAATTAGTACAATGTTATTTCATACTGATTCATACTGTGTACCCACGATTGGTATCGATTGATTCCTCATAACGCCCTCAACATGAAACTTACTACAATAGTGGTGAAGGGGAGCTGCGGGCAATTAAAGATGGCGACCGACAAACTTCTTTTTTACACTAAATCTCCACAAATACTATAAAGATTTTCATGGTTTTGATCTTGTTTGAAAGGTTACATTACATATTCCATGTTTCTTTTTATTAAAACATCTAACAAATAGTTTTCTTCTGAAATCGAGATTTCTCAGCAAATGTTGGTAACCAGCCATTTTTCGTGAAACCATGTTATTACATGCAATATAAACCCACAAATCGGGTAAGTATTACTATGTTAGAGCCATATGGTATGGTATAATAACTTAGACATATTTTTCTTAAACCAACTTACCATTGGTACCTCGAAATGGAAAATTGTTGATGCTATTAATTTCAAAGAAAATTAGTTTATGTTAACAAAATTCTTCCGCAAATGAGGTTCCGTTTTACTAAAACTAAAAGACACGGGAAAACTTAATAAAATAACACGACAAGATGTATACATCACTCACATTATATTCATAATAAACAAGAGACACTGTGGTCTATACTTTCTGGTCGTTTTTTTATTCCTTGGAGTCGAGCACGATATATTGATTTGCCATAACAATTTATTGACTAATTGCATTGACTAGCATACCTTGTAATTGATAAACTATGAATCGAATCTGTATTGTAATCAAAGTTGATCAATGTCCTTTACCAATCGGTCAATAAAGTAATTATATTGAAATTATAATATAGTAATTATAAAGAAATATATTAAAATTATCGCTGCTACTGGGAATTTATTCCAGCACCAAGTTTACTTCATTTGGGAATGTAGAACAAACAGAATACATAATAACCAGACATTATTTTATGTTTAACATTTTTATTTCTGATATTGTACTCTAGCATATTTTAAACCACACCTGTAACTGTTTTCTCTCCCAATAAATAAATAAATGTTAGAACTAAGGAAATGTGATTTAACAAGTTTACAAAAACATGGAACAGCACCGACCTGCCTCTGCATTCTCGGCGATTTCGGCGCCGGCTCCGGTGGCAAACTGACTTGCAACGGCCCGTTGAACACATTCTTCCCATTTTCACTGCCGCTCCTCTCGCTGCCCTGACTCAACTCTCTACTCAACTTAGCATGACTCTCTTCGCTTTTTATCTTCGGCAATTCTTGAACGTTCGACAAAAACGGATCCTCTTTAAACGTGTCCGAAAACGGATCTGCGCTATCGAACGGATCCGTGTCTACAAACGGATCGCTGGTGAACATGTTACTAGAAAATATTGACGTCGCCGGTTTCACAATTGAGACGGAGCCACCGGACTGCCTCGGTACTGATGTAATGGTAGTAGCTGTGTATGTTTGTCCGGCTTTGACTGTTTCCGTAGTACACGTGACTGTTGGTATTATGTCGGACAGCAAACTGGCGTTACTTGTGGTGGTTGGAACTAGATCTTTCAAAACTTTTTTAGGTGGATTTTTGAGCTCTTGGAAGAATAGCTTTTTGTCCACGTATGGTTTACTTCTACCAGTGCCAAGTGGGTCCAGTTCGGTGAAAACGTCGTAGCTCAATGACGACGTAGTCGAAGATGTTGGATAGTTCGTCTGTGGAAAAATTGAAAATTATAAGATAATATGTGGGACATCACCACATGGTTGTATTACGGGGAACTAGACAACTGATATACATACTTAAATATACTCTATAATAAATACATATATAAATACTTTTTAGACCCAAACATGAAACAAATAAACATTCATGCACACAAATATTTTTCCCAGGCGGGAATCGAACTCGCGACCCCTGGCTCCGCTGATAGGGTCTCGCTCGGCCAATTAGTCAGTCAAAATGAATTGATATTTTAATATTGAATTTTGAAATCGAAACCAAAGTAAACTCAGTCGTGCTTGTAACAAAATAGCCTTATAGGGAGGTTCCACGTAAAATTATCAACAATACCCCAATAGGAACTACAAAATCACACCACGCCGAGGATTTACTTCGACTGTGTGCCAAACGTTTTAAAGTCTTAATAAACAGACTGGCACAGGATTCACGGGCTTGCAGATTTTCGTGTTTATAGAGAAAATATATAACATTCTTTAATAATAATAATAACATATACATGACAACGTCCAGGCCCCAAACTATACTAGTGCCATTCTAGCCCGATTTGACAGCTTGCATTTTGACGTAGTGAAGTCTAATTATTTTGTTATCGATAATAACGCCTACCTACTAAGTAATAATTCTATTTAAAATAAAACAATACACATTATCACATAATTTTATTCACTGCATTCTAACGTAATACTTTCACTTGTGCTTCCGTTGCCTACTACAATGATAATTTCGTTATCTATAAGATTGTCTATTTTTTTTGTGTCGTGATAGCCTGAGCACAGCGAACCTGTTTCAAATCTATAAGGTCATGTCGCCGTGGTTCGAATCCGGGCGTGTAATAATGAGTTTTTTCTGACTTAAGTATATTAACTATCACTGACTCCGTGCCTCGGAGAGCACGTTGAGCAATCGGTCCTGTCAATAGATGGTGGTCGTTACAATCTGCCAACCCGTATTGGAGCAGCGTGGTGGATTTAAGCTTCAAGCCCCCTCATCTTGAGGCTCATCTTGAGGGGAGGCCTAAGCCCCTTTAGTGGGTATACAAAGGGCTGATGGAAAGATTGTTTAATCTGACATCTCACTCAAAGTCCTCCACTATTTGTTTTTTTGGTTTATCCACAACTTTTCACTAATCTACATCTGATACTTTTGAGCAAGCTAAATCCAATATAAAGTTTAGACTCTAGTCTGTAGGCTATGATAGTCATCCTTTTTATATTTCTTAACCAATATAACAAGTTCATCTACATTATGATGTAGCAAAATATTAAGTAATAATAAAGACAAACGTTATGTAATAAAAATGATAAATGATTATTTCCAAATTATAATAAATATAATGTATTGATGTATAAAATAACTGCATATCACAACACTATTATGACTTATATTTAGTAAAATAGGTGTGCCTCATGATAAATTAATTTTACCCATGTTTACGACTACAGTAGGGCCTCGCTAATCCGGAAAGGCAAAAAACAGACCCTTGGCGGATTATCAAGGTGTCCGGATTATCATCTGTAAAAATTTTAATAGCTATGAAACTTGAATAAATTAAAGATTTAAATATTTATGTATATGAACTTATTTACATATTTTAATTATCGAAAGATACATATACGAGACAGACAAGATACACTAATGAAAAACGAACATGTAAGAAGTCTAAGCCTTTGACGTGAGGTTAAAAAAATTGAAGTTTATATACAGTAGCGAAAACGCCCGCAAACGCCTCCGACGCCGTTCCGCCCGCATCGTCCGTCCGGATTACCGCGATCACCGAATAAGCGGGGGTTCGGACTAGCGAGGCCCTACTGTATTTGTGTATGGTGGAGACGCGATTAATCGGACTAATTGTTGGCGTAAATCATCCGGATAATAGGAAATTCGGATAATTGCATATACATATAAAGAAAGCTATTTTTGTATTATATACCTACGTCGATGGCGTATGGTTGTATTTTAGTTACATTTTCATTATGATCGGCTTATTAGAATAATTAATAAGTTAATGTTAGGTGTTTATTCAAAACCACAAAATAAAATTTAACTTATATAAAAATAAACAAAATCGCATAGCAAAATCGACATTTTTCCCATAAAATTGCGCAAAATATTGTTATAATTTTTTGTTTTAATACTTGTAACGCTAACATATAATTGTCAAATCGGACCTATTAAAATGGCACTAGTATAAGCATTAGCTTGAGTTTTGGGTACCAAGCGAAGGCACCACATACATATAACAACCAAGAGCCGGTACCAGTATCGATATTCATCATATAAAACTGACCCGACCTGGGTTCGAACCCGGGACCTCCAGCTTCGTAGGCAGGGTCGCTACCCACTAGGCTAAGTGGTCGTCGCGTTTGCACGAATGAATGTTGAAACTTTATATTTAATAGGTAACCGGATAATTATGATTAGAACGTGTTTTATGTACGGGTACACATTGTATTATCACATTTCATTACTAATTAGAAAAACACGAAAACATTTTTTTTCTTATAAGAATTGTTCTAATTAAAACAAAAATACTCCGCGCTTGATAGTCCACTCAAAACAAACATTATGTTGTAGCTATAAATTTGATGTTAATTAGATTAGTACACGATATTTATTTAGAACAATACTGCGCCATTATGAAGTTATGACAATTACTCCTTTTTGTAGTGATGTGCTAGAATAAAGAAAGAAAGACCACAAAGTACTACTGATTCTATAAGAATTCTTAAAACGACAGTTCGGTAGAGTAGAGACTCAACCAAATGAAGAAGCAAACTTTAGAACCCATCGACAATCGTACAAAAAATATTGCCATCATTTAACCGCTCGCGTCATGGACTACAAAACAGTCAACAGGCTAGGTGACATTTTTTTTATTATTATTTTATATGACAGTTTTCTAAATATATCATAACAGTGAATGAATTTTTTTAAACAAATCGTTATTAACGAAGTTATGAAGGTTTTAAATATCCTGTTAGACAGAGAGGGCAATACCGCACGATGTAGTAGACTGTGACGTCAGACTATTCAAATTAATGTTAAATTATGTTTTGCAAGAGAGAGAGCTAGAGAGAGAGATAAAAAATTAAATAGTTTATAATTCTATATTTTTCAACTGCATATAATTTTGTTCATAAATTTTGTTATTGCATAAAGTCTATTTTGATATTTTCTTGATCAATATAATATATTTAATATTAATAAAATACCTTATTGTCAGTCCGATGGATCCGGATGTAAATCACTACAAGTAGATGTCGTTAGTGTTTTTAGTATGGTGATTAAAAGTCGAGAGGTATGGTGATTAGTATTAGTATGGTGATTAAAAGATGGCAAGAGGACAAGATATTTTTGCTCTTGCATTTCAAAATAATTAGGTCTAACGAAAATAAAGCTATTCGACAAGGATTTATGTACTTACACCAACAGGCGGTTCGGCGTTATCGACGAGCGAACCAGGCTTCGTTTCGACGAAATCGGCGGCGACTGCCGCCAAGTCGAAAGGCAGAGTCGCCGCCGGCTTACTGGGACTGTACGCCGAACGAGGCGACACCGATAACGCTGGAGCGGTCGCTGGCGTGTTTCGACCGCGACTTGTGCTGCCCGATGGTGGGGGAGGTAGTAGACCTTTCTGGAAAACACCATGAGAAACCAAAGTTTTCATGATATGACATGATTTTTGATACATCTACAATTTTCGACAGTGAAGACAATGTTTCTATTTTAAACACAGCGGGATACGCGCCCCGCTTCTAGATATGTTACGCTAAAACAACAAACAGTGTTTATTTCTCTATGGCGATAATTCTTATTAACCTAGTTTTAATACTAATAATACATGGGAAATCCCACACAGCGCCATCTAGTCCCAAAGTAAGCAAGTATTATGTTTGTGTTTTGGGTTACTAGATAACTGATATAAATACTTAAATATTCTTTGTAATATATACACATATAAATGTTTTAACAGCCAGATACGGAACAAATGGATACGTTCACGCACACAAATATATGTCCCGCGCGGGAATTAAACCCGTGACTTTTGGTTTTGCGGTTAGTATCTCTAATCACTTGATCTATCGGTTAGAGAGCACGATCGTGTGGAACATTAATATTATAGTATGAGCGTTATCGTCCAAAGAGAGTACAAATTACACAAGTAGAAGAAATGAGAGTCAAAACATATCTTCTCACTCGTAAGTACATGTAAACCTTAAAATCGACTCTGATTTGTAATTTACCTTGTTTAGTTTACCAAAGTTTACGATCGACCAGGTTTAAGTAATAAAAATATGCTTAGAAGTACAGTCTCGTGCTTTTGATCAATCCGAGCATTTAAAATAACCGGGTTCACAATGCGCTCAAGAGCATGTTTGATGGTTCTGAGTACATAATACAACCACAGGGTAAAATAAGGCGTCTTATTTTAGTTTGTAATACGCCAGTTAAGACTGTATTTTAGTATGCATTCAGCCACTCTTTATATGTTTAATCAAAGTGCAACTCGCGCTTGCTCGCTCAGGAGTAGAAGGGAGTAGCGTCGCAATAGGAAATATGCTAATTCTGTGCAAAATCACACCCGCATCGAGTGCAGAGGAAACAAAAGGTTTGGCATTTTGAGATTTAGGATTTGTATTTGTATGTACTGTTACTACTGTCGTATCGTCATAGCCCGAACCGCAGCGAACCTGTTTCAAATCCATAAGGCCATGTGGTCGTGGATCGAATCCGGGCGGGTAGAAATGAGTTTTTTCTGACTTAAGTACATTAACTGTCAATGACTCCGTGCTTCGGAGAGCACGTTAAGCAGCCGGTTCCAGTTGCTATCAATAGGTCGCGGTCGTTACAATCCGCCAACCCACAATGGAGCAGCGTGGTGGATTTAAGCTCCAAGCCCCCTCATCTTGAGGGGAGGCCTAAGCCCCTTTAGTGGGGTATAAAAAGGGCTGGTGGAACGGACTGGAACGTATTGTTAGTTGTGCGCTAGACACATAAGAGACCCGTTTGTTGTTCCAACATCGCATATCTAGAAGCGCGGGCGACCCCGATGGTCTATGATTCTAACGAATAGTATCTCGTCTTACACTACCGCTTGTGTCAAAAAGGAATGTGAAAAGCTGTGAGATGGCATGAAATTGCAGAAGTGATAAATAGATGACTATGTTAAATGTAAAAATGAATATTGCTGTACGCACATTCTCCCAAGTAAAATACTTGCGAATGCCTTCTTATCGTACCTATATACAGTTCAAATTTATTCGGTGATTTCTTTGAAGTACTCGATTCTATTTGGGCAATAGGTCCACGATCAAATACTAATGATTTGATTAATAGGGGACACAATTTAATATTTCGGTTGACAAATTAATGATCGATTTATAGGAGGACAATGTGCGACTCCATCCTCTAATTTGTGTCATTTCTACGAAACACGAATGAGAAAATGATGTGAAATCGGTCGACGGAATTGATAATGATAATGATAAAGTGAGTTAATGAGGTATTTGAAATTTTCTTCTTCCAGTTCAGTAACAGTATTAAGAGAATCCTCTCGCCATATGATTCCGAATCTTCTCAGCAGTTTCTGGTAACCTCAAAAGATTGTATGCCGTGGTGCTATGATGTATGACCTGCGGGGGAACAATGAAGGAGTCCCCGAAGGGGTCGCCAGCGGGTGTGAGACCCTCGACCTGCGTGAGGCCGCGTCGCAGCGAGCTCAGCTCCTGTTCCAAGTCAACCAGTTCTGCTACACCGCCTTCGCCGCTCTCGGTTCCGGAACGCACTGTTGGTTCCACGCCCGTCGAAGCACTCTGAAAGTTCAATTGAACATTTATTTAGAATAATCATTATCTTCGCATCTAACAGATGAAAAGATTTTTTGAAATATAATTCGGATTGTATTGACAAGTTTTATTTGGGTAAAACCAAAGAAAACTGATATCCAAATAAACGAAAGTAATTTGTAAGTTATTACCGAGTGGTTAAAGACCTTAACTGCAGAGCCAAAGGTCACGGGTTCGATTCCCGTCCGGGACAAATATTTGTGTACATGAACATGTCTATTTATTCCATGGCTGGGTGTAGAAAAATATCTATACGTGTGTATGTATATTATACAGAAAATTTGAGTATGTATATCAGTTGTCTGGTATCCCATAATACAAGCATAATATTTGCGTACTTTTGAACTAGATGGCGCTGTGTGGGAAGTCCCTGGTATTATTATTAAATATTATTATTCTGAAAACTATAATTATAAAGCAAATCCTACACAAGTTTTTCTATTACTCAATCAAGAACTTCTCCACATGCTTTTTCCTCGTACACTACCACTTATCAATAATACCGCCATGAATCGTGTGAGCAAACGTAAAAACGGCGGGAGATGGGTCGTGTTCCCCAAAGTCAGTTAACCACTTGTTTTGAGTGGATGTGATAGCGGGTGCAGCAGACTCCAGTCTCGTCATGTGTCACATAACATGGCGTGAACTGAGGTATCATCTCAACATATTAATATAACGATGACAGAACCGCCACGTCTGAATTGTGCTGCTGTGTAGAATTGTCAACATGAGGCAGTTGAGACATCTTTAGGGTCAGATTCGTTTTAGAGGACTATTCAAATCGTCAATATTATTAGGGGCTTGGATCAAAATTTTTAACACATAGGTTATATATACTTCGAAAATATAGAGCAATATATACTTTCCTCTTAAAATAAAATAAGGATGTAATATTCTTTAGTTAAATGTTTTCCAAAATTTATTAATAAAATATCCCTGTGACGTTATCCGGACAGATGTTTACTATTTACATTATCTTAGACTAAACAACGTCAAAGGTACTATTTTTATTGATTCATGAGGATAACAATTTCATCTGATATAGTGACCTCATCTGAAAGTTTTTTATTTACATTTAGGTTCGGTTTTTTACTGTAGAAAGCAACGCAATAAGTTTAACCGCCCAAATGACGTCAGAGGAACAATTTCAGCGTCACATGAGTTTTCATAAATATCTGACAAATTCGTAAATAGAGATTACTCTAGAACCCAATGCCTTTTAATTTCAATTACCATCAGAGCAACTTTAAAATTTTGGTCCAAGCCCATTCGTAATTTCAACTGTTTATTGCTATAGTACAACAAAGTACTATACAAAGTAATAATAATAACGTATACATCACAACTACGTCTAGGCCCCAAATCATACATTAGCTTGTGTTTTGGGTACCAAGCGAAGATACCACATACATATAACAACCAAGACCCGGTAGCCGGTACCAATATAAGTATCAATATTCATCATGTAAATACTGCCCCGACCTGGGATTCGAAACCGGGGCCTCCAGCTTTGTCAATTTTCAATAGTTCAAGTCACTTAGGAATACTTACTATCATTGGTCATGATTTTAATTGTTCTGTTTATTTGAGCACAAACTGACACCAGAACTTCTCCAAACCAATGAGCCGTTCCGTCGCTAAAGCGACCTCTCGTTAAAAAATGTACTAAATGGTACTAAATCACTCTATATCATAGGTTTGCAACACCAATTCCACCGCGGTGTGAAGACGTCAAAAAGGTAAGTTTGTATAGGAATCTGATGTTAAAGGCAATATATATTGCAATCGTACTTTTACACTTAGCGTACCTACTGCTCATTCTCAACGAGAAATTGCCACGCATTGAGAGCACAATTTCGCGACTCAAATTTTTTTCGAAATCGAGATGAAAACAAAACTTTTGTTTTTACAAAAACAAATAGTAGGTACACATTCAATAGAGGACATTGACATATAGAGGAACGGCTCATTGGTATTGTACTGAGCTTTTGTGACAATCATAAATTCAATAGTTTTTGTAAACAGTGCATAAGATAATATTTTTTATTCCTTCACTCACAAAGGTTGTTATCTTTGTAAATATCTTTTGTTCGCTATCTAAATTGTGGCTTGTCTGTCATAAACAAGCAAACATACACACATGAAAAATGTTTTCAATAGGATAGGCGACTATTTTTAGGGTTTCGTGGCCAAATGGCAAAAAAGGAACCCTTATATTTTCACCATTACCGTCCGTCCGTCTGTCTGTCTGTCTGTCGGTCTGTCTGTGGTTTTTTTCGAAAACTATTAGCAATATATAGATGAAATCTGGAAGGTAGGTGTAATCTATAAACCGCTACACAACGACGTTGTGAAATTAAGAAAATTTTTTTTTTTCGCATAGGTCGACATACATGGCACTGAAGTACGAAAAAAAAATCATCGCGAAAGGTACCAGACGATAGGTCTTAAAAAATGATATCAAGGTTTCAAACAATTTTTATTTAAGTCAACAGTTGTTGAGATATGCACTCCTAAAGTCCTAATTTGTTAGTCATGTGTGTGTCCCTCTACCATCTAAACCGTTAATTTGGATATGTGGAATTTTTTTTTGACAGGAGTATATATAACGTAGTTAAAAGGAAAACTATCACAGCTGACTAGACTGTATTATTTAGCGAGTAATAGATTAACTTATAAAATGTACTTTTATAAGTAAAAATTTTGTAAAAATTCCATAGAAAATGAGAGATAGCGTTTAGCCAATAAGCGAAAACTAGATGTATTTTATCTTCTTTATGTTATTGTAAAAGATAATTAAAAAAAAAATTATGATGAAAATTACATTGTATTACTAGGTGCTATAAACTTACGCTTTCCTTTGCAGAGCTTATTCTCTTCACAATCGGTACTAAAAGTCAAAGAATTACTGTAATAAAATAAGTAATAAAAATTGTCTCTAGCTATCAGTGCACTAACGTTTTTACTTTTTGGATTAGCCAGAGAGGATCGAGCGCCTTCTAAATAACTAACGAAATAAAAACGAAATATATTTATACAATAATTCTTAAATTACATAATAATAACGATTAATGGCTAAGCTCGATTAACGTTGCGCTCGTTTTTTTATTTTGTAAGGTGGTACGGAACCCTTCGTGTTCGAGTCCGATTTGCACTTGGCCGGTTTTTTAAATTTACTTTTAATTAAGGCCCAGTTCTCGATTTTGTCTCAATTTACGTCTCGGCGTCAAAAGTTTTCAAGCGTTTGTTTTCAATATAAGCGTATTGTATGAAAAAAATGTTGTTTACTATTATTTGAATTAAAAAGTCTGCAAACATTGGTGAAAAGAGTTTGTAGTAAAAATATTAACAATGGAAAGAAGTTTTTGTGAGATGGGACTGTCAAGAAATATCCTAAGTATTTAACATATTTTAAAGTTCAATGCATGTCCAACAATTAACTAAAGAATCCAACTTTAGGATGTAGAGTGACCCGCTATAGTATGATTTTTAATACACACTTTTGTACATATTTTCTTAAAAATATCGATTTCCTACTGTTCTTATAATATATCATCTCTGTGAGAATCACTATTAGATATACAGGCTGTTCTACTTTAGCATAATATATATATTAATATGTGAAGAAAAACTTTGCAACCCTTTTTAAGCATACTACGCGCACAGAGAAGTGTGAGATTTGGCATTGTTAAAGTTTATGTGGAGTAGGAGTGTAGAAAGCTAAAACCTACATACAGTCTGAGTTTTAACATTGGAAATATTTTTTTGATCATGTAGTAGGGGGGTATTTTCAGTGATAGTGAAATTCTACTCTAGTGTCGTCAATTCTAAAGCTACGTAAAAGGATAGGGCATCAAAAGATGCGTATTGACGAGATCTACAATATGGGGTAAAAAAATTTGATTCTTTTTGAAAGTTTTTAAAAAAATCGCAAAAAATGATAAAAATGTTGCGAATTTCGGTCGACTCGCCGTTTTGTTTTGTCAATTTCTCAGAAACTAATAGAGCTAGAGTCTTAATTCAAAATACGTTCCGAGGGGATTAATTAGGGTACAATTTGCAAAAAATAGAATTAAATTATCTTTTATAGTTTCGGTTTTAGTAGCGCCTTTTCGGTGGCGATCTTGTTTAACGCGCAGACCGATGGGTCATGATGGGCACTCCTATGAGTTGTATTCATAGATTAATTATTAGACGGCGCGCGGCGCGCTCGTCATAGATGCCATATCTAAATGACAAAACTGAAGTCAGTTAGACCACACCAAAATCGGCGTGGTTGAAGTTTTTGTGCACCAGTGTCGCTTTGTACGCTAACGCCAGTAGAGTTCTCTGTTTATGTGATTTCTTCGCCTCAAAATGCAGGTTTGCGCTGTTAAACTTTGCAAAAATAATACCTCAAAAACTAAAAAAGACTCTGGGATCACATTTCACTTGTAAGTATTGCACGATTTTCGATATTTGTCAATGTGTAACAAAGCAAAAGTCCTGTTATAAACCGACTCTTCCTAGTAATGTTGCCAACATTTGGGGCCAAAAATCTCACAAGTCCCACATGGTATGGTATGGTAGTTATATGATCTATATTCGTATCTATTGTAATATGAAGATGTTTCTCGTACAATTTTTTTTTTAAATAAATATATTCTGAAAATATTGGTTTGGCTAAATTCATTTCCAATGTACCCCGAAGGTCGTGTAAGGCACGAGATCTGTGAATTTTTGAGATGGGACTATATGGCGAAATACTAAACTATGAGAAATAGAGAAAAGTGTTCAAAGGAGTCATGGGTTAAATTAAAAAAAAAGTGAATATGCAGTTTTTTTTTTCTCGAAAATGCCCTTCGCCCTCTCTCACCTTAACGAGGAATTAAACCACTTGATTTGATAATCTATGTATTAACAGGTGAAGAAAAAAATTTTGTACCCCTTTTAAAGCATATTGCGTGTATGGAGGAGTGTGATATTTGGTATAGTTAAAGTTTATATGGAAAAGGAGTGCCAAAAGCTAAAATCTATGTTATAATAAATACTGTCAACCATACGAGTAGAGCAGCAGAATTCAAATTGCATACGAGTAGATGCAATTTGAATTCCTCTCGCCTGATTGTTATTGGTGGTTTCAAAAAATTAAGTGCGGTCGAATTTCGACCATTGGGCGACCGCTAGTATAGAATAGTATAACATATTTGTTTCGAAATTGCCTTGATTTGTTTCATACCTTTGTTTTGATTGTTTCACTGGCTGTAGATGTGTGCCTAGATACGCTGCTACTGACCACTTTCCCCTCCAACTGTTGCTTCGCTAATTCGATCTCCTTCTTCTTGAGCTCGAAGACTACTTGGAACAGGTCACGCATCGCTATCACCACCTGTGTGATCATAGAAATAACTTCAGTTTACAAAATATGTAACACATTCAATGCCAAGACCAAAAGCCAAGAATGGATGAGCCAATTGATGACAAATTGAATAATTACATAATACGATCAATGCCACATGATGTCTTTATTTATTTATTTATTTACTTACATTGAACCACACAACACATTACATTAGTAGTTTACAAATACTTATACAACTAAACATTGGCCAATAATGGGTTCATACTATTATACTGTTACATATTTACATACAGTGTGTACGTGCTATTGAGTAAGTGTGGACAGATGTGTAGGTGAGGTGGACATGTGTGTGTATGTGTGTATTTTGTAATTATTAATTTAGTAATTTATTTAATGATTTATTTGTGTTTGTTTAGGAGAGAAAGAAGTATAGCATTTTTGAATTAGTTTTTTGTGGAATGAAATATGTCTAAACTTATAAAAAATTTATTGTAAACTCGTCGTATTCCGTGACTGACTGAATTTATGGCATAGTCTGTATGTAGCTTTTGTATGTAAAAAAGTTGTGCGTGCCTGGTCCGTCTGTACCCAACATTAAGAAGAACTATAGATGAGACAAGGTCAGGGACATCAACGTTACTATGACAAATATCATGTAGTAAGATCATATCGAGAAGTATGCGCCGGTCCTCAAGAGGTAATAGCTTATGATAATTATTAGATTTATAGTAGTCGCCGTCATGTCTCTTACTGCCGAAGTTGAGATGTTTAATGAATTTTCTTTGTATTCGCTCAATAGATTGTATGTGTGTGATGTAGTGGGGATTCCATATGCAATACTCCAAAACACTGCGCACGTAGGCGAAATACAAAACCTTTATAAACCTTTTTACAACTTGGTTTGGCCTATCACTCGATTTCACGTGCTACACTCTTTTCAATTCCTAGGAGATGTAAGTGATAGGATGCCACAGCAAACAACTGATTTCCACTTGAGTTATTGGGACACAGATTAAGCATTTTATAAGTGGCGGCTATTCGAACGAAACGTTTGTTTTCGTGTTGTATAAATAGCCGCCACTTACCGAATACTTAATCTGTGTCCCAGTAGCTAAGTGGAAATCATTTGCTTGCTGTGGTATCCTACTACATACGTCTCTTAGGAATCGAAAAGAGTGTAGCACGTGATGTGTGTTAGGCCAAAACAAGTTGATGCCCGAACACGCGACGTCGCGTGACAGTGATCGTATTATGGAATAACTCAAGAATGTTTTGATATTAGAAATTAGAAGAAAAGAATTTGACCAATTCTTTTCGAGAACGATTTTAATTCACCACCGATAAGTTCTTCTTAATTTATGTTTATTAGAATACCAAAGAAACAGCGGTGCGGTACAATACAAGGTGAAAGAGGAAAAACTTGCGTGTCTGGCCTATAGACACGCAAGTTTTACAACCTTTTAGCCCTAGTTTACTTTGAGTTACAACATGACCGTGAATATTTGGGTCATAACGATGAAAGAAAATAGGTAGGTACCTATTGTGTAAAAATAAATCCGGCAAAGAAATCAAACCTTTGATTTTTTGACGCAGAAAGCAAATACGCGAATCATATTTTATTAACTATACTAAAGTGATAACTAGCAACTCTACAAAACCTTAAGAGTACAAGCGAGCTTTATATTCCATCATCATCATTTTAGCTGCTGAACGTTCACTGCGACATAACTATTTACCTAAATCTTCATAATCTAATCAGATCTTCGTCTTGGGCCATATGTAACCAACGGCGATCCGACATCTTTATCAGCGGCCGTATTCTGGTAAATTAACGCAGCGCTAAAGAAGCACCGAATACGCGCCATTTTAAAAATCTGTACTCTCGCCCATAGTCCTAGCGACCAGATTTTTGAATCGGAGCGTATTCGACGCTACTTCGGCGCCCCCTTAATTTACCAGAAGACCGCCGCTGAAAAAGGGTCAGAGCAGGGGCGCCGGGAGCAGGGGAGCTATCCCACGCTACTACGCGACATCCAGTATGTGCTTTCTACTCGGGAACTTTTCTTCCCCAACGATTGTCGGTACAGCCAGCGATGTGACCTGTCCACGGGCCACATCAACTTTCTAATTTACTCCAGGTCTTCTAAAGATTTTATTATTGCGAGCTTTATATCTTGATTCTTACTAATTATACATTCGTGGTCTAATTAAGGAGCCATGGTGGCCAAGCAGCTGAATTGCTTTTGGTGTCAAGAAATAAATTTAAGTTATCACTGGTGTGATGGTGGAAGATGACAGCCCTACGTTCCTCCGAACCAGCGCGGTAGGCTTATGGTCCAAACGCCTTAATTCAATGTTGAAGAAGATTTGTACTTTTGTAATGGTGGCAATTTTTTTCTATGCATTTAAATAGATGATATGGTTTAATGCATAGTGTTGGCACACAACAGGATATATTCGTATGTTGCCGCTCGCCGCGCCTTTCAGAGACAGTGGCTTCTAATTGCAAAAATACAAAAAAAAGATAATAATTAAAAAACGACTCTATATTTTTAGCTAAAAAGTTTAATAAAATAATAATTTGAGACAGTGATGTCTTTAATATGTAAAACATGTGCGTATGTGTAGTATTTGTGTGAAAATTAGTAAGAACCATAGGCCCGAAGCCCGAAGAAGCCAGAAGTTACAGCAATAACTTATTTATGTCATATGATTTGTACCTGGCTGGCAGCTTTATCAGTCTTGATGCCGAAGAAACGGTGTCCGGTGTCAGGAGAGCCGAAGATATAACCAAACGCTCGCGAATCGGTCATGTCCTGAGCGATGAACGAGATCTTGTGCACCGGATGATGATATAAAGAATCCTGGATCAGAAACCAATAAAACATTTTTACGATAACCCAAATTTTTATTTTTGTCTTAATTTTTAGACAGCTATCTCTTTTTTTTCAGTGAGTGCATAATTTTCGATTGTCAGGATGTCAGTTGAAATCATCAGCAAATCATACGCAAGATAATAACAATAATAATAATATTTGGGACATCCCTCACAACGCCATCTAGTCCCAAAGTGAGCAAGTATTATGCTTGTATTATGGGGTACTAGACAATTAGCAAAAATACTTAAATATTATTTTTATACCATATATAAATACTTTTACACCCAGACACGGAACAAATAGACCTGTTCATGCACACAAATATTTGTCCCGGGTGGGAATCGAACCCGCGATCCTTGGCTCCCCAGTTATAGTCTCTGATCACTCGACCAATCGCTCAGTCACAGAGTAGAAGATGAAAATAAACTTAACATATTACTATATTTTTAATTTAGGGGCCTTTATATTTTTTAAGGTTCTGTGCCTCCAAAGCTAAAAAACAAACACCATAAAAAATCACTTTGTTTGTCAAATCTGTTTGTCTGTCTGTTCTTCCCCTAATTTTAAGGGATGAATGAAAGTACAAGTTAAATTGTTATCAAATAATGAGACCTGCAGCCCTATAGTTCAGTAAATATTTACAAGTCAATTTAAAAAATATATTTGACCTTTTAAATAGAAATTTTTATAATAAATAGCAGTAAAACCCACAGGGTACAAGCCAGTTATCTAAAATTTTGAAAAGAATGTAAACTAGCACAGGTAGAGTTAAAATCAGAAAATTATCACTTTCTAATTTTAAAAGGTTTCTAGAGTTGCACATCTGAAAAGGTAAAAACGAAAATAATCTGAATAAATATTATAAAGAGAAAAGATTTGATTTTGTATTTTTCTTTGTTTGTAACGAATAAACTCATAAACTGCTTAACTGATTTAAATAATTCTTTCACATATAGAAAGCTATATGATCAGCGAGTAACATGGGCTGTATTTTATTTTCAAAAAAACATTTGAGAACCCTACGAAAATATCAATAATGTAAGCCAAGATATAAAAAATTTGCCAATAAGTCATTATTTGTCGTGCGCTGCGAAAGCTATTGATAATAGGTACATGAAATAATGCTCTATGTGTTTATAGTAGGTACTCATCATTAATTACAGAAAAATCCGCAAAGCTATCTATGACTAACTATTAAAGATATGTCACAATAACCGTTTTCTGTTCAAATTACTCTTGTAATTTTAATTACATTTTTTTGCTAGCTTTCCGCCTGCATCTCCGCTGGCGTGGACTACACAGATGTAGTGAGACCCCTTAAAGTGAAAAAGTAGCCCATGTTCATCCTATGTCATTCTTCAGCATATAAACTATTTATTTTACCGGTTTGTTCATTGGGGATTCTCAGTAAGTCATTGCACACATTTAAAACATTATAAGCACACTTTTAAATTTCATTTAAATTTTCATTTTGATATAGTATTCTAGTAGTCAAGTCCTTTCATTTGATACCCATATTGATGAAGTAGTGAAAAAAAATGTAATTCGCCATTTTGTGATGGCGGCCATCTTGGATTGGAAAAATATGATATCCGCCATTTTGTGGCGGCGGCCATCTTGGACTGATTTTCATCAAACATGTCTAAAAATACTCCCGACTAATTCACCTTTTATATAAAAAAATCCGCATCCAAATCGGTTCATCGGTTTAGGAGCTACGATGCTACGGACAGATACACACACACGTCAAACTTATAACACCCCTCTTTTTGCGTTGGGAATTAAAAACAATTATGTACTTGCTACACAGAAAAAAAAATCTGTTGTCAAGAAAATATAGTCTTCAATATATACAAATACAGCATATTCTTGGACCAATGCAATTTGCATTGATTTAAGAATTATTTTTCTTCTGTGTAGATATAAATGTATGATTCTCGCCTCGAACCACGTGTTAAAAAATTATGTGCTTGCAGAATTTATCCTCATGTTGTGTTTGCTTTTTATTGTTCTCGCATTATACTTTTAAGATGATACTGTAACTATGTTAAGTATGTTGTGCTGTAAAAATGTTGTCAGACCTTATAAATAAATAAACTATATCCATGCAAATTATAGCGGTCCCGGTACAACTGTGTAGTCCACGTGGGCAGAACCTAGTTAATTATATTAATTAATAATTAGGCTTATTATTGGCTTTGTAAAATATAATTTTGTCAAATTTTAACTTTGCAAACTATTTATAGCTGGAAGTTTACTTTATAACAATAAATAAATAAATAATAAATAAAATGAATATTACTGATTAAGATTTATACAATGTAACCGCACGGACCTTCGAGACGCGAGTCCGAGTCGCACTTGACCGGTTTTAATTCTATTCCATCAGCCCTTTTTTATATCCCACCCACTGCAGGGACTTAGGCCTCCCCTCAAGATGAGGGAGCTGGAGCTTAAATCCACCACGCTGCTACAATGCGGGTTGGCGGTTTGTAACGACCGCCATCTATTGACAACTACCGAAACCGACTGCTTAATGTGCTCTCCGAGGCACGGGGTCAATGATAGTTAATGTTCTTAAGTCAGGAAACTCATTGGTACACGCCCGGATTCGAACCACGGCCACATAGTAATACTAATACTTTGGACATTCTACACAGCGCCATCTAGTACCAAACTAAACAAAGCTTGTACTACCAGACAACTGATATAAATACTTAAATAATAATACATATATAGATATATTACACCCAGACACGGAACAAATAGACATGTTCATGCACACAAATACTCATATTTTTCCCGGGCGGGAATCGAACCCGCGACCCTTGGCTCATAGACGTAAAACAGATTGGCTGCGTTCGGGCTATCACGACACGGTTTTAATAGTATCTGTATTTCGGTCTACCGCTAAGTAACAACTCACCCCGGTTTTGTCATCGCGTAGCCTCAACCCATCTATCGCGACGTGGACTTGTATCCGCTGCTTGTGTTCACCGGCCGCTCTGATCGCCATCTTCAGATCCGCTAAAGCCTCTTGACACATTCGGTCGCCTCGCGCTTCAGGCACTTCCAGAACTCCGATCAGTTTCGCCCGGAAGGACACGCCCTCGCCTAGGAACCGGCCAGGCTCGTTCTTGTCTGAACAGAGGAATTATGCTGTGAATCAGACATTGAATTATTTCGGATCGTAAAGAGATAAATACCAACAGATATAAAAAATACAAGACCGCTGTACATACAGATAGAATCTTTTCTATTCATAAATCAATATTGTTGAAGAAAACATTACTCCCGTTCAATTTTTTTTTTAAATAGGTATTAATTTTAGGGCAATTGAATTTTTTTAATGTAGAATATATTTTTAAAATCATCTTTCTAGGGCTCCGTACTCGAAGGGTACCAACAGCGATCCTATTACTAAGGCTCCGCTGGCTGTCTGTCCGTCTGTCCGTCACAGGGCTGTATCGTCTGAACCGTAATAAGTAGACACTACTCAGGTACTCAGATCAGAAAAAATCAAAGTTCAAGCGTTATTTTTTTTATTATTTTGATACATCGAATGAAAAAAAAAACAAATGCGGGGGGGTTATTATTTTCATTTATTTTTCACAACGTGTGAAAGTGAAAATGCAATTGGTTTTAGGTTGAAAATATGAAGAAAATTAAAAAATGACCTCACGCGTTTAAGTTTTTTTTCTACGTTTCAAAATAATTAAAAAAATACAAACGGTTGAACCTAGTTTTTTGCTGATCTGAACATACATTTTTTTACGTCAATCGGTTACGGTTCAATGGGGTGCAACCGTTAACGGCGTTTGTATGGAAATTTGCCAGTAGTTACACATTCCTCTTAAGACACCGATCTTAAGGTATCCTAATCAATCTCATTGGCTAAAGCTAGATTAGTTAACGCAGACTTTAAGTAGACAGCGACTTTAAGTATCGTTTTTGCAACTCGCCGTTTGCGTTATCTACATTAAGCTTTCATTGAGATAAAAGGCTCTTACAAACAGACACACAGATCACAAATGAATACCGTGTACTTAGTATTAAGTTTCAATAAAGATATGGAACATTGAAAAACACTACGTTACTGTCTGAACGATAAGAAAGACGCTAAAACCACTGAATAAAACAAACACAGTAATTACATTCGATAGGCCTCGTCGAGTACTGTCCTGCCAAAATTTATTTAGCTAGATTTCCGCCCGCAGGTTTGCCCGCGTGGACTACACTAAAAGGACGCGACGCTCTAGGAGATTGTAAGACTTTCTAGAACATTCTGAAACTTAACGACATAAGAAATATCTATACCAATTTTTATCGGTTCAAGATGAAAGTTTTTGCTTGACTTTCGACTAACAGCAGCCTTCAAGTCCTAAGTTCAGTCCTCGAACAAACAAAACCAAAGTCAGCCAAGATTTCTGGCGACTCCATTCCATTGATAACTTTTAAGAAGAAAGATACGCCAGCCACTTGTCTGCGACTAATTAGGAAAATTCTAGAGCTTTTAAAATTCAGCCTGGTTTTAGAGTTATTGAAGGTAAGTAGCTCTCGCGCGAAAAGTGGCAATAAGAGTCATTTGTCACAGCACAACTAAAACTACTGTATTTTTCAAACACACGTCGTGGTCTCAGCTGCCGAACGACCACTGCTAGACATAAACCTCGCCCTAGATCTCCAAAACCGCATGTGGCCGTCCCATGTCCACACCCCTTCTGATTTGTAGTCACCACCGAGAACCTTTCTTTCCCATATTCTTGATTCTTCTGCGGTTTTTTTCACGAAAGGAAAAAAAGAACCATAATTCACTACGTTGTTGTCAGTCGGTCTGTCTATCAAGAGTTCAAGACCCAGTTTCTCAAGAATACGTGCAATGTCAAGTTAAAATTCATATCAAATACTTGGGTCTAAGGTAAATTGGAACTGTAAAAAACCAAGTTTCTAACTCGATGCAAATTAAAATAAAAAGCAATTTATGCCGCTTATTTTGACACTCGCAAGTAAATCAAAACCTAGAAGGTTTACTTACTTCCCGTTTACTTGTAATCATGTTTAGCAAGAAGCAAGAGCTCACACCACAAGTAGGTAGGTAAATGAAAAAATTCGAAAATTGTTGACTTAAGTTAGTAAATGAAATGCCTATATGACATAAAACTTATTTTAATATTTTTAAATTGATATTTGTTTAGGTTTTATATGGCGGTGCGTAGTAGTAAATCTATTTTATTAGAAAAATGAAAGATTTGATTTTTTGTTTGTTACGGATAAACTCAAAAACAACTTGATTTTTAAAATTCTTTCACTTATAGAAAGCTACATTATCAGCGAGTAACGTGGGTCATGTTTTATTCTCAAACTAGCTTTCCGCCTGCGGCTCTGCTCGCGTGGATGCCACAGTTGTACCGGGACCGCTATGATTTTTTGCATAGTTATAGTTTAGAAGCTGAAGAATGACACAGGTTTCCTTTTATCCCGGAAAAAGGGATCCCGGTACAACTGTGTTGTCTATACGAGCGGAGCTGTGGGCGAAATGCTATATATACTTGTACGGAACCTTCAGGGCGCGAATTTCTATTTCATAGGGAAACTCTAAGCATAACTCGTTGAATGAAATTAAAAACACATACGTACGCACGTGACAACCACGGAGAAGCCATTGAAAGAAATTCTATTAATTGAAAAGCAAACTGACAAATTTCAGAGAGGAATTGGATTGTAGTGTTAGGGACAGACATATTAAAACTAATGTATTGGTTCGTTAGAAAAAAAAACGACCAAATTGAATTGAGTTGTTGTAATGGTAAAAGCATTAGTACACGGTTGCGTTTCCATTAAGATTGGACATTTGGTAGTTGAGCTGCATCGTGCGCCATATTTTTGTTTGACCATATTTTTACAATTTTTTTATTATTTAGTAGTTTTAAGACTTCAAATAAAAATTATAGGTGAAATATTAGTTTGAAAAAATCAAATGGTAATTTCGTATTTTAAATAATACAATTTTGTAAAATGAATCCCATCATTATAGTTAATATAATTCACCTTATTTACTTCTATCTTTGTCTTTTCTGTTAGATAATGGCAACTCTCTATTTGCTTTACCTTCATCGTCCACAAAATAATAATTAAAAGTACGCAATTGCAGGCTTTTTTTTCATAAAGAAAATGTCATTTTAATTCTATAGTACTACAAGGGCACTACTGTGAACTTAGATCCAAACGTAACCGGGTAGAACATTCTATTCCAATTTGTAACTTTTGCGCTTTATATGCATAGAGCAAATAAATTTGACAGCAGCGTTTGTTTTAATAGTCATTTCACAGTATCGAAAATGTCGAAAAAGAAATTTCGCGGGGGTAAAGACCGACGCGCGGGGACCTCGCGGACTAAAACTCGCCATCTTACCCCAGCTAGCGAGAGTATGAGTGGTTAGACGCTAAACGCAGAAGAGGACTTTTAGTCAATACGCTATTTGACTATTATTTTTTTTATTATTTTATATGAAAGAGTTTTCTAAATATATCGTAACAGTGAAAGAATTTAAAAAAAAATCATTATTAACAAAGTTATGAACGTTTAAAATGTCCTGTTAGACAGCGAGGACAATACCGCACGGCGAACCTGTGTGACGTCAGACCATTTAAAATAATGTTAAATGTCGTTTTACAAGAAAGAGATAGAAACCAAATTTTAATAGCTTATAATTTCCATATTTAACCGAATATAATTTTGTTTATAAATTTTATTATCTTATAAAGTGTATTTTTATATTTTGTTGATAAATAAAATATATTTAAGAGTATATTCGTACTTTGATGCTTATACGCAAGATAAACGCAGAGTGGGAGTTCATACACACATCTATTATTTGAGTAGTAAGGACGTAAAATTGTAATGGACTTGGACTAAATTTTAAAGTTCCGCTGGTAGTCATTAAAATTAAAAAGAATAAGGTTCTAGAATAACCTCTCAAAATATCAATTTTTTGTATTTATAAACTTACCAGATATAAAAATGTACCTGATGTTGAAATTATCCCTGTGACGTCATCTGGGCGGTCAAGCTTATTGCGCTGTTTTCCACAGTAAGAAACCAAAATTTAAACTAAATAAAAAGTATTTAGATAAGGTGACTCACTACGTCAAATAAAATTGTAATCCTCATGAATAAATAAAAATATTATGACTTTGTTTAGTCTAATAAAATATAAATAGTAAACATCTGTCCAGATGATGGCACAAGGATATTTCATTAATCCATTTTTAGAAATATGTAACTAATAAAATTACAGGCTTAATTTTTTTTTAAGAGTAAGTTCAATTAAATTCAAAAAGTTTTTACTAAATTTAAGATGTTTACACGCACTTATCGAAAGTCAAAATGAATGGATTAGGTACCATTCCGAAAATAAGAAGAACCGGCAAGAAACACCTGCCTGTTTATTTTATTTACTATAAAGGTATAGATTGGTTTATAATTTTAGAAAAAATATATATAAAAAAATATGAAAAATATTCAATAACAAAATTCGAGATTATGTTCACTTCCCGATCCCAGAAATATTATTTAAAAAGTTTTCATTATCTACAAATTATCTGTAAATTTTACAGCCAGCACCGGGACGAAAATTTTGTAATGGCATTTTAGAATGAAAAACAGCGAACAAGCGTCTGATTCTATATCTATAACATACCTTTAAGGAGATGCTTAGAATCCTTTTTAGGTATCATATCACTAATTGATTATTCCGTTTTTATTTTTAGTTTTTTTTCTTCCGTTTAACACTATATGAAACGTACGTATTAAACGCAGCGTGCACCTAAAGTGATCTCGTATCCTATTTCTGTCCCTATCGTTGCCACTTTAATTGAATTTCCTGTTTTTATCTCGTCATATGGACCGTTTTAATCTGCTTGGATTAAGTTGTCGTCAGTTATACGCGAAAAAAACGAATATATACGATTCCACGGCTATACTGTAATGTGAGTTATGAAGATGATTTAAGGAAACACAGACAGTCTCCACGGGTCATATCGCATACCTACTTGCAGACGTTTGAGGGTATAATTACATCGCATGACGCCAGTGTTCCCAGACGTCCCGATTTTAGGGCTCCAATGAAATGTCCTGCATGGGACGCCAATTGTCCAGATTATTACGTGAAAGTTCGATCGAAATCTAATAGAAATATAATTGTTCACAGTTGGTCTATTCCCTGAATACAACGTAAACTGAATCGAAACATAACCCGCAAATTGCTGAATTGTTAAATAATTCAACAATTCTATTAGAATAGCAAATTGTGTGCAATTCAATTTTGATTTCGAGTCATGTATGGCCTTTCATAGAATTTTTAAAAGGCATGAACAATATATTACAAGTTACAATTACAAGTAATATCATCTGAAAAATATAAAACAAAATAAAAATATTATGTTTATTGTTTTTTTTTTTAAATTAATTTGTGTGATACACTGTATGTATGTGTTTTTTTATTACGAAAGAATTTATTGCCATATTTATAATTTAGTATGATTATAAAATTAATAAGTAAATAATAAATGGTTCGTAATATTTTTGTTCCGAATTCTTCAACGAAATCCCGCATTTTTTTTATTTTCCCATTCCAAAACCCGATTATTGCAAAAATAAAAAATCTGGCAACACTGTATGACGCCCTATTACCTATGCTATCTAAGTTTATAGCTTATATATAGTGATATGTGAATGGTCCATATACCTGTTCTATTAACATATACTGTGGTCGCGAGTTAGAGGACTTTTGAATTGATAAACAAATTCTATCTCAACGCCTTCAAAAAAAAAGGAGGTTTCTCAATTCGACCTTATATATATATATTTTACTTGGTTGTATTATCATTTATTTACTTTACAACGTAAATAGTATACTTTCGATAAGATGGTATACTTTTCATGCAGCATCTCAAATAAAAGGAAAAAAATTTAAACGCGTGTCGGACACGCATCAACCTAGGGTCCCGTAACATGTACCTACTACAAGCAATAATCTTACAAACAAAAAAGCCGAAACAAACTCATTTCTTGTATGGGGACCCCCTTAAATTTTCAACTATATTTTATTTTTATTATTCGTTGTTATAATGGTAATAGTAATACACACTATGTGAAAACTTCAAGTGTAGACAAGCAATGATCTTACAATCACTATTAATAAAAAAACGCGGAAAAAAAACAGGTTTTTTGTGTAGAGACCCCTTTTAATTTTTAACTTTATTTTATTTCTATTCGTTGTCATAGCGGCTATAGTAATACACCCCCTGTAAAAATTTCATGAATCTGCCTGTCACACGCGACTCAAAGACTTTTCGAGTGATTTTGTTGACGAATTATGAATTTTAGCACTTCAGTGTTTAAAAATTAAAATAACATAGTATTTATTAAAACAGTAAAACAAAAAAAAAAAAAACAAAAAACTTGTTTAGGGTTAATCATATTACTAATTTTATTTTAGGATGTGTCAAATTACACTAATCATTACTACTTTTTCAAACATACATTTTACTGTGTAGTTACCTTAGTTTATTGTACTCCCTAATTTTTTCAATATTTAAGAGGTGACAACCTTATGAGAATAGGTATAAATTTTGTACGTTGTTAGAGAGCTTGGACTCTATATGGATATCTCATGCGCTATTCGGTTCGGAAGAAACGGTCCTGTGACCTGTAACACCGGGCGGACGGCGGACAGACAGCGGAGCTTTAATAACAGGATTCTCGTTGGCACCTTCTGTGTACGAAACCTTAAAAAACAAGGCGAATCAAACGTGAAAATAAACAACAGCTACATTTAATCAACCAAGATGGGTTCGGTTTTACGGCAAAGGGAGAATTCGCTCGTGTCCACCACCAGGCGGTGCCAAAGTGAAATGTGGTCCAGAGATGAAAAAATAATCAACCCAACATCGTTGAACATTTCTGTACCCGTTGACCAGCTTTAGTGCTATGAATAAAATATTTTTCAAAACAGTTTTTTTTCACCCACTGTCGGCGTAGAGTCAAAATCGCATTTATTTAGAAATCTCTATTCGCCATACTTTCACACTACATTCAAAAAAATTAGGTACATACAATAATTTTGGAGGTATTATATGTTTTAACAAAAAAAAAACTTCAATAACGTACAAACTGAAAAAAATTAATAAATAACGGTCAAATTTCGACCACACGAGGCGATCACCAACAAATAAAAACAATTTTAATATTTTTTCTTTTACTTGTACTATGAGATGCATATATTTTCATAATTTTAGGTCAACAGGATGTAGTACCCTATAGGTTTTGATATATTTGAAAGTGTCAAAATATACGATACAAATCACCGTAATTTATGATTACGTGCACTCAGAAGCTTAATTTTTTGCAGCTCCAAGGGACCGTAGACTTATAAAGGTTCATTTTTTCCTTTTGAAGTACGGAACTCTAGAAATAGACGGAACCAATATACGCCATTATTATTAAATCTTATAAATAATTGTAAGTTTATTACATGTTTAGTTGTGCCAAGAAAAACAGCTTTTGTTTTTTTTGGGGGGGGTCGCTTTAAGGTAACTTTTTAGAAGCAACCGGTATTTAATTAGAAATCTATTTTGAAGACAGTATTTATGTTACTCCCATTTAGAGCATATAAATTTTTTTCAAATTTATTATCGCCATCGATTGTGTGCGAAACGGTTTCTCAAAAAATTGCGAAACTGTTCACTTTAAATTAATACATCGCTTGGCTACATTTTAATAATTAAAATACATAGTAGAATTGTCATTAAATTTATAAGGAATATGTTTTTTCTAACAAAGACGGTTCTGAATTAGATTTTTAAAGTTCATAATTTTCGATTTAGTTACGTATGCGCGCGATTTTTTTTCGAAAACCAGAATTAGAGCTGTTTAGTGTTAGAAAGAACATATTTTATAAATTTAACGACAAGTTTATGATATATTTAACTTAATAAGATGGTAAAATAAATAACATTTTTTTACTTCCGGTCAAATAAATTTTGTATGGAAATCGACGGTTAAGTTAATCTTAATATGCAACACACTTAAATTTTGTATAACAGGTAAATAGTTTTTTTTTTCTAAACATTTTTACTCTACATAATTATAAGATTATCGAAGACATTTTTTAGTATGGGTCTAAAAGTGATTGTAAAAAATGCTTTTTTAGTGTTCGTCACAAAGCAATTTTTTATAATTAGTGCAATAGGCCAAAATACAAACTGCGCACATTTCTAAACAGTTACCGACATACATACAATAAATATTAAATGGATCTACGCGTAAAAAAATTAATAACTTCAATTAGTAGCACCGCCAAATCATGTGTACAGTCAACACAAAAACCGACTATATTTATACAATAAGCATATGATACAGCTTGCTTTTTAAAATGCTTTCTAAATCAACCTAAAATTCTACGATGGGATTAAACACCGAACTTTGAATGTAGCAAACTAGAAAGTGAACGCTTGCTAAACTCAACGTTTTAAAGCCGCCAAATTCTGTCAACTTTATTTACCTTAAAACTGTTATGATATTACGGATATTATGCCTTTAACTCAATAGTATGTACAGTTACAATCAAACTGTATGGCGGATCCGAAAGTAGGCACAAGTCGCGTCGCAGTTTCCCTATGTACCTGCGCAAGCACGCTTATAGCATTGTATTCAGATCGGCCATAAAGTTTGACGCGATCTGTAACTAGTTGTGACGGGTCATACATAAAGACACAACACAAACATCTAGATAACCAATTGCGTGGGCCATACGCGCGTCTCGCACATTTCTTATGGATCAAATGCGATTTTGGTTCTCGCACTAAACGGCCAGCATTACTCCTCTACTGAACTAAATTCAAAGCTCGGTGGGAACAAAGCACGAAGCGATGACACAAATAAGGAGCTACACACAAACACGTTCTGAAATCGCGCCTCCACACGAACTTACCGAACTGCCTCAGTAGATGCTGGAAATGACACACCTGCATCATGCCCGGCTACAAATCACAACAAAAATGACGTTTTGACGCTCCAGCTGGACCGCGGCGCTTTCTGTCCAAAATACAGTGACGCTTTATGACACTAACTAGCTATAGATACGTGCCGAATGGGTTGAGTTACGCAAATAATTGATAACAAGCTTATATTCATAGACCGGGGGTCAGCGACCAAAATAAGAAAAGCCGGTTAGGTGCGTAGTAAAACTCACATTTGCAAGGGCTCGTTTTCTTGCGGAGCGTTTGCATCGGAAAATCTGTCGGTAGCTTGTGATTAAACATCAGGATATTTTTTCACACTGTTACGTGACGAAGGATGGCAGTCGCACTCAGTATCATGAGGTATCACGACGGTTTTATTGATTTTTCACTAGGTCGGACGATATGAGCAGCGCTGTACTTATAAAACTCTGAAGTATAGTAGATCTCACTTGCTAGAAAATAAATACGACACGGACACTGATTTTCGATTGTACTCGCTGCATGAGGATTTATCGATTTTACGACACTGCCGGTTCGACGGCCGTGTTTCGACTTTTATTTTTGGGCGTGAAGTTTTTTGTTTTAATTTTTATATTTCGCTTAATTTACTATGTTTTCTTTTTCGTTTTATTTCTTTTATTTGTAGTACATTATAGTTCGTCGGTGTGCCGACCGGCGACACATGTCACGCACACGGGCGCGCAAACTCGTCTGTAAGTCGCTTACCGTTAATCAATATTCCGACGCTCGCCCTCTGTTACGTTACGAACCCCTCAATGAAACTGTAACGCGCGCCGACCCTAACGATCGTCTTTTTACTGCCCTTTTAGTAAACCTTTTTATAATGGTTACATAAAAAATACTTGAAATAACACACTTATTCGATGACGTGTATAAAAAAATTATACCGACTGCAATTTCGTCATAAAAAAAATAGGGCGATATTCCTCCATAAATTAAATATATTTTTATTAAAACAGATAAATATAAAAAAAAATGTCAATACAAATAAAAATAATACCTAACTTCCCGGAAGGTTTTTTACTTAGGGACATGACAAAACTAACGACATTAGCCAATCGCAGCACCGATTAAAGCAGTCCACGTGAACTAGTAACCAATCGTGCGCGAGCGAATAGACATTAAGGTGAATAAAGTATCCGCGCCCGTTGCTCACGGGGACTGTCTGTGATCTGTGCTGCGTGTTTCAGTTCTCCTAGTTTAACTAAACTAACTTTTCGCGTGTGTAATTGAAGCTATTTTTTTTATGAAGTCACACTCAGTGATTATACTTTTTTTATGAATATTATTTAGATTTAAAGATGCAGGTAGAAATTTGTCTATAGAATATATAATTTGTTAATAGAATCAAAATGCTGAAAAATAATTATATGTATCAGTTCTCTTAATTTACTTAAATTAAGTTTTCGCATGTGTCACGAAAATTTCCTTACCAAAATTGTTTCTAAACTGTGGACTTTTCAAAATCTTTACGCACAAATCGTTTTGATGAATCATTCTATAATGTGTAACATTTTGGCTTTTTGAAAGGTTAGTAATGAGAATTGGTTGAAAAACTAGTGCAGTATGTGCAACCAAACAGTGCGGCTATGTAGTCACAAAAACGTTGCAACAACATAATTTCATAGAAAAGTTGCAGCGGAAAGTGAGGACCCGCACGATCAGACACGCACATCAAACTTAGCTGCACAGATCATTTGCATGTATTGTACTATAAACAGAATACTATTACAAATATTTGTGTGTGTGAACATGTCTATTTGTTCTGTCTCGGTGTAAAAGTATCTACATACACATGTAAAGTTATTCTTTATAATGTATGTATACACATACATTATAAAGAATATTTAAATATGTATATCAGTTGTCAGTTGTCTAGTACCCCATAATACAAGCATAATACTTGCATACATTATGACTAGATCGTGCTGTGTGGGATATCCCAGATATATTATTATTACTATAATTTATTGAAATCTTTTTCAGTTAGGTTTCATCTTTTGATCTATATATGGCATCAATGTTGTGTAAATATTGGTGCCTAACTAAACTTGTTCATGGACTGCTGATTTCAGTACCAAATTAAATCAAAACTTTTTAAAATATTACAACTAATTTGACCAAATGTTAGGGCACTGAGTGACAAAGAATAATAAAAATACAGCATAAACCTGAAAATTAAAAATTCTCAGCATTATAGAACCTGGTACGTAGAGAAGTTACAGTGATATATATATATTATAAGTTGAAGTACTTAGATACCACATGAAGCTGTTTTAATGGGACTAAATGGTCCAGGGTTGTACTGAAACTCCATTACAATGGAAGGATGACAGTGTGTGATTCATATAAATTAATATAATTTCTTTTTTACTATATACACTATTAAATTTATTCATTAAAAAAAAAATTATGTGGTACGTGTTTCCAAAACTAACACCTTAAAAGTATTAATAACAATTTAGGGGGCCGAAATCAACTTACAGAAATTTTAGAAATGTGAAAAAACCAAAAATATGAAATATGTACCTGTAATAAAGTATTAGTAATAAAACACTTGAAACTAACAGAAAGTTATTCTTTCATTACTTATACTTGGAAAATAATGAAAACAGTACTTTTCATCCCTGGGAAACAATTTTCCCTGCTGTCAAAAACTTTAAAAACTATGCAAGCCATGTTCCACATTTTTATACGGTCACTCTGTTAAATCATGACGTAAAATTGTAATTAAAAAATATTATCAACAATTTTGTAATATGACTCTATACTTTTATAATTTACTTTTAACTAAATTATCATGTAATTTACATAGATTTGAGCTAAATATACCATCATGAATGATAAAAAATGCTGGTTGGTAGAATACCACAGAAAAAGAAACATAAAAAAAGCGAGTAAGCGGCAATTCAATCTTCAGTAGTTTTATCAAGTGCTAATTATCTATATTTGTATAAAATGAGTTCATCAGATTCTGATATGGATTTAACGCGTTTCTTACTAACCAGTTTTTAACCGACTTCGAAAAGGAGGAAGTTCTATGTTTGTCTGTATGCATATTTTTTCAAAGTATGTTCACCGATATCTCCATCAAATGTGATCCAATTCAGAAAGTTATTTTTTTGTTTGAAAGAGTATACTCCTGGGTGGTACTATTACCATCGTGTCAGGACCTGGTGATGGAATTCTAGGGAAATATCCCAGAGAAAATAATCCATTACAAAAAAAATATTGAGAGGCCTTTCAAAAATTTTAATTAAAAAGTTAAAAATAATATAATGAATTGAAAGAACAGAAAATCAATGGAAGGTATATAGTTTATGAAGAAGGTACCAATTATAACAATTACATATTTACAACTACAACAAATGTAGAACACAATATAAAGTGAAAGACTTGGGGCCAATGTGGTACTGTTGGCAAACTATAGGCTACCCATTAATGTTCTTTTCTTAAATAAAAACAATGTTTTTAATTTTTTAGTTAGTTTTTTTTATTAACTTTTATTAAGATTTTGTGCTTTTTATTTTGACAGCAAGGTATTTACTTTTTCAGGAGATCGTTTTAAATGTTTAGCATGTGTTTAGGGTATGTAAAACTATAATTTAAACTGTTATTAAATATGTAAAAATAAATTTCATTTGTATAGCCTCCCTAGAAGTTACCCATACAAATATACTTGTCTACTTCAGCGGTGTAAACATAAAAAATAAAATGTTATCTGAAAACTTACCCTTCTCTGCAGACAATTTGTTCATATTATACAATTATTTTACTGTTTTGATTCGTCTTTCACAGTTTCGAGCGATTTTAAGTTTCCACTTTGTTCACATTCTTTTTGAATTTTATCCGCTTGGATGTCGAAACCTTTAGACAATTATTTTAATATTTTAAAACATAGACTCGTGCTAAGAAGGAATCACGGAACAGCAGATCATATCACTTTAATAAGCATCAGAAGATACTTTCAAAATGTTTTCAATATTTTTTTTATTTTAGTTTGTGTTTTAGTTCCATGGTTTTAGTCCGTCGTCTCCACAGTCCAGTCCACAGTACACATTTTTATTGTTTTTATTTTAGTGCTCTGGCTCTACTCCATAAAGGTATATATACTAGCGTAAGAGAGGAACACAGTGTGCGAATGACATCCAGCTCTTTGCGGAAATCCTACATGCGAGAAAGAAATGCAAGAAAATCTGACATAAAACCTCTTTGAACACATTTAGTCTTCTTTACTCACTTGTCAAAATAAGGTCCAGCTTTGTTTTCTATTTTGTGTTATAATCGTTTTGAATTCTACAAAAATTAATTCTTGTGATAAAAATGGTGTAGTGTTCAGTTTTAAATTGCACTGTAACATATGTTAATAATCCAAATAAAGAGACATTTCACCGGTAAGTACTGCCAATAACATATTGTTATCTTAATGCTTATTTTTATAAAAAGCGATCCTAAATTTATTTGGTTATACATCAGTAGTATACGGTAAATACTTTATTTTGTAAATAATTTGTTATTTTAAACAATTATGTGTACGATACAAAAATATTGTGTAAAATTACAATGTAGCAATTAAGCATAGGGATTGCACAAAATGTATCGATATGTCGATATTTTCAAATATAAATATTTTGTAAATTTGATATTACCTAAT
This sequence comes from Luffia ferchaultella, assembly GCA_949709985.1. Lineage (NCBI taxonomy): Eukaryota > Metazoa > Arthropoda > Insecta > Lepidoptera > Psychidae > Luffia > Luffia ferchaultella. The sequence goes on along the minus strand of OX453255.1, from coordinate 19,701,115 downwards.
TGCACCTGTTCCACTGGAATGATGTCGTTAACTGTTTTTAAACATATTGTGAGGTTTATTTAGCCTGGCAGCACATTGTAAGGGAAAGTATGACATCTATACATATATACTACAGATAGGGTATATATGTAAATACAAGACTTTTTCAAATGAAAATATAAGATATATACACAATTAATTTTAATCGTTATTTATTTATGATTTAAAATCTGATGCTCTATTTAATTTTAATCGTTATTTATTTATGATTTAAAGTCTGACGTTCTATCTGTTCTCTGATTATGAACGTCGTAAATAATTTAACTTTGAATGACAAAACTACTGTATACAATAGTTTAACCTCATTTTCCTCCAAGAAACTGCGGTGTTAAAAAATGCTTCCTGATAATGATGACTATTTCATAATATCCAGGTTTCCTGTAAACACGGAAAAATGTTAAATAGAACAGGTGGGACTCCTCGAAAACATTCTTTGGTTTACAGTAGACATTTTACGGATAACTGTTTTGTCTAACTAAATCACCGACGACTTTTGAAGAAAGGATCTATACTTACTGAATTTGTGCCGTTAGGGGTTTCTTTTTTTTTCATATGTGCTTACTAAGTAGGTATATTAAGTTATATACTAATAATACTTAATATCTAAAGTCAGAGCATTTATGCCAACTGTAATTTCTGTACAGGTCAATCTGAAGACCAAGCGATCGGTGTCAGCGTACGTTTACCGGGATATATCACCAGGACCTTCAACTTTAGAGCCTAAACCTTTATTTCAGCACTAATATAAAATGGATTTGAAGAAAAAGTCCATCACAGTGAAAACATCAATTTTAGGCAAATTATCACTTTGTCTTTTACAAAAACTTGTTTTTTTATATTTAAATAAAACTTAATTACCTATTACATAAAGAAACAAAAAATATTATAGACTAGTCCAAGGCATCCAAGGCATAATTTGTGGTGTAGTGAGACGACGCGACACTCAATCGAGTAGACAATGTGACGTCATGGGCAGTAAGAATCCACCAATCAAACCACACGAAAATACATAATAATAATAATAATAATAATAATAACGTGCACATTACAACGTCGTGGCCCCAAACTAAGCATTAGCTTGTGTTTTGGGTACCAAGCGAAGACACCACATACATATAACAACCAAGACCCGGTACCAGTATCGATATTCATCATATAAATACTGACCCGACCTAGGATTCGAACCCATACCTCCAGCTTCGTAGGCAGGGTCGCTACCCACTAGGCTAAGCGGTCGTCAAATTAATAAATATCAATAATTTATTTCTCAGTCATTTATTGACGAATTTAAAAAAAAAATCGAGTTAAATTGTATATTTTGAACATCATGAACTTCTCTATTGTAAATGTTTTTGTTTTATACATTCTCATTTTTTTGTTTACAAAGAGTTAAAATTTTGTTGTTATGCGTTGCAACGTGACGTATTGTCATTAAAAATAAAAATCGTTTATTTATATTGTTTTATTTAATACTTGGCTTGTATTCAACTAAATATTAAAATTTCCATAATGATGTTAACGCTTTCTTTACTTCTGCAATTTTTTTATTATCAACTGTTAACAAAAAAAAATATTTATTGGTGTAAAGGAAATGGCATTTGAATTGACTGATTGATGATTTGTCATTTTAAAAAACTAAAAGTTAGGAAAAGTAACTCAAAACAAAAATTATGTAGTATAGCATATTCAAAATAATAAATAGGATTGCCGATTTCTCTGGTTTTAGGATTTTAAGGGTCTAACCAGTGATTAAAGAACACTTCTGAATATCTTATAAACCTTTTATTACTACGAGGAAAGCAAAAAGAAACTCATTAATATAATCCGACATTTTGTATAAGACACAGAGTAAACACGAAAACATCATTGACACAGACTAGTAAACAACCATAGATCATTGATCCATTGCTTTACATTCAACACCCCTCCTCAATGGAACAATGATTATTGACCATACAAAGAACAGTATTTAATTAAAAATTTGCGACTTACTGCAAACCAAGTTCTCTACACAATTTAGTAAATACAACTCTACTTAAACCTTTGGTACATATATCTGCTAACTGTTCTTCAGAAGGAATATAAAATAACTTAACACTGCCACATGAAACTTTACTTCGTACAAAATGATATTTTAAGTCAACATGTTTAAGCCGCTTATGATGTTCAGGGTTCTTTGAAATATGAATAGCAGACTGGTTATCAACTAGAACAATAATTTCACGACAACTTTCTCCTATCTCTAATAAAATATTTCTCACCCAACAAGCCTCACTAACTCCCTTTGCTAGAGCTATGTATTCGGACTCCGTGGATGACAATGCAACACAACTTTGTTTATTAGAACACCACGACACTAAACAACCAAACACTTTGATTAGATAGCCAGATGTTGATTTGCGATCCACCTTGTCTCCTCCCCAATCTGCATCCGTATATCCCAATACCGGTTTATCTTCTCCTGTTCTGTAAATTAATTTTAAATCTAATGTTCCTTTTAAGTATCGTAGAAGCTTTTTAAGAGCCTTCCACAGGTCTTCATTACCATAAGCTTGGAATCTACTTAAATAACTGATGGCGAAGCAGATATCAGGCCGTGTGCCTAACATAGCATACATGATACTACCTATCAGCTGTCGACATCTGCTTTGCAACTCTTTGTCATCTGAACGTTCTGTAGATAATTCTAAACCCAGTTCAATCGGTGTTGACACTGGTTTACAGTCTTTCATATTATATTTCTCTAAAATATCTTTTATATAAGTCTTTTGACAGAGTGATATTTCGTGTTTGTTTTGTTCAATATCTATTCCTAAATATCTTGACACCTTTCCCATATCTTTCATTTTAAAATTTTTCTTCAAAGATTTCTTTAATTTTTCTATTTCTTCCTCATCTTCTCCTATCAAAATTAAATCATCAACAAACAACAGCAAATAGAACTTCTTCTCCCTTTTATAATATAAACAGTAATCAGCTTGACTACGATGAAGTCCTTCTTTGATCATAAATTCATCAAACCGTTCATTCCACATCCTAGGTGATCTTTTTAAACCATAAAGGGACTTGTTTAACTTTAGAACTTTTCCTTGTTCAATTTTCAATCCTTCTGGAGCCCTTAAATAAACTTCTTCTTTAATACTTCCATTTAAGAATGCACTTTTTACGTCCATTTGATTTATTTTCAATTCATATTTGTTTGCAATTGCTAGTAAAATTCTTAAGGTTGGTAATTTTGCTACCGGAGCATATATTTCCGAGTGATCAAAACAATCCTCTTGTTGGAATCCTCTGGCAACTAACCTAGCTTTAAAAACATCTTCATTGTTTTCTCCCTTTTTTATTTTAAAGATCCACTTTGTGTCAATTAGCTTTTTATCATTTGGTTTATCTGTCAATTCCCAGGTGTTGTTATTTTCCAATGATTGTAACTCCTTCTCTATGGCTTCCGTCCATTTTTCAGAATTTTTACCATTTTTCGCTGACTTGAATGTTAGTTGTTCTACTCCTGTATAAAGTAAATAATCTTCATACCTTTTCGGCTTCTTTATTTCTCTTGTTCGTGTACGGACTACTTCTTGATTTGAACTTCCTTCTTTACTTTCGTTTATATTTACTTCTTCTTCTAAAGCTTCATATTCTTGTAGGTCTTCATATTCTTCATAATAACTTTCTTCGTCATCTTCCTTTTCGTCCACTAAAAAATCTCTTCTTGTCTCTTGACTTGATAACTTTTCTATGTTTACTTCTTTTTCAATATTATTTCCTTCTTGGTAACTGTCTGTATCAAGAGTAACTGAATTCCTCTCTACTCTCCCACTGTTGTTTTTAGTTTCTTCTTCATAATGATAAACAATACTTCCTTCTGTTTTTGTTACTTCTTCCATCAGGGATGGCGATTCCTTCGCTTTATCTGTATTATTTACAAATATGATATCTCTGTATGTATCCACCTGCTTAGTATTCGGTGTCCACACTCTATATCCTTTACAATTAATTCCGAAGCCTACAAAAATACCCTTCTTACTTTTTGCATCCCATTTCAGTCGCTTTTCCTTCGGTATATGTACATAAACTTCTGTGCCAAAAATTCGTAACAAATTAATGTCAAACTTTCTGTTATAAAACAATTCGTATGGCGTTTTTCCTTCAATATGAGTGGGACCTGTCCTATTTAATGTAAAAGTTGCAGTACTTACGGCCTCAGCCCATAGTTGTTTTTCTAAGTTCTTCGCCTGCAGTAGGGTGCGCGCAGATTCCACTATGGTACGCATTTCCCGTTCTGCTCAGGTGTATAACTGACAGTTGTTTGATGGGTAATTCCCTTGCTGTAAAATAAATCTTTTAGCTCTTTGTTTATAAATTCACCCCCGTTGTCACTTCTAACAGTTTTTATTTTGTGCCCCTCTTGTTCAAAAGTAACTAGAGCATTTTTAATACAACTTACTGTTTCCCACTTGTTTTTCAAAAAGTAAACTAACCTAAAACTACTATAATCATCTTTAACTAACAAAAAATATTTGGAACCCCCTAAGGATTCAACTTCCATTGGCCCGCACAAGTCTATATGTATCAGTTCCCCTGGATATTTACCTCTGGTGACACTTCTACTAAAACTTTGCCTATGTTGCTTACCCAGCACACAAGAAGTACATTGACCGGCCTGCTCTTCATATTTCACACCATTTTTATTTAAAACTGACTTTACATACTGAAAATTTTGATGTACAAGTTTTTCGTGCCAGTCAAATAAAGTATTAAAAGCTACAGGTTTTTCAATTTTAATTTCCATAACATACAATTTTCCTTGACGATTGGCAACACACGTGATCTCATTATTTTTTAAAAATTCGCAATATTTATTTGTTGACCTCATAGTATAACCTTTATCAATAGCGCAACTCAAAGAAAATAAATTTACCTTCAGATCTGGTACATACAAAACATTGTTTAATATTGAAGATATATACTCCGTCCCGTTAAATGCAAAAAATCGTATTTTACCCATACCATGAACTTGTAATTTTGAACCGTTACCCACTGTAATATATTTTTCTACATTTAATTTATTAAACTCTGAAAACATCGAAATGTCCTTACACATGTGATCACTTGCACCGCTGTCTAAAATCCAACCTTCTTCGCTATCAACACAATATGCTTTTGGGTTATTACTACTAGTGTTGTTTCTGTTATAGTTACCATGTCCTTTGTACTTACTATTATTAGAATCATTGTTACCTCTGAACTTACAGTCTTTACTTAAATGACCTGGACGATTACAATTAAAACACTTTCTTAGCCTACACTCCTTTTTAAAGTGACCCGGCTTGTTACACACCAAACACTTATTATCACTTTCATTATTTCTCTTTGAATTAGGGATCCTTCCGATAAGTGCAGATGAAGTTTGTTCCTTCGACTCCTCCTTGCATCGCTGCTCCTCAATAAGTAACCTTGCCATAAGTTCCTTCAGATTTTGCTTCCCCTCCGGTACAGACTCCCACGCTGATACAAAATGTTTGTATTTTTTAGGTAGCGTCATTAGTATTTTGGTTATTATCATGGTATCTGACAGTTCATCGCCCATGGATTTCAATTGATTTGCTACCTCCTCTATTTTCGCCATGTACACCGCTATTGGTTCTTCAAACTCCATAGAGTAGAATTTTTTTTGTACTAGGTGAATGCTAATTTTAGACTTTGGTTCATATAATACATTTAGTTTGTTCCACATTTCGTTACTCGTAGAGCACGAAGCCAGATAGGTTAAGATACTTTCGTCAACTCTTGTAACAATCAACTCCTGTGCTTTATTGTCATTCTCTAACCATTCCACTTGGGACTTTTCCTCAGGTGGTATCTTCACCGCGCCACCTACCACGTCCATGAGTTTCCGTGCTTTTAATGTTACTGTTATTTGGAATTTCCATGCCGGCCAATTTTTGCCGTTCAGTACCACTGGTTTGTAGTGCTCCATTTTGATATTTTTAATTTAACCTCGTTTGCAAGAACCTTCTACTTCTTCTTCGTATAGAACCTTCTCGTGTGCCGACAAGGATTGCCCTTATGGATTGCCGTTGCCGACCACGCCCTTCGATGAGCAAGACCCAGCTTCCTCGATAATAATTTCTTATCTACGCTTTTGGTGTTCTGGGCCCATAACCTCTGGTTTTAGGATTTTAAGGGTCTAACCAGTGATTAAAGAACACTTCTGAATATCTTATAAACCTTTTATTACTACGAGGAAAGCAAAAAGAAACTCATGAATATAATCCGACATTTTGTATAAGACACAGAGTAAACACGAAAACATCATTGACACAGACTAGTAAACAACCATAGATCATTGATCCATTGCTTTACATTCAACAATTTCGACTTATGATAACGCGGTAATTTCAACGACACATTATCATGAAAGTACTACGTGCTATCGATAATATAAAAAACACCCATGCACATCACTAAAACTGGCTTAACCACATGTGAATTTTGCACACATACTCATTTCCGTTTCGGTCATGCGATGTTTAGATGTCAGTTGGTCTCCTACGCTAGTATATATATGTCTATGCTCTACTCCTAATTTTTGATCAGCTGACGCTGCTGAGCTGAGAGCTGGCTGACGTCAACGGCGATGACAGCAGTCGTCAATCAGTGCTACAGACTATCAAAGAAAATGGTTAGTTTTGATGGCAACAGTGTTCTGTGGCACAGACCGTAGAGGATAGGAATAGGATAGGATACACATAGGATACAGCAGATTACACCAGCATTGACCAGGTCAGGATATACCAGGACTGGTACAGATCGCGCGGCGAGAGTTTGGCTTTGACCGTTATTGCGCAGAAATTTGAAAATTGGGTATCAACGGGCAATTAGCGGGGTGCGGGGCGGGTGTGTAGGCGCACGCGGTGCTCTGATTGGCGCTCCAGTCGTTCCCTGCCTCTCGCATGCCCCGCGCACTCCTGTTGTACAATCACATTCACAAGTGAATTGCTATTTTCGTTAATTATTTATTGTTGTCGATTGTTATTATTTGTTGAGTTATAGTAGGCATGGGCTACTATTAAACAATATGTAGCTAGCAAAAATGTTAAATGGAATTTACAAGAATGTACCAAACTTATCAAAGAAAAAGTATCCTTAATGGGTGCCCAGGAATGGGAAAAAATATGTAAAAAGGTAAAAGATATAGAAGAAGAGTACGCCAAGAGTGACCATGTAGTTGATTTACTTACCGAGCAATTTATAATTCGCGTCGATGATAGTTCCGAAGACGATGATTCTGATGATGGTTATGAAGATGATGATGATTTTATTAAAAAACAATTATTTAGAATTTTCATCGCTGTCTCTGTAAACTTTAAAAGGAAATAAACATTTTATATAAGTAAAATAACTATCAATAGTTTTAATAAATGAAGAAGTTTATCTATTTCGTATTATTTTCTAGCATTATTACGACAGTACATGAATTTTGACCCACTCAAATATCCAACCTGGTACATAAAAAAGGAAAAGTATTGTGTGCGTGACAGTACCAATGCGCAGTAATCCCCTCCACCCCGAAGGTCAAAGCCAAACTCTCGCCGCGCGATCTGTATTTGGCATGTATTTGGTTAGAAAAAATGGATTTACCGAATTATCAGATACTATTACATTTTATTTTGTGTTTAATGGGCTATTGCAATGCGTGAAAGAACACGAACAAATCGCCCGAGACAGCGGAATACAAATGAAAACTTGTAAACAAATTGTTTACAGAGAAGGGTACCTAAACTTTGAGATATAATTTTACTTTTAAATTGAATGTTGATAAGTATATTCGTGTCGATAACTTCTAGTTCTATGGTGTAGGTAGGCGCTTTCCAATGTAGCCTGCTGAATGAAAAGCCACAAAATATTTAATCAGGTTTATAGGGGAGGGGTGTAGGAACCTCATGCAGTAAATATTTTTTTAAGGAAAATGCGAAAAAAATATATAAGGCTTATTAGTGGCTTGTCGCTCCGCTTCGCTTCTCGCATTATCACAACCAAACCCCAACCTAACCTATTTTTTTTGAAATGATGAACCATCACCCTATCTCAGCCAGATTTCAAATTGTTCATTGTTATGAACACAATAACTGAAGTTTTTGATATTTGGTACAATTTATTACATTTATAAATATACAATTTATGAGTTTACATCCGAGTTTGACATCCCTTAATTACACACATGCGAAACATTTAGAGTAGAACGATCTTCAATTGACAAACCACGCCACCTAGAAGCTTTTTGATCCATTTGTTTGGCCAAGCTATGAAGAAGAAGGTTGATCATCTACTATTTAGAAATTCATAGATTAATTGCTTAGAGTGTATAGTTACAATCAAACTATGACGGTTCCAAACACGATCACAAGTCGCATCTCAGTAACCAGTTTTAGGTGTAGCAGGATGCAGTAGAGCAAGGGGTATATGACAGTACCTGCGCAAGCACGCTTGTCCTATAGTGTATAATCTATGCTTGTCGCATAAAGCGTTGTATTCCGATCCTCCATTAAGTTATAAAGTTTGAGGTGATCTATAGTTTAATAGTGAGGAAATATGCAGATTGGTTAGGCGTTTGATTCTGTTTTAATTTGACATTTCTTAAAAGTGGTTTCAAGTTTGGGAGGGATTAGATTTTTTTTTGTGTCGCTTTACGTTATATTCAAGATACTTCAAGCTAAGATTCAGTGAGTTCGAGAATTAAGTTCCTGGGGGTATGATAGAAAATAAAATACATGTTTGGTAAGAGTAATAGGATATATTGTTAGTTATTACATATAAAATTAAAAGGATTGTATTTTTGTGTATAAGATTATAATTTTATTAAAGAAATGCAATATTGGTAATGTATTTATTGGTTATAATTTAAAATTGTTGGAGTTAAGATATTTGAAGAGAGATTTCATCACAAGTTTATTATTAACTAGCCACCCGCCACGGCTTTGCATGGCATGGGCAGCAGAGCATATAACCCATAGTGTTGTTTCTGTCGTAGTTTTTGTATCTGTTTTGGTGTGTCGAACATGTGGATTATATTTAATTAGATTTACTTGGAGTACTTGTACTACTTAAAGTATTTTTAATGTATTTTGTTTTCAATTCTGCAAATATTTGGAAAAGTACAGAATATATACATAAAAATAGTCTAAAATATTTCTTCATATACATGATAACTTCTGCCTAACTTTACATCACGCGTGTCGAGTCGATATCATGTCGATATGGGGCCGCGCCACGCGCCGCCCGCCATGGCGAGGCGCTTGTCGCGCGAGAGTTTTTATTTCGCCATATCTCCTAAGGTATTAATTGAAATTGTATGGTGTAAAGGGCAATCATAATCTGCATGAAATGCTGGAGGTAAATAAGGTATATAATTTGATAAGATTAATACTGTATCCATATAAATTGCTTTCCAATTACCTCATCATATGACACTATTTTTTTAAACATGAAAATAATTATAGTAAGCTATCCATAAAAGATAGAAATATGCCACCGCGGACTTTTCTTTAGTCCTATGAAAGAGAAACACTTCCTCCATACATTATTTTGTTATATTTCAAAAGGATTAGGCAGCGTTTTCGATGAAAGCTCCCAGCTGGCTTGATTTTTTTCCGACTTCTTCGACAAGAATCATATTTCAATTAATATGCACAAAACATTAATAAATCATACACGTAAACCTTCCTCTTGAATCACTCCGTCCATTGGTGTCACCCATATTCCAATCCTTTCGGTAGTTCTTGAGTTTATCGTGTTCAGACAGACAGACAGACGGGGCGAAGAATTTTATTTTATAATATGTACTGATATAAGTGAGAATGGAACTCATATTGATTGGATGGGGAATGATAAAAGGGAGGTTACTATATAATGAGGATGGAAATTTGGGACATTTAAAAAAGATATGGTCTAAGGTTCCCTCATCAAGGCCGCATTTACATATAGAGGAATCTCTTATTCTTAATTTATTTACATGAAATGGGGTACAAAGTGGGCCAAGTGCAATACGACAGATTGTAGAAATGGTCGTTTTGAAAAGTAAGCGATAATAAAAAACCATGGTTTCTTGGGGATAGATGATTGAATTGATGCAATGCCTTTGTTATAGGTGCATATTTTACATTTTGTTTCTATAAATTTCAAAAGTTGATTTTGTGCCCTCACTCTACTTTTACAAATAAAAAATGTAATCAGGTTCTAAGAGGGGGGGGGGGGGTAATAGGATTTTCGGTAGCTCATCACTACGTTCCTCATATTAACAAAAGTCTTGGCCTTGGTCCTGGCAAAATTGTTATCATTATTAAGAACAACATTTACATTATACAGCATTGGAAAGCACACCAGTTCTTTAAAGTTTACTTATATATCATTTTTAATTTTTCAGGTTTGCTTTAATCCTTCGAACGGCTATTTCTAGTTGACGCTGATAAAACTAAAATACTTCAAAGTATTAAAACATTTGAAAATATTTAATAAAATGTCAGTAATTCATGAGACAAAAAACGGTCTCTTATTAGATCATAAAGAATACATCTCACACTTGTATAGAAACACAGAAGATTCTGAAAAAGAAATGTTTTCATATGAATTATTGATGTCATTGTTTTGCATTATTACGGATGATGTGAGAGTAAACAGAAAAAGAAAACTGGATTCTGGTAATGTTCACAAAGAGGTTAGAAATTGTTTAATTTTTTTTTCTCATAATTTATGCATTTTACTTTGTATACACATAGGTAGGTACATTATTTTATTGTACTAGCCAATGACATTATATATAGTTTGAGGTGGACTGGTTATTTTAGTACCTACAGACAAAACCTAGAAAGTGGCTCTCGTGAAATTTTGTAAGATTGTACTTAAATATAGGCATAGTGGGTTTAATGTGTAGAGATAAAGATTAACTTGTTTTATAAAAATGTTTGTCATTGAAAACTCTAAATTATTTGTGGTTACTTATGAATTAAAAATTATCTTTTTTTAGTAGTAGTATTATATCCACACCTACACATTACATTGGGCATTACAAGAAGGCATTTTGAAAATTGAGGCAGGAAAAATACAGAAGGTACGCAACAGATATGCTACGTAAGACTGAGCATAGACTGAGAGCAAGTAAACCTTAAACCTTACTTTGAGCTTCCCGCGCCGAAAGGGAGTATAATATGTCTACTTAAAAACTGTATGTAATATTGATACCAGCTATTACAGACAGATGAGATGTATATACTGGAACAGGGTTCAAGACTAGATTTTCGCTTGAATATGTGTGTAAATACTCAGTATCGAATTAGCATCCAAACACATCTTGAGTATCATGTGTGCCCTAGTTGGTTTTTTTCTATTCACTAAAACATATAATTACAATTGTATAATATACACATAATTTTATTGGATTTACAGGCTAAAATGGTTAAACAAGGTTTTGAGGACTTCATGTCCGAAATACCATCCTCCACCAAAAATAAGTTCAAGGTGTATAATGTGACAGACCAAAACAATGTGAGATACTTGTCACAAAAGTTATTTGAATCTACAGTTTTTAATCACACTGGCTTAAATGGTGGCAACAATTCATCAAAACCATTGAAATGTATGATCCAAGACAGCTCCTTCTTGATTCCATCTTCTTCGAGGTATTGTAGTTAATTTTTTAAAGTAATTTTGACATATCAAAAGCTGATATTTATTAAGATATCTTATTGGGTTGCCCATAATAATGTAGCTATTCCATGCAATAGGTTGTCTCTTTCGCTGTAATATTGTAAATATAATAATATTAAAAATACTTTGGACATCTGACACAGCGCCATCTAGTTCCAAACTAAGCATAGCTTGTACAATGGATACCAGATAACTGATATAAATAGTTAAATATATGTTTTGTGGAAATAGGGATTAAAAGTATGACATTTTATACACATAATGAAAACTAACTTGTATGTGTGAGTGGAATTTCACAGCGTACTGGCAGTCAGTAAAATTACTATGGTATAAGCGTGTTAAAATTTACGTGTGTGTACATAGCAAACTGACTTACTAGGGGTGCACCAATAGTTCACAGTGCTACATCCGAATATTCCTAGGTTTATGATTTTATATAAAGATTAGCCGAATGACTATGGCACTATGACTAGTTACAAACATCAGCAATCACTGGTAAAATTAATACTATATTTAAGATTATTTATAACTAGCTTTCCGCCCGCGGCTTCGCTCGCATGGACTACACAGTTGTACCGGGACAGTTAAAGGAACGCGACGCTCTAAAACATTGTAACACTTTCTAGGACATTCTGAAACTTAACTACCTAAGAAATTTCTATACCTAATTTCACCAAAATCCATTTCGTCATTTTAGCATGTAGAATAGCTATCCCACAAGTCGGTCAGCCGTTTTCGAGATAAACCGAAACAGACAGACAGGCTTTACAATTTTATTAATATAGACAAAGAAAATATTTTTCAGTCCTGGCAACACCTTCTTTATGTTTGCAAAACTTCAGTAAAATTGGATCAGCCATTTCGACGATTAGCCCTAACAAACAGACACACAAACACACAGACAAAAACAAACTTGTGTAACTCCTGATAACCTGTTTTTTATGTCTGCGAAGATTAATAGAAATGGTTTAGTCGTTTTGGACGTCAGCCGGAACAAATAGACAGACAACAACACAGACAAAAGTTACCTATATCACTCCAGACAACCTATTTTTAATGTCTGCATAGTTTCATTAAAATCTTTAAAAGTTTAGCTTAAACATACAGATAGACAGACAAGCAAAAAGTAGCATATGTCACTCTTTATACTCTCCTTTCCACGTCTGCGAAGTTTCATTAAATTGGTTTAGCTGTTTTAGAGTTTGGCTTGAACAGGCAGACAGACGGACAGACAGACAAACAAAAAGTATTGTATGTCACTCCTGACAATCTTTTAATCACATTTGTGAAATTTTATTGAAATCAGTTCATCCCTTTTGGAGATCAGTCCGAACAAACAGACGGACAGACAGACACGCATACGAACAAAAAGTATTGAATGTCACTCCTGACAATTTTTTAATCACATCTGTGAAGTTTCATTAAAATCGGTTCAGCCGTTTCAGAGATTAGCTCGAGCAGACAGACAGACGAACAGACAGACAAACAAAAAGTAGCTATGTCACCCCCGATAATGCTCTCTGCACATTTGCAAAGTTTCATAGAAATCCGTTCAGCCGCTTTAGAGATTCACTCGAATAGACAGACAAAAAGTAGCCAATGTCAACTCTGATGATGCCCTCTGCACGTCTACAAAGTTTCATTGAAATTGGTTCAGCTGTTTCGGAGATTCGCTGGAACAGATAGACAGACGAACAGACAGACAGACAAAAAGTAGCCTATGTTACCCCTAATAATGCCTTCTGCACGTTTGCAAAGTTGCATTGCAATCGGTTCAGCTGTTTCACAGATTAGACGGAACAGACAGGCAGACAGACAGACAAAAAGCAGCCTATGTCACCCTCGATAATACCCTCTGTACGTCTGCCAAGTTTCATTGAAATCCGTTCAGCCATTTCGAAAATCAGCTCGAACAGACATACAGACGGACACTACAATTTTATTAATATAGATTTTGACTTTGCTATTTGAAGTTTTGAAAATAATATTATTTCTTTAAAATTTGGATTCAAAGGAACAAATTTTGTAGCAAAACTTTTAATTATATTTAAGAATGTGTCTGTTAAATACAAAACTTGCAACATTGTATAAGATTAACTAATAAATAGAATCATATTGTTTTATTTATAGACACATAAATATTATTAACCATTAAATACATATGACATTTCATTTCAATCTAACACATTGACAACTCTGCCACTTCTTATACCTATTCAGAGGTTCAGATGTTCTAGCGCTTTCCAAAAAACGTCCATCAAATGTAGTTGATGTTAATTTTTGGAACACTAATGGGCAAGTGTCTTAAATGATCTCAAGGATATTGAGTATATAACCTTATGTTAGTAAAAATTAAAAATGTCTTATTTATATTACAGATTTCATTGCAATTGTGTGTTGGAGCAATGCAAAAAATTGTGTGGACAACAATTCAGCATGGTTATTGCTGATCCGCCATGGTGGAACAAATACATCAGACGATTGAAATCTGCCAACTCTAAATTGAGGTAAAATTTCATATTAACATTAAATTGTTTTAGTGTAAAGCCATAACTTCAGAAGCAATTTGTCTCTCTATATTATGTGAAATCAGTGTAAATAAGTCGTTTTTTTTTTCTCTACACATAAAAGATCATAACAATAATATTATTCATCAGATTCTTTCTGTCTAGAACAAGCGTCTCTAACTAAACTTTTTGTTTTAAATTAAATTAACCAACAAGAGTTACCACTTTTATAGATTTTGTCATTTTCTATGGAAATTGAGTGTTACAAGGCTGTACTTTTGACAGACGGACAGACAGAAAGACAGAGAACCAAGTCATCTTATTAGCTACCTTTGATTGGAAAACTAATAATCATAATAATAATCATACTATTGTACTTACCTTAATGTGAACTAAATTCTACCTACTACCCGTATTTGTAGTAGGTACATGAGTTTTAAATCATTCTCACTGGATTTTGAGAAATTCACATATGAAATTAATTCATATGATAGGTAGGTACCCTAAGTACCCTTAAATTAATAAATTAAAGTAACTTGAAAAAAAAACAACACCGATTTTTATTTTTATATTATAATGATTATCAAATTTATGGCATTGACACTATCAATATTATCTCGCAGAATCCCGGCAAAATAAGAAAACAAATATGTACCTATCAAATTGATCGATTCAATAATATATCTTTTTTCCATCCCTTCAGCCCTTTTTTATACCCCACTACAGTGGCTTAGGCCTCCCCTTAAGATTAAGGGGCTTGCAGCTTAAATCCACCACGCTGCTCCAATGCGGGTTGGCGCATAATAGTATAACTACTACTGGACAATTTAATTTCTCACACCATATCTAACCTACTTTGTCATACCCAACTGAAGTAAACAATTCTATACTTGTTACAATTTCTCGGAATAGAGAAAAACTTATGTTCACGGCTTTCACAATTTTTGCTGGTACACGTAGGCACTGCACACCGTGTCGCATGTCCAACAATGTAACTATACGGAATAAATAACAGCACAAAGTCGGCGGGTAAAGGTGTTTGAACTGCGGGAGCGCATTGCCGCACGTGTTAATCCTGTCTGCTCTCCCGGCGCTCGCGGTATGATGGCCGGGAAGCCGCTCCGCACCTCTTCTTCCCACTTGTGTCGCCCAGTTTATGCAGGGGCCCTAAATATTTTTTTTATTAAAAGTAGCCTATAATAATCTGTAAAAATTCTTCTACCTGCTAGTGAAAGTCTCGTCAAAATTGGTTCAGCCGTTTTGAAGGTTAGCCTAGACAAAAAAAAACAGACAAGCTGATAAAAAAATTTAAAACACGTGTGTGGGTTTTAATCCTGTTTAAATAAACATACGTCGTGATAGCCCAGAGCGCAACGAACCTGTCTCAAATTTATAAGGCCCCATAGGGCCATGGTTCGAATCCGGGCGTGTACCAATGAGTTTTTCTGACTTAAGTACACAATATCACTGACACCGTGTTTCGGAGGGCACGTTAAGCAGTCGGTCCCGGGCGCTGTCAATAGATGGCGGTCGTTACAGTTCCCAACCCGCAGTGGTGCAGCATGGTGGACTTAAGCTCCAAGCCCCCCTCCTCACCCTGGGGGAGGCCTAAACCCCTGCAGTGGGGTAAAAATGGGCTGATGATGATGATGATGAAATAAACATATGTGCATAAGAAAAAGTGTTTATTTTGCACAAACAGACACTTTAATTTTATTTATTTGAATTAGGGAATCTAATCCCGCATCAAAATTGATTGAGGTCGTCAATAAATAATTTGCCGTGATTTGCGGGATTGAGGTTTTTTTGTTTTAAGTAGTTATTTTTTAAGGAATCATGAAATGAAGACATTAATTTGAAAACAATTTATTAATATTTTTTCAAAAGTAAAGTTACATCGTCATTTTAAAAATCAGCTTATTTGTTCTGATAATATTTTTATAGAAATGACAAAGTATGTTATATTTCGTCATTCAGATTCGACCTTGTCTTATTGCATAAATAGCCAGCGGAGGAAAAAGCATGTTCCGCTTCAACACTTGCAGGTGGAATTGACTTTACATAAGTATAAGCAGCATAAAATGTGAGAACGAGCCAATTTTCGTTAAAATCTTTGTTGAAGTGAAAACTTCTTTAGCCGCGTTGGGCTCTTCTTGGTAGGGAAAAATTATGGGTTCGCGTCACGACATGCTCATAATAGCGTCATCTAGTATTTAAATAATACATTACAGACAAAATCATGTAACGCCAACATTACATGCTTAATTACATCTGAAAATTGAAAATGAATTTCGACTATGGCGATAGATGTCATAATAAATAGTGTAAATGTTGAAAATTTTTAATAATTGATTTTGTGTTCTTTAAAAGGATGGATATTTAAAAAAAGAAAAAAAATTGGCAGTTTTAGGGACTACTGATAGAAGTGAAAACTTAGAATTTTAGTATTAAAATTTCATACTGTTTAAATTAAAATTATCAATGGCAATCTGGTTTTCACATCTATTGACACTCCGAGCAAGCAGCGTATCCACAGCAGGGTATTCACCGAAAAGCAAGGTAGCCACATTCCGGGAAGTTAGGGAAAGGTCAGTGAAATCAAGGGTCCATGTGGAAAGTTAGAGACAAATTGAGATTTTATTGTAAAATAAGGAATATAATAAAATGTTTACTAAAACATTACCAATTCATGCTCTAGTCTGACTTTTAATCTAGACAATTGAAGCGTTTTTCTTCAGATTTGGAGTGACCTATATTATGACATAGTTTTGGTCATAATTAGATTACTAATTTTTAGGTTTTTTTTATGAAGAGAACTTATAAATATTATGACATATTAGATATAGTATTAGATTTACTCTTAAAATATATTTTTTTGATGAAGTGGAGCGAAATACATTATGTTGTATTTTAATCATAATTAGATTAGACTATGATTTTTGTAATTAGTTTACTGCTTTTTACTATTCTTTTTAATTGACTTGCTTTCAAAAATATATATCTTTTTTAAAATGAATATAGTTAGTCAGGGTTTTTGATAATTTTAAATAAGTATTATTTTAAATTATCGGAGTGTTTAATATAACTGCTATAAAATGATTTTATTATAATAATGTAATAATAATGATCAATCAATTATTTTTTTGTTTTTGTTTTAGTTATTCAATGATGTACAATGAAGACATTGCTTCTATACCAGTAAAAGATCTCTTAGCACCTAACACAATCATAGCCATATGGTGTACTAATTCACCAAGCAACATTGATGCTGTAAAAACACAAATTTTTCCAAAATGGGGTGTGAAATATGTGGCAACTTGGTATTGGATAAAAGTTACAACGAGTTTGAAACCACTGTGCAATTTTGGCGATGGACATGTCAAACAACCTTATGAAAGGATCATGTTAGGCACAGTAGGCAATGTGAGAGATGTACCAGACAAAAAAATCATAGTTAGCATTCCGAGTGCATTACATTCACACAAACCGCCAATTTCTCGTAAGTATTTCTGTTTATTTATACAAAATTTTCATTACAAGATTTACGTTGCTACTGAAAATATCTTAGAACAGATTTTTTTAGCAAAATGCCAAACATCTTTTTTATTCCATTTCATGAGAATTCTTGATAAAAATATATTATTAAATTAACTAGATAGCTGATAAAACACTTATATTTACATATTGGTTTTTAAAATTTTAATAAAACTATTATAAAATCTATTTATTAATTAATAATAATATCCGGGAGTTCCCACACAGCGTCATCTAGTCCTAAACTAAGCAAAGCTTGTATTATGGGTACCAGACAACTGATATACATTATAATTAGTTAGTTATTAATTATAATTGTTGTTTTGTATAAATTGTATTACTGTTACATAGTCATACAATTGTACTATTTTTTTATATTATTGTTCCAGATTTACTACTTCCATTTTTAGAAACGAGTACACCAAAAACTTTGGAACTTTTTGCTAGATACCTTTTACCTAATGTGACCAGTGTTGGTTATGAACCACTGAAATGGCAACACATTTCTTTATATGATAAAGTTAGCTGAGATGCAGAAATCGTACGAAAGGTTTACGAGTTATTTGAAAATAAATCGGAAGACATGTGTTGTACCCATGATTTTAAAAACAGAATGCAATCGCTTTATTTTATTTTATATTTTCAAAGGCGTAAAAAAAACGTTTTTCCAGGTAGGTAGAATATGATTTTGTGTTAGGTATTACGGCGCAGGCGGCCGGCGCGGGCGTCGTTTTGAAGATTCCACCACAATCATTTGAAAATTGAAACTTCACATGTCGTGTTGCACAACATAACTTCAACAAAGAGGCCGACCGAAGAATTCAGCTGGGCTGGGCTGCTTTCGGGAAGCTCCGTCGTCTGTTCTCGTCGCCACTACCACAATGTCTGAAGACCAAGGTCTTCAACCAATGCGTCCTGCCTACAATGACATACGGTGCCGAAACATGGACTCTCACGGCAGGACTGGTCCACAAATTTAAAGTCGCTCAGCGCGCTATGGAGCGGGCTATGCTCCGTATTTCCTTGATGGACAATATCAGAAATACTGAAACCCGTCGAAGAACTAAAGTCGTCGACATATCCGAAGTGATTATATATGGCAAGGGTAATATTCAAGCATAACCATAGGCAAGCTGAAGTGGCAATAGGCTGGTCAGATTTGCCGTAGAACCGACAACCGAATGGGTAGACGGGTTCTCGAGTGGAGCCCACGTATTGGGAAGCGAAGCGTTGGACGCCCCCCGACCAGGTGGACTGATGACCTGAAGCACCATACCGGGGGTAATTGGATGCGGAAGGCGGAGGACCGTGTGTGGTGGCGAGCCCTGGGAGAGGCCTATATCCTGCAGTGGAGAGACACGGGCTGATGATGATGATGTCGTGTTGGCGTAACCATGCTTTTTACCCATCGCACGCTACTGCCCGTGACCAAATTTTAAGTAACATGTATTTTCGAAACTTAGCCACAGACCTATCGTGTTATAGAATAACGTTCTATACTAATTATAGATTTTTATTAGGCAAAATGACAGTCATGTGTATAATCGAATTAATATCTATTTAAAACATTTTGTATAATAACTAGCGACCCGCCCCGGCTTCGCAGGAGTAGCAGAGCATATCTGCTGTAGTGATTTTTTCTGTCGTAGCGTCGTGTCAGCAGCCGCTCGGTCGCTTGTCGCGCGATAGTTTTTATTTCTTCATAAGGCCTAAGATATTAATTTAATTTGTATGGTGTACAAAGCAATCATAATATGATTGAAATGCTGAAGGTAAATAAGTTATTTAATTTGATGATGATTAATATTGTATCCGTATAACTTTTCAATCACATTATATGACACCATTGTTTTAAATATAAAAATATGTAGGTATAGTAAGATATCCTTAAAAGATAGACATATGCCATCGCGGACTTTTCTTTAGTTCTATAAAAGAGGAACAATTCCTCCATACATTGTTTTGTTATATCTGAAAGGGATTAGGCAGTGTTTTAGATAAAAGCTCCAGTCCGCTTATTTTTTTCGGATTTTTTCAACAACAATCGTTAGCCACAGACCTATCGTGTTTGTATTCAAACTTCTTGTTTAGCGAGATCTATGTGACCCCGTGACCAAATTTTAAGTAACATGTATTTTCGAAACTATTTAGCCACAGACCTATCGTGTTATAGAATAACGTTCTTTACTAATTATAGATTATAGATTTGTTAGACAGAATGACAGTCATGTGTATAATCGAATTATTATTTATTTAAAGACACGTATATATTTTAATAAATTTGCGCCAAAAATTAATGAATTGCACAACTTCGTCTTGAATCACTCCGTCCATTGGTGTCAACCATATGCAATCCGTTTGGTAGTTTTTGAGTTTATCGCGTTCAGACAGACAGACAGACGCGGCGGGAGACTTTATTTTAAAATATGTAGTGACTGGTACACGCTACAGTTGTCCTATAACTCACTGAATGATAATCTTCTTTCACAGAAAGTTGAAGTTGATAGCTCTTCAGTTGCTCTATTCAAAACAGGCCACGATTGTGTATTGTAAGGGTTGTGATTATCGTTAATATTGCTTTCATTTATTTTTGTATTTGTGAGAATTATTGTATTTTTTTTATGCGCTATTGCCTCTGAAATGTGTGGTGGATCTCTAATTGGTAAATTTCTTGTATGTCTGGGGTCAACAATTTCGAGTAAAATACATGTATTATAAAATAGACGTAATGGATTTGCCATAATTTTATCCCAAAATTCATCTTTTTCAATATGCTTAACTTTTAAAGGGACATTTTCTCCTGACCAAAGACCAAAAACACATTTTGATCTTATTGTTGTATGAAGTTGTCCCTGTATTTGAAAAAAAAATCATGTATGGTTTTTATTTATTGTATTATCGACTTTCCAAAAAGTTACTTTACGTTGTTTTATTGCTTCATTTAGACCTAGTCTATAGGCTACAAAGCAACATTTCACTTCTACTATCATATCGTTTTTTAACACACCATCAGGTGTTGCACCAAAATATGGTATATTGTCGTCTATGAACAAATCACATGGCACTATTTCTAAATTTTTTTGTTTGGATAGTTGTTCTAAGGCAATTTTTTCATTTTCTATTCCATACTTTATTGAGGTAACGTGTGAAATGTTTGTTCTATACAGAAGATTTTTAACTAAGTTACTGCAACTTATGAATTTTCTTCGTTTTATTATTCGGCCAAAATGTGAGGCAATGATCATTTTACGTCTTAATTCCAACCATTAACTACTATCTCTTTGCAAAATTGTTTCTCTTTCGATTTGGTGTCTTGGAATTTCTGTTTTTTCTAGACTCAAAAATATTTGTTTTGGGTTTTCTGGGCCTTTTATGGGCAAATCTGGTCGACTGCCGTTTTCGCCGTAGTTAAAAACTTTTTCAGAAGAATCAGTTTGACGAATCTGTCTTTTTCTTAATCACATTTCTTCAAAATGTTTTATTCTCGAAGTAGAGCTAGCTTTAACACTAGACTTTTGTAAAGTATATAATGGATGTTTTGTATTGTATGACACAACTGTCACGCCGCAAACTTAAAACTTCCCCGAAACGCCGAAGTCCAATGTGCAAGCAGGGTAGGTAGCTCTGGTCCCGTCGGGTAACCCACGCTTCGACCATGTTAATTTGTTGTATAAGTAGTGGGGGCTCTCCGTACGCACAGTATCGAATAGCAGGGTCGCAAAGTGCAGTTGTCTGCGCGCCCGCGATGTTCAGCATTAACAATAACTAATATATCTACATTTTAAAATCGTAAGAGTAAAGTTTCCCACCACTGCTCAATGTATTCGCATATCAACGTGTTATTCTATTTCTATAGCATACAGAAATAGCATAAGACGTCGTTGATACTTATGAATTTTAATTATGAAAAAAGGTCATATTGTAATTTAAAAAATAATAGACGAACATACAAGGTTTTCTGGTATATCTGGTATATCTGCAGATTATCCTATCCTTATATACGCGGTGCGCGGGATACTTTGTTTTTCTATGCCAGGATAAATAAACAGCTTGCGCATTCTTTATAAAGAAGAAGCAAAACTTAATTAAAAAAACAAAATAAAATGTGTCAGCAAAGTGCTCAAGTAATAAGATTATTGTAAAAAATAGATTTAACTATATTATAGAAAATTTTTATTCAATAAAATTGTTTTATTTTTTTCATTGACTCAAATTGTTTACATATTTAAATACATGAAATCATATTGAAATGAAATGATATTTCAACATATCACGTTGGTATTTTTAGGAGCACAGTAGTAACAAGAAACGTTTAGTGCGCGGAAGAAGTGGGCGGAAGGTTTTAAATAATACAGAATAATGTGATTAAAAAAACCTATATTTTTATATTAATATACTATTTAAAAATGTGATAAATGCGTATTAACTATTGCCGTTGACGATGTGAGTGACTTTTGCGACCTTCTTCGGGTAGCCGTCTGGGTTCATGGTCTGCCATCGCCAGAAGTCTGTACCTAAGATATAGAAAAAACATACTTGAAGGTCTTGGTGTGGAAATCGTCCTAAATGTACGCATCTATGCATTGTATAAATCTATTCTAGATCTAGGCTCAACCAAGGCCACCCAAGGCGCAACCAAGGCTCTAGATCTAAAGCCTTGGTTGTGTGACCCATTTTTAGATTTTTTTTATCTGTTTTACCAGAGCATCGCCGTGGACTGGATTGGATTCGACGATATTCTAGGATTTTCACCAATAGGTTGTTAAATATTTAGCTTGAAATACAGTATGTAAATCAACAGTATCAAGCCCCTTTTTCCCGTGATAGAGCATGTTCATTACAAAAATAAATTTAAAAAATTATAACAATGAATTTACACTGGATGTTCGGCTGAACATAATCCAAACTAATAGAGCACGAGAACTCACTGAACTAAACAAAAAGTTTCAAATGAACATATGGCGCAAACTAACGGTTACCGAGATAGAATGTTCAAAATTAAATTTTTCCTATCAATTTTTTTTTTAAACTTTTTGTTAGGTCGGTAAGCTATACCTACACGCTCTATAAATTCGGACTTATCCCATTAAAAAATTACATAAATCAATTTAGCTGTTTTCAGCTGGACTGTTTAGCAATTTTCCATACAACAGCGATTAGCGGCGAGTTATTCGACCTCTCCTTCTCTATTTTATGCGACTGCAACTACTTTTATTTTATTTTAACAGTAGATCTAAGTGCAAGGTTTTTCCACTTACCCCTACCAGTAGGAATACCTTGGTAGGGATAGGTGTAGCAGGCGGGATTATGTGATCTCAGTAAAGTAAGTACCTCAGTGAAGTATTTTTAAAAAGCGGTATCACTATCGCTTGTGTCCCGACGAAGGAGGTTGTCGAGAGTGATCAGCATATATAGGCTACGTCTTTTTATCTGTTCGGGCTATTCTTCAAAACGGTTGAACCAATTTTAATGAAACTTTGCAGACATGAAAAGGTAATTGTCTCGAGTGATATAGGCTACTTTTTGTCTGTCTGTTTGAGTTAATCTTCAAAACGGCTAAACCGATTTTAATGACACTTTGCTAACACGAAAAGGAGGTTACTAGGAGTGATATAGGCTGTTTTTGTCTGTTTTTTTTTTGACTGAACTGATTTTAATGAAATTTAGCAGAAATGAAAACGAGGTTCTCAAAAATACGTGGGCAACCTTTTGTTTCTCTGTTTGTCCATGTTAACCTCCGAAACGACAAAACCATTATTCTTTTATTCCAGAAACATTAAAGGGTCCTCCGTAAACTTTCGAAATTAGAAAAACCAAACGAACAAAGTCGTAGCCGATCGATATACTATATGTATATAAATAAATCGTCTGTCTGTCCGGTCATAACTCGAAACATACTACACACATTTTCATGCGGTTTTCACCATTATGTGTAGGGTCATTGTTCTGTAAGGTTTTAGTACAAAAATAGTAAATGTATGGACGGAAACGCTGGTGATACAGTAGTCTAAGCGGGCGAGGTCGCAGGCGGTTGCTAGTTTAAACAAATTACTAACACATCTCTTCAACGGTATATTTCGACGTCCACCCCAATTCATCTCTAGCCAACGTTGGGTCAGCCCACATGGCTGTTATGTCGCCGTGCCTTCGCGCCTCATACTGCAGAGGCACAGTGGCGCCAGTGACTCGTTCGAAGACTGCGACAAGTTCTTTGACTGATACACCTTTGCCTGTGCCGAGGTTGTATACCTGAGGATTAAAAAGAATAGATGTAAGAATGGGCTTGGGAACTATAGAAGGCAGTGGTTTGGATCAAAATTTTAAAGGTACGCTGATGGTCATTAAAATTGAAAACAATAAGATTCTAGAATAAACTCAAAATATCAATTTTTTCTATAATTAATTTTCGAATTTCCCAGATATTTATGAAAATTCATTTGACGTTGAAATAGTCCTTGTGACGTCATCTGTGCCGTTGGGATTATTGCGCTGCTTTCCATGCTAAAAAACCAAAGCTAAAACTAAGTAAAAAATATTGAGGTAAGGTCACTATGCTAAATAAAATTCTAATCCTCATGAATCAATAACAATATTTTGACTTTATTTATTCTAAGATAATGCAATTAGTAAACATCTGTCCAGATAACGTCACAGGCATATTTTGGTAATCAATTTAAAAAAAAATATGAAAATAGCATTAATTTTTTTCTTATTTTAACTGGAAGGTATAGGAATATAATATATTTTTCTGCAAAAATATAAAAACTGCCTGGGTTAAAAAAGCCCATCAGCGAAAGGCATGTTAATATCGAATAGAGCCATTGGATAAATATCTAGATGCCGAGTATCATACTCCGAAACTATTGAATACAGAGACATGATGACCAGCGCTCCTTTTCCATTGGCCGCTCTGGGCAAGACCTCAAGATACCGCGTTCGATGGGACACCCTAGTTCCTGCTAGATCACCAATCAATAATCGATATTACCTCGCCTTCGATGCTTGTTGTCTTTTGAATTATTTAAAAGAGCTAAACATAAAATAAAGCTGAAATAATTTTAAATAATAACAAAGTTATAAATGTATGAAATGGCTTGTTAGACAGAGAGGGCAACACAACTTTAATAGCAGCTATTACAACTTAGTATCCATGTTTCTTTCTTGAAAAAAGAAGTTTAACATTATTTTAAATGGCCTGAAGTCACATCGTTCGATATTGTCCTCTCTGCCTAACAGGACATTTTAACCATAATTTAATTATTAATTATTTATCTTTTTAAATTATTTCATACTCTTCAACCGAAAGTAATTTTATTATCGTATAAATCTATTTTTTTAAATTGATAAATATATTTTCAATATTGGCCAAATACTCCATTATCTTTGTAAATGTTTCAGTTTTAAAATTAATCTTCACTCAAAATATAACTATCAAATTCATTTGGTACCTAGATGTTATAAACGTTTTTAAGTAATTATGAAATTGATTAAAACTTTATGAAAGTACTAGTTAAGGAGATATAGGTACCTTCAGTCCGACATGTTTCTCATTCAACATCTTGAGCGCCGCGATGTGGCCGTGCGCTAAGTCCATCACGTGTATGTAGTCTCTCACGCCTGGGATACATTTGATTGTGATCAGGAAAAAAGTTGATTTCAGTATTAATTTTCACGTGCACTAGATGGCGCTTCGGTAATGTGAGGGTGACGGCAAAGTACTTGGAGCGCGCTGCTCCGAGTAAGTAAGTCATCTTCGGCCTTAACGCCAGTTTACGTATATTTAGTGCGAGACACACGTATAGGGAAGTCGACATAGCGTAGCTACGGACAAATATCTTTTTTGTTCTTTTTTTTTTTGTTTAGTGAGGGCCGAGTCTGTTTTGTTCGTAGCTTCGCAGATATATCAAATTTATTAGACACACTTCTGTGATATTTTAATACCTTTTTTAAATTAACTAAAAGTTTTATGTCCGCTCTACCGACGACGCTCGCGGTAATAATTGTCGGGAATTGTCCTGTGCCATCGCACCGCTTCTTCCTACTTGTGTCGCCTATTTATCGCGAAGATATTCTAATTATAGATCCGAAACTACTTTGGTGACGGTAGTTATACGGAGACACGGTCCCAAAAATAATTACACAACGGAAAATAGCTAAAAATATTCAGTCTGTGGGTTCAGTTAAGTCATGTTATAATAGCGCGATTGGGCTACTGCATAGGACCTTATTAAGAAAGGGACAGAACTCTGACCTAATAGTAATACTTATAGTAATAATACTTATAATAATAAAATAATACTTGGGATATCCCACACAGCGCCATCTAATCCCAAAGTAAGTAAGTATTATGCTTGTGTTATGGGATACTAGACAACTGATATACATACTTAAATATTATTTATTTTTGTAATATAATAATATTATCGATATTTTACATCCAGACACGGAACAAGTAGACATGTTCATGCACACAAATATTTGTCCTAGGCGGGAATCGAACCTGCGACCCTTGGCTCCGCAGTTAAGGTCTCTAACCACTTATCCAACCCGTCAATCAATGCGTTAAACGTTGCCTAACTAAAACGAAACGACGTGATTTCTCACATGTGTAAAGGCGGAGAGTAACAGGTTTGTGGTCGAAGGTTACAAAACTGTTATACCTTCTAACGATAAAAGAAATAAATAATTACCCGTGCCATCAGGTGTTGAATAATCGCTGCCGAAGACCGTAAGTGTAGGCTTCTTCTCCAACGCCACTTGTGCCATGAACGGCATGAGGTTTGTAAATTCTTTGGTTGGGTCTTCCCCTATCAGGCCGGAGGGGTGGGCGCCAACAGGGTTGAAGTAACGCAGCGATATTACGTTCCACCTCTGTGGTCAAAGTATTGACAATATTAAGCTTGTTCTCACAACTTAAGAGTCTAACGTTATTCGCGCGTTTTAACGTGAAGAAGAAGAAGGCCATGGTTCCAATCCCAGAGCATGTCGTAGCAATGAGTCTTTTCTAACTTATGCATATGCGTACCTAACTATTTATCTAACTAAAACATAACTATCACTGATTCCGTGCCTCGGAGAGTACGTTAAGTCGTCGAGCCCGATTGCCATCACTAGATGGTAGTCGTTAAAATCCACACTGGAGCAGCGTGGTGGATTAAGCGTCAAACCCCCTTATTCCGAGAGGACGCCTAAGCCCTGCAGTGGGGCTTTAATTGGCTGATGGTAGGGTATAGCTACCTATTATTGATCCTTGCGTTTTTATTTAAGTTCTTACTTTTAATTTTATTTAATAATTTTGAAATAATAAAATTCGATAATACCTAATACCTGGGACATCCCACAAAGCACCATCTAGTTCCAAAGTAAGCAAGTATTATGTTTTTATTATGGGTACGAGACAACTGATATAATATATACTTAAATATTAATATATTAATAATTATATAGATATACATATAGGTATACCTATATGCACACAAATATTTGTGTTGGGTGGAATTCGAACGCGCGATTTTTGTTGTGCAGTTAGGGTACATAGAGCAAATTGGTTAGTCAACCTTGTTCGTGTCTTAGCTTAGGAAACCCGGCAAAAAGCATTCATCAATATTTTTTTAACCGCCTTCAAAAAAGAGGTTTTATGTTCTCCTGTATGTTTTATATATATATGTTCACTGATATCTTCGTCAATTGTGAACCGGTTTGGAAAATTATTTTTTGTCTCAAAGGGTATAATACTCTCAAAGTGGTCCCATTATCACCAAATTAGGATCTGATGATGGAAACCCGGAGAAATCGGGGGAAACCCTGAAATTTTATAGACTCGCATATACATCCGGCATGATAACTTAGAAGAATGAGATGATGATTCCCAGCAATGCTCAAACACACTATAAGTATGCCCTAGTAGATAGTTATTATTAAAATAATACCGATATATTCTACACTCTTAACAACAACAGTATTTATTTGACTACCAACAAATTTTTACAAATTCTTGCCAATAAATATTATTAAATTAAACATAGGGTTTTGATAGCTTAAGTTGATGGTGGAAGTTAAGGGGTACAGTAACTTCCACCATCAACTTAAGCTATCAAAACCCTATGTTTAATTTAATAATATTTATTGGCAAGAATTTAAAAATTTGTTGGTAGTCACATTTAGGAGTTAGTGGACAATACTGCGATTTGTCGATAATTTTTTCCAAAAGGCGCTGTCTCAATATAATGATTTCTTCCCAATAAAAATAGGGGTCTGTTGGTATAAAAAAATGTTATCGTTAATTTCATGACTTATCTTGTAAAGATCGCACTTGACCAAAAAACTAAATCAGTATGCAAATTTCTATTTTATCGAAAAAAGGGCTAAATTTTTCTTAATACAGTTTTCTTGTATCTCGTACAGCTTCATATATGTCCATACATATTGTCTCATTTTAGAAAAAAAAAACATTTTGAATAAAAATAGATTCCACACGGCGTCATCTATTCCCAAAGTATGCAAGTATGATGCTTGTATTATTAGTACTAGACAAGACAAATATTCTTTATAATATATATAAATACATTTTACACTCAGACACGGAAGAAATGGACATGTTCATGCACACAAATATTTGCACCGGGCGGGAGTCGAACCCGTGACCTTTGGCTTCGCAATTAAGGTCTCTAACCACTCACCCAACCGGTCAGTCAAAGAATTTTTTTTTAAATTAAAATAAAGTCACAAGGTTTCAGTGTACGTATATTATCATCATTAATGAATTATAATTTTTAGAACATAACATATTTGTAATGACAGTGAGGCCATCGCGAGATGAGTTCTTGTCTATCGGTTAAAATAATTTAATATTTAAAACAAGTTTTTTGTAGTTATATCTGACGTGCAGACGCAATATGACCCAAATATGTATATAACACGTGACGTATCGTCATTAAAGATCCCAAAACCGGTTATGCGATAAAAATAACTCCATTGTGATTTGAATATTATTTTAATATTATAATAACTGTTTAAAAAATAATCAAATTATAACGTTTTTCACTCATGTGATGTCCGTTAATGTGCTTTGGGAAAGCACGTCAAAAAAACATTCACCAATACTTTTTTTATGAATTAAAAGTATTACTTAATGTTGTTCGGTCTAAGAAATTATAATATAATAATGGTTATAATATAATAATAATATCTGGGAGATCTCACACAGCGCCATCTAGTCCCAAAGTAAGCAAATATTATGCTTGTATTATGGGGTACTAGACAACTGATATAGATACTTATATCCAGACGCAAAACAAATAGACATGTTTATACACACAAATATTTGCCCCGGGCGGGAATCGATCCCGCGACCCTCAGCTCCGCAGTTAGGGTCTCTAACCAGTCGGCCAACCGGTCAGTTTATTATCAGGTTATAGATATACAGACCCTAAATTACTGAACCAAAGGTAACGAGTTCGATTCCCGTCCGGGACAAATATTTGTGTGCATGAACATGTCTATTTGTTTCGTGTCGACTGGGTGTAAAATATCTGTAAATGATAAAGAATATTTAAGTATGTATACCAGTGATCTGGTACCCATAATACAATACAAGCATATGAAGGATTATACATGCTTATGGGACTAGAGATTATTATTACTATTATTATTATTAATAACGTCTACATCACAACAACGTCTTGGCCCCAAACTAAGCATTATAGCTTGTGTTTTGGGTACCAAGCAAAGACAACACATAGGTACATATACCGACCAAGACACGGTACCAGTATCAATATTCATAGTACTGTGTTGGTTGTTTATGAACACTGGTAGGCCTGGAATAAGCCATAATTTTTATGTAACTATTGCATTTAAAGAACTCATAGTTTAAGCTAAAATTGTACCACACGTGCTGATTCTGTTTGACAATGCGCTGCTAATAGTTAACGGTTGCACCACTTGGACTCCACTAAACCTTAACAGGTTGGCGCAAAAAAGTTATATGATATTCAGATCAACACAAACTAGGTTTATTGCGTTTTAAATTTTTAAAATATTTTGATATATCATAAGAAAAAGCAAAAATTAAATGTGCGGGGTCGTTTATCGATTTTTTTTTATTCAATTAATTTCACATTCAACATGTTTTGAAAAATGAAACAATTTCGAAAAAAAAACCCAGCACATTTACGGTTTTTTTTTTCATATTTAAAAAATTAAAAACATATAAAACGTAATTTTTGTTGATTTCAATACCATATCAATTTTTTTGATGAAATCGGTTTAAGGTTTAATGGGGCGCAACCGCTAACTCCGTTCGTAAGCAAATTGGCCAGTACACATTCCTTCTAATGTTACTAAATGTGATGGTATTTCATCAAATTTTTTTTCACTTGAACGTCTCTCGATTGGCTGACCTAGACCTTTACTTAAAAATCTAATGAAAGGTCTTGAGATGCAACAGTAGGTATATGTATTTACATCTAACTAATGGTGACATATTTGCCCTTCACTGACCTCGTCAGCGGCGCTAAGGTCTTTGAGCATCTCTTCTATGAAATACTTCGTGCGGCCATACACGTTAGTGATTTTCCCAGTTGGATGTCCTTCGGTGATCGGTAGCCATTCCGGTTCGCCATAGACAGTGCAAGATGATGAGAATACCAGTTGGAAGCAATTGTGGGAGCGCATAACCTTGAAACAGACGAAGGAAACGTGTATTGTTAAATGCTTATGTTTACAAAAAAGATTGGAGTATGTTATCCGTGTAAATAACTAATACGCTGGAACTTTGTTAAAGGAAAGTCGCAATGACGTTTTCATATTAACATTTTTATGAACAAGGTAGTTTTTTATGTTAATTCTTCGGTTCTATTCATATTTTCATCCTTTTGTGTTCTTTTGGTCCGATAAGTATCTCTTCAACGTGTTTACTTCACTCGTAAAATTCTGAAACATTTCCATCGCTTCCCTCAAAAAAAAAAAGACGTCCATATCCTACTTAACGCTTGTGTTGCCCAGAAAAATTAGATATTGCGCAATGGGCTGATTCCCAGAAATCTGTCTCGTACCTATTTAATCTTGATATTGTGGTTCTAAAGAAAATGTGACCATAACGGAGTGCTATGCCATGACTGCTATTAACGGTACTAAATTAACAGAACGGCACATCCGTATGCCAACTCCAAGCGCATAGCCGTTTGCGAGGGAAATACTATCTCACAGATAGGTACCTACTCTTTTTTGTATGATTTTCAAATACGTTATAAGTTAGTTGTGTTTCGACAATAATATATTTTCTGTAACATACATACCTACCTGCCGACACAAATGCCGATCTATACAAATATATAAAAATAAAGTGTCTATCTGTGATTTCGAAATAAAGTTTTTCTTGTGCTCATATTGTGAACTTAAACACGCGTTATTAAAATTGTTGTCTGCCTGTTACTCTCCGAAACGGTTGCATCAGTTTTGACTGGACTTTCACGGCAGGTAGAGGACTTTTTAGAGAATATTATAGGCTACCCGGAAAAAAATATTGGATGACAAAACTACCAGAACGTTTAGTAGCAGGAAAACAGTGTTTTATATTATAATTTTGTAACTTTGACAAGAAAGTAATTTTAAACAACGATTAAATTTGTAATGATTAAAAAAAACTTGTAATTATGAAGTTTGCATTCTTGCTTAAGGAGAAATTTATGTAATTTAACAAAGTGTTCCATACAAGTTATCAGAATATTGTTAGATTTACCTACTATAAATTAAGTTAAGAATACTTCATAACTCGTAATTGAAACAATAATCGTTCAATATACAAAATTCATGTTTTCGCTACAGTAATATTTTATAGTACGCATGACCATCTGTTTGATGGTCACAAATAAAACTAGAAATTCTAGTCATAGTTACTATTTTTCCATGTATTTTTTGTTTTTAAAATATGTACTAGTGTTCCTGCGTAAACTCGAAATACTATAAAAATTATGAAAAGCACGCGAACGCAGTCGCGAGCGTTCGCTACTGTAAAATAATAATACTAACTTCGAGTAAGTTCAGCATGCCAAGCAGGTTGTTTTGGTAGTAAAGCAACGGTTGTACCATCGACTCTCCCACCGCTTTCAGCGCTGCGAAATGTATAACACACTCCACGCGATGCTGTAAAGAAATCAGCTGAATTTTATGAAAAATATTTACGAAGCTACTCAAGGTACATCTAGCAAAACTTTATGGCCTGGTTGACGGATTGGCCGAATAGTTAGAGACCCTAACTGCAGAACCAATGGTCGCGGGTTCGATTCCTGCCCGGGTCAAATATTAATGATAATAATGAACAACGACTAGAAGCCCTCTTCTGCGTTTACCGTCTAACCACTCATACTCTAGCTAGCTGGTGCAAGATAGCGAGTTTCAGTCCGCTAGGTCTCCACGCGCCGGTCTTCACCCCCGTGAAATAGCGTTTGACATTTTCGATATCGTGAAGTGTCATTTCTTATTATTAATTATTATTAAATTAATTAGTATAATTTAAAAGTTAATTATAATTCTAATATATATTATTATATTATATATATTATGACTGATTGACCGGTTGGCCGAGTGGTTAGAGACCCTAACTGCGAAGCCGAAGGTCGCGGGTTCAATTCCCGCCCAGGACAAATATTTGTGTGCATGAACATGTCTATTTGTTCCGTGTCTGGGTGTAAAAGTATCTATATATGTACATATATATATATATATAAGTATATACATACTTAAACATTCTTTATAAAGAATATAATTAATAATTATAAAGAATATTTAACTATGTATATCAACTGTCTAGCACCCATAACGCAAGCATAATACATGCTTACGTTGGGGCTAGATGGCGCTGTGTGGGATGTCCCAAGTACTTAATTATTGTTTAATAATTCTTTTAGGGTTCCAACCTTCAAAGGATAAAACAGAGCCATTGTACAATCATTCTTGTGTTCGTCAGCGCTCTATCACACAACATAGTAATATTAACATAATAATGCGTATTTATATATTATTTAAAAAAAAGAATATTTAAGTATATATCAGTTGTCTGTCTAGTACCCCATAATACAAGCATAATACTTGCTTACTTTGGGACTAGATGGCGCTGTGTGGAATGTTCCAGATATTATTATTATTATTATATTATACATTATATAAATATAATATTAAATAATTATAATATTAATTAATTAATAACATTATTAAAATTAAACGCTGCTATCAAACTTATTTACTCTATGATCGTACTAGACTGTTTAAATATCATCATCAAACAGCTCGTGTCTCTCCACTACAGGCTATAGGCTTCTCCCAAGGCTCGCCACCACACACGATCCACCACCTTTCGCATCCAACTACCCAACTACTCAACTCGAAATCTCGTCTACCCCATCCGTTATCGGCTCTGCCTGTGTTTAAATATACGAAATGATAACATACCTGATCGAATATGGCGTTGATCTGTTGTTTGTCTAACAAGTCGGCTTTATAGAAAACCACCTTTTTGCCAGTTATCTGTTCGACGCGTTGCAGCGCCGGCGATCCGTCTTCATCTCCGACGGCATTCGCGAAATTGTCTATCGCGATTACTTCATAGCCCGTCTCGAGGAGATCTACGACGCAATGGCTGCCGATGTAGCCCGCGCCTCCTGTCACTAATATCGTTTTGAACTGTGCCATTTTGGTTTCTGAAAGTTCAGTATTTGTTAATTAAATAGCTCCCATTGAAAACAAAACTCCTATTTCACCAAGATTGGTGTATTTCAGTTACTTCCACAGTATTATGTCATAAGGTATTTTACTGTGGAGTAGTGATGCTGGTAATTATAATATTTTTGTTTTGCAGAAGAGGGCTGATCGCTAAATTCGAAAGAAATTAATATAATGACAGTCAGTATATTTATGAAAATATATTGCGTGGTCACAAAAATAATACAAAAACAAGGAAAAGTAATATACACAATGTTAATACTAGGAATAAACATAAACTCGCAGTACCTACTCACTACCTAGACTCTATAAAATAAGTAGATAATTCATTCAAAGGTATTTGTGTACGATTTTATAATAAACTTCCAAGCAATTTCATAGATTTGTCAATAAATAAATTCAAGAATTATTTAAAACAAAAACTCATGTCGAAAACATATTACAATTTAAAAGAATTGGGATTAACTATATAGCTCTAATCTATTTCGTTATCAAGACAATAATGGTTTGTAGTAGTTTCTTGCAGTGTTCTTCTTGAGTAGTCGTGTATGAACCTGCATAAAATTCGCTTTATGACCTGTTTATGACATTCAAAAGTGACATCAGAGTCCTACTTGAAAATAAACGGATTTTCATTTTTTAAATGACTTCAAAAAAGAAGGAGATTACTCAGTTCGACCGTTTATATGTTCAGAAATAACTTCGTTGTTTATGAACCAAATTGGATGATTTTTTTTTGTTGGAAAGGAGATATCCCAGGAGTGGTACCATGATAAGGAAACCAGGATCTGATGATGGCATCCCAGAGAAATCGAGGGCAACCTTCGAAACTAGTATTTTAAAGTATTGTATTTTAAGTATTTTTATAAAGTACAACTACTAATACTATTTAATGAAGGTCGGGAGTCGATCTGATGATGGAGACCATACACAGTCGAAAGAACTCCTTAACGATTTATAGCAATTACCTGGTGTTTGGACTTAATTCATTTCTATTGATGAGAACTTTGCACTCATATGGGTTGTAAGTGCCATTACAGGTCTAATGATGGAGACCATACACAGTCGAAGGAACTCCTCAACGATTTACATCAATTACCTGGTGTAAGGACTAAATCATTTCTATTGATGAGAACTTTGTACTCATATGGGTTATAAGTGCCATTACAGGTCTGATGATGGAGACCATAGACAGTCGAGGGAATTCCTCAACGATTTACAACAGTTAACTTTTATTGGGCTTACGTCATACGGTTAAATATGCAAAAAGGTTCAGTTCGGACAAAAATAATACTTAATTAAGATTGAAGTTTTACATAAGAATACGACTACCTACTAGGCATGCTGATGCGTCAATTTGAAACTGAATTTAAGTTGCGTAATCGCGGCGCTGTCTTATTTGAGTAGCACGTTTAGAAGCCCCATTTATACTAAATATAAATAAATAAAGAAAGAA
Organism: Luffia ferchaultella; assembly: GCA_949709985.1. Lineage (NCBI taxonomy): Eukaryota > Metazoa > Arthropoda > Insecta > Lepidoptera > Psychidae > Luffia > Luffia ferchaultella. Next base: position 19,666,153 of record OX453255.1, on the reverse strand, counting down.
AGAAAGAAAGAAAGAAAGAAAATGCTTTATTCAATTCACACAACACACATATACAACAATACCTGTCTATTTACAACATGGATTTAAAAGTAAAGGAGTGTGCGATCGAATGTGACACTGTTCAGCATTAGTTGCGACCAAGTTGGACACAACGCTGGTTTTCAGCAGAACCACAAAGGAGGCGTGGACGTGCAGCGACAATGGTAAAACAAATTACTTACTGAATTATGCAAAATAAGTTACAACAATTCGTAATTTAAATAAAACAATTTTAAGTAAAAACAATTTCCAAAAAAAAAAACCGACTAAAGAAAGAGCATTAAGAGGCGGCATATAGTTAATGAAGTCGGTGCTAACTCAGACACTTTAAATGGGTATTACAACAATAACAATTACAACAATAATTTATTTATAACTATAACGAATATAAAACAAAATTTAAAGTGAATGACTTGGCACCGACTTCATTAACTATATGCCACCTGTTAATGCAGATTTTTAGTTTATGTTTTTGAAGTCGGTTTTTTTTAAAATATTTTTATTTTTGAAAGGCGTATATTACCTCCGCCTGTAGATATGTTGTGTAAAAGAAGAATACAAATTGTAAGAGGAATATTAGTATTTGTGGTGTAGAACCATAGTAGAACTGATCGTGAAGAAGTGTTGGAGCAGCAGAAAAATAGGGACGTTATCAGTGTGTCCAGATTTTTTTAGTGTAAATTGGGATTAATATGCGAGATTTCATTGAAAAATTCGGGACAAAAAAGGAAAAAAAATCACCATTTTTTTTCCTTTTTTGTTATTACTTAGAACCATTTACTTATTAGTTTTATAATCACTCTAAATTATAAAAATGAAAATAAATTATTTGGCACCATTTGGTAATAAAAAAACAAACATACATACAGTTATATCACACAAATTGTTTAAAAAGTAATAATCATGTGATATGCGATAAATAAATAAATAAACATAATATTTTTATATTGTTTCATATTTTTCAGATGATTTTACTTGTTGTAGTATATATTTCTTGTCTTTGAAAAATCTATGAAAGTCCTTAAGTACCTACATGACTCGAAATTACAATTGAATTGCAGAAAATTTGCAATTTCAATAAAATTGTTGAATTAATTATTAATTCGGCAAATTCCGATTATGTTTCGATTCAATTTACGTTGTGTTTAGTGAACAGACCAGCTGCAAACAACTACATTTCTATTAGGTGTCGATCGGGATCGAACTTTCACGTAATAATCGGGACAAGTGGCGTCTCGTGCGGGACATTGAATTGGAGCCCTAAAATCGGGACCTCTGGGAACACTGGACGTTGTGTAGTTATGTATGTGCAAGCGTGCAGGTATTTTATAATCGTACTTAATTGCTGTTTCGCTTGGTTGTAAATTACACCAATTATCTACTTATTTTAGTTTAAAGATTTGACTTGCTATGTTTTCCGGTAAAACTGATCTTCTGGTTAAATGTTATGGCTGAACACTAATTACCTGCGTAAATATTTAAATATTTCTTTTTTTGTTAAAAAGTATTTGAATAACACACTTAAAAAGAACGTGACTAAATACGAAATAGAGACAAATCGCTGTTTCCTTTCAAATGAGTCATAGTAGGAGAAGGTCAGCTCATAAAATTGAAAATTGCGAGACTATTTGACATTGGGAGGGATCGTGTTTTAGTAATCACATTGTTAAGCGTATATCTTCAACACATAGCTTCAACATCAATTCTCGACACTTCCCCATCAGTACCTACTTCCGTTATAGAAAACTGACGATGACCAAATAAAGATAAGATTTTTCTAAACAGTGCTATGGTTCAGGCTCTCGAATAAACGACATGGTTTGGATTTGGATTTCGAGCCGAGGGTCGCGGGTTCGATTCCCGCCCGAGACAAATATTTATGTGCATGAAGATGTCTATTTGTTCCGTGTCTGAATGTAAAAGCATCTATTATATGTATATATATTTAAAAAAGACTATTTCAATATGTATATCAGTTATCTAGTACCCCATAATACAAGCATAATACTAGCTTACTTTGGAAGTAGATGGCGCTGTGTGGGATGTCCCAGATATTATTATTATTATTTATGACGTAGGCTTGTACCTATGTATTAGTATTTATCATGTACATATTATTTCGAAGAAAAGTAGTTATTATACCTACTTATATTCTACAGGAAAACCTATACGTTACGTACTTTAACAGTAGTTTAGGTGAAATCCATTCTATTATGCTATACCTACATCGGTGATTGGGTCACCAAACTCTATTATAAGTGTACCTTTCAACTTTTTTCATCCAGATTCCAGTAGATGATGCACTGATGACGCATCCATGTATTAACGTATCAGTGGTGTCGAGTGATAGTACACCATTAAAATGGTTATAGACTTTTAAAATCCGAAAATGATAAATGATGAAAATTAATTATTTGTCTGTCTGTTGCCTTACAAATTTACCAACCTCAGTAAAATTATAGATTTCAATCAAATTGTATTAATTTTCTATTTGTAACACACCTAAGTACTTGTGTAGCGTAAAAAAAGGCGACATCACAATAATAAGATGGCATTTATAACAAGGAAATATCAAAGTTATTGCATAGGTAGGTACAGACAGTTGCAAACAAAGAATACAAGCTTATTATTGAATAGGCCATTTATATGCAGCTCAGCGTATACTGTGCTGTATTTGTATAGCCAGAAATATGTATACATTTAAGAAATCATATGTTAATATTATCAGCGGCATTGCCTGCGTAAATCTTGGACAACTTATTACTAAATTAAAATAATGTTCTTCCGACTTATTTATCTCATATAATTGATCATATTACTTTATTACTATATTTAACTACTGCCACTAAAAGCAAGATTAGAAAAAAATAAAAATAAAAGTAATATATTGTAATAGCCCGAGCGCAGCGAAACTATTTCTGGTTTAGAAGGCTGTGCAGCCGTGATTCGAATCTCAGGACATGTACCAATGAGTCTATTGTGACTTAAGTATTAAGTATATAAGTCGGTCCCAGTTGCCATCAAGAGATGGCAATCGTTAAAATCCACCAACCCACACTGGAGCAGCATGGTGGATTAAGTTCCAATTACGCTAGAGGGAGGCCTAAACCTCTGCAGTGGGACATAATGGGCTGGTGGCAGGAAAAGTAATAAGTTGAAGAATAGGTGAAATAGGCATGCGTGTGTGCGTAGGAGTGTGTGAAGGGGACTGTGAACCGGCAAACAATTTCTTGTACCGCGTGGTAAAGTGATAATAGTGTAGATTTAATGCCATGATTTTTTAAGTCATACAAATTTTGACCAATTTAACCCTCTAGGAATAGAATTCCGAAATCGATGACATATGTACATCGTGATTATATTTAAGTTTTCTATTTTGTTTTACGTGAAGACGTTGAAAAGCTTATTAGAAGTAAACTCGAAATTATATCACTTAAATGTATTATGTAGATGATCGCTTAGCTTAGTGGGTAGCGACCGTGCCTACGAAGCTAGAGGTCCCGGGTTCAAATCCCAGGTCAGTATTCATACGATGAATATTTATATTGGTACCGAGTCTTGGTTGTTATATGTATGTGGTGTCTTCGCTTGGTACCCAAAACACAAGCTAATGCTTAGTTTGGGGCCTAGACGTTGTTGTGTTGTATACTTTATTATTATTATTTACCTATTTACGTGTTAGTAACAAAAGATCCTTATTGTTTATTTTCATAAAATATATTTCTCCGTAAATAATGCATAATCTTCAACCATTTTGCGTATAAACGATTACGTGCAGACGAAGACGAGTTTTTAGGGTTCACTATTCAGAAATGTGAAACCGACAAATTTCATCAATGTCTTATTAATATTCTTAAGTAGATTTTAAAATTAAAAAAACCGACATAAAGGAATAATATTTAAAAAATCTGAAATAATACAGGTTTATTTATTTACAAATTCTTTTTGATCTTTTGTTATGTGACGTATAAAATAACAAAATAGGTATAGCTGCATGTAAAAGGTTACATAGCGGCTTTCCAACGCCTTTGGGGATCAAAAATCATTTCCAAATTAATTAACCTGTATTATTTCAGACCATTTAAATGTTAGTTTTTTTTGTGTCCAGGGCTTTTTTAATTAATTTTTATGTTTATAAACATTTGACATTACACATTTGTTTAAGATTTTACCTAGGAATCAACCATAATCAATCAGCCTTAAATAAGACATAAACACAGACAGACAAGCAGATAGAAATGTGCGATGCCAAAGACGGGCACACAAGCAGACATAGTTTTGAACGTCGCGGCACCTTTGGGGGTGAAATAAGTAACCTTCAAATGTTATTTTTGACGTGACAACGTCTTAAATTAGGTTGCGGCTGGGAGTCACTTATGAAAAAGTGTAACGCTCGGTAACGTTACGATGAGTGCCTTGCGTCTCTCTCCCACTCAACTATGATCGGTCTGCCGCGCGCGCAGCACTAGAGAATTAGGCGCATTGAATCGGCGCATGCTTGTGTCTCTGTCTTTGTCTTTCTCGAACGTTCTTGGCGTTGGAAAAACAAGAAAGCGTCATAATACAAGTTCACACGTGTGGTTAAAGTATCGTCAGCTGTGTCTGTAGTGAAAATGTGGAGTGCTTAGATTCGTCATTTACAACAACTACAACAATAAAGGCAAATAATTGTACACTGATATTTCATTATCGTAAACTATGATTGATTGATTAATTGTTAGATTGACACAAAAGTTGAGAAACTGAGTTTATAGGTTATGTCATACTATTGATAAATGTTGATAGTGTTAAGTAAATTATTAGTTTAAAATTAATTAATTAATTAATTATTATTTTACAAATTTTCATTAATTTCAAATTTATTTAGCAAAAATTTGAACCTTCGATCTGAATAAATGTTTTGATTTTCGAATTGATTCTTTAAAATTACAAATATTAAGAAAAAGTGGCAGATATAAGAAAACTTGATTTAAACTGTGTTGAGCAAGAATTTTAACATCTAATTTAAGTAAATGTTTTAATTTTCAACTTCATCATTTACAATTACAAATTTTAATTAATTTCAAATTTATTTAGCAAAAATTTGAACCTTCGATCTGAATAAGTGTTTTGATTTTCAAATTGATTCTTTAAAATTAAAAATTCATCCATTCAATTTCAAATGTTCAACAGGAATCACCACTCTCAAAACAATGGAAACGGACGAGCAAATGCCTTCAACTTCCAGTACATCAATGGAGACGGAGGATATCGTGCCGTCAACGTCTGCAGTACCTTTCGTTGTTCCACACACAGCGACAACGTGAGTACAGACTACGTCAAGCATTGACCAGAACTCCTGAACAAGTAAGAGCCTTTGCAAAAGCGGCTGCGGAGAGGCAACGCAGGTTCAAGCTACGTAAATCTGCTAACATAGCCCTCACCAGCGGTACGTCAGAGTCACCTGCTTCAACGTCTTGTTCTGTGGTGGAGAGAACAAGCGTTCCTGTCGTGGCGGAGAGAACGAGCGTTCCCCTAACTAACGCTCAACGGCAACGTGCATTCCGACAACGTAGAGCAGCATCTTCTCGGACTGATGTACAACCGAATACTTCTTCAACCCAAACAGCAATACAACTGGAACAATCCACCTGGTATACCAAATGGTCATCGTCAATACGGAGATTTCAATCTACTTTCCTGGACAACGATTTTGGCCATGCTTGCTCGGTTTGTGACAGATTGTGGTTCAAGAATGACCTTAAAACCATCACTGCACTACAACTGAAGGTAATCTCGGATTGGTACGTTAAGGAAAATCGGCAGCTACGCAAGGAGGATTATACAAAGTCTTGCAACACCTGTAGACAATCACTGAATAAGCGTAAGCTTCCTACTCTCGCAAAGGTCAACGGCTTCTCATATCCTGACATACCTCCAGGTCTACCGCCTCTGGATCCTATCAGTGAACGTTTGGTCTCACCACGCCTTCCATTTATGCAAGTGCGTCGACTGCGTCATGATTTCTCTTATGGAATTATTGGACAAGTGATAAACGTCCCAGTCAACGTACAAGACATGGTAAAATGCTTGCCTCGCCATCTAGAAGAGGACGATGTTATCAACGTTAACATCAAAAGGAATCTTGCACACAAAACAAATTACATCAGCGGGTACATGTCTAAGCGTACGGTCAAAGAATGGTTAGATGTACTTCAAAATTCAAGTCTATATCGTTTGTACGATATCAAAATAGATTTGTCAAGACTGCAGCCTGCATTGCCATCAGATGAAGGCCTTCAAGATGATCCTGCTAATCGGATCGAAGCAATCTCCGCCGAATATACGCCCGAGTCTGAAGTTCTTGCTGCGAGACAGCACACACTACTGTGGAATGAAGAGGATTGTCTTGACATCGCACCAGGACATCGGGCAACGCCTCTTAACATCATTTATGACCGTCATGCAGAAGAACTATCATTTCCTGCGATATACTTCGGAGAGCCCCGCCGTTTCAACATGAACATTTCAGTGACACCGTACATGATGGCGACCAGTGAAATACGACGGAGTGACAGGCGTGGAGCCACGCCTCAAAAAGTCTTATACGATGCAATGAAGATTCTACGTCTGCGAATGGTCGATGGGATTTACAGCACATTCCGAAGTGTTTCGATCACAGAGAGCGTAACTCGACGCATGTTAGAGGATCCGGAGTTTCTCAAAGAATTCGTTGTGCAGAATCTCGCCTTTATGAAGTCGGTGCCAAACTCTGTCCAGTACTGGGCCTCTCGTAAACGAGATCTCTTCGCTATGCTCCGTCAACTTGGTAAGCCGACCATCTTTCTCACTCTTAGTGCAAACGAGGTACGCTGGTTAGTATTGCTGAATTTACTGCTCAAGTTGAGCAACAAATATCCTGGCAAAGTCGCCGAAGATCTCAACACATCAGAGCGGTGCAACTTGGTGAGTGACGATCCAATTACATGTTGCATATATTTCCACAAACTCGTTGGTACATTGATGAAAATGCTGAAATCAAAACAGTCATACAATCCGTTTGGCCAGTACTACGTGGAGGATTATTTCCTTCGCATTGAGTTTCAACATAGAGGAAGTCCGCACGCTCACATTTTACTGTGGTTACACGATGATCCACATGAGACTGTGTCAGAAAATATGCCGAAGACCATCGAGCTCGTGGAGAAGCTGAGTTCCGTCGCCAAAGAAGATGTGCCCAACGATACCATCTACGCCAATCAAATCCACAAGCACACTTTCACCTGCACGAAGCGAGGCGAAACGACTTGTAGATTTGGGATCCCGTACTGGCCAATGCTCACTACCCGTGTATTGATCCCAATGCCTCAAACTGATGGACGCCGCATAGCATTCCAAAAAAAGGCCAAGGAGCTACGCAACTGTCTCAGCGAACGTACATACGCTAGCATGGACGACTTTCTTAGGGAGCATAGTTTGACATTCGATGCATAGCTTGACGTAGTGCGTTCAACTTTGCGCAGGCCATCTATGTTGTTCAAACGCAACTTCGACCAACTTATGACGAACACATTCAACCCTTACCTCGCTGGTGAAATCAAATCCAACATCGATATCCAGTTTATCTTGGATGAATACAGCTGCGCACAGTATGTCGTGGAATATGTGAACAAATCAGCTCGTGGAATGGGTAACTTGAATCGTGAGCTGACTAAGATGATGGAAGAGCATTTTGACCGGGACTACACGGGCCAATTGAAAGCATTGAGTGTCAAACTTCTTAATGCAGTTGAAATGTCAGCTCAAGAAGCAGCATGGTATTTACTACGGCAACCGATGAGCGAAACGAGCCGTCAAATTATGTACATACCAACAGTTTGGCCATCGGAAAGACAACGCTGTCGCAAACGTCGGAAACAAATGGATCGCGAAAACATCGAAGCAGACAGTACAGATGTATTTACCAAGAACATCATTCAGCGATATGAAGAGCGACCTCCCTCTCTGGAATCTTCATATTTGGCCGAGTTTGCTTCGTATTACGCTGATTTTCATGATTTCATCGACAATGAAGATGACGTAGATGTGCAAGAAGACGAAATTGAAGAACCGGTGACCGAGGAAAGGACAACTGTGGGAAGGACGACATCAAATGAACACCGCAGACGAAAAATTGGACGAATAATACGATACAGACGCTACGAAATAGATGAAACTGTTAATTATCAACGTGAAATGGTATTGCTGTTCTTGCCTTTCCGCAATGAAATAGCTGACATTGTTGATAGCAATAAATTTCTACAACTGTTCAATGATAACAAGGATACCATCATGGAACGCCGCCAGCTGTTCGAAAACAATCTCAACATCGACAGTGTGATGCAAGAGCTTGAAGCTATGATGATTCTACAAAATTCAGACAGCAGAGAACCACCAGAAATTGAGGAAAGGAGAGTGTTTGTCGAGCAGGTGTTAGGAGGAGAAGGTTCCGAGAACAACGATGATGTCAATCAAATCGTCCCGCGAGAAGGCTTATTATCGGTCGTAAAAAAACGTAGCAACGTGATGCCAAAACAGCAATTTTGTGAGCTGATACGAACGACGAACCCTGAACAACGTGAGCTGATTCATGAGGTCATACATCGTTTACATGGCTGCGGAGATGAGGTCGTCGTCACACTACAAGTTTTCTTCACAGGACCGGCCGGCTGTGGGAAAACTTATTCGGTTAAGTGCCTGATGGAGACGTACAATCGTTACACACAGGAACACAACTCACTGAACAACGCATACGTTGCTTGTGCAAGCACAGGCAAAGCAGCTGTCCCTATTGGCGGAACGACAGTTCACTCAGCGTTTCGTCTCACAAATTCTCGAGTGACAAAACTTCTTTCTGCTGAGAACTTGCAAGCCTACAGAAACATGTTTGTCGGCGTGAAAGTTGTTTTCATTGATGAAATCAGCATGTTGAGTGCAGCTATACTTGGAAAAATCAATTATCGACTACAGCAGATTACCGGTATTTACGATCAACCATTCGGAGGCATTCACATGATCTTATGCGGCGATTTCAGACAGCTGCCACCTGTGCGCGCTAGTCCGTGTTACACAGTACCACACAACCAACTCGGAGGACCTGTACTCTGGTAAAGCATCAACTACTTCCCATTAGTCCGTGTTGTCCGACAAACTGACGAGCTGTTTTCGACGATTCTCACCAAAATTGGAGATGGACTCAAACTAAGTGTCAATAATATCGCACTTATTGAGTCCAGGCACAAATCTGAAGTCTGGTGCAAAGAGAACGTACCCGACGCTGTCAGATTGTATTACAGCAACCATGAAGTAGATTCATACAATCGAAACGCAATTCAAAACGCACACAACTGTATCGCCACTGATATTATGCTTGGGTATTCCAGCAATTCTGAAAAGAGCCGGGAGCAAGGGAAACTTCACAAGATGTCGGTTGCAGAAACCGACGGATTGCCATACATGTTGCCATTAGCAGTAGGATATCCGTACATGATTACATCTAACATAGACGTCGCCGATGGATTGGTAAATGGGGCTATTGGAGTTTTGCTATACATCGAACGTCAGCCAGCCAATGCAGATGACCGTTCTGCTCCAGGAGGACCATCGACCAGCACAAGTTTGCCGCCAGCTAAAGATGAAATCGCCACTCTATGGTTCCAGTTTGAAGACAAAAATACGGGTACCAAAGCAAAAATCAAATGTCGACCACATGTGCACAGCAAACCAAACACCTTATCCGTCGATTGGGTGCCAGTGCACAAGAAAGTGGTAAACATTTCGTTGACAAAAACAGTGAAGTGCAAGCGAAAACAATTTCCTTGCGTGCCTGCTTGTGCAATTACGATCCACAAGGCCCAGGGTGGGACGTTTACTACAATTGTTTACAAGTACTCCTCAAAACAACCACAGCAATTGGTATATGTAGCCATGAGCCGCGTCACAAGTATCGACGGATTGTACATCATAACAGAAAAGGACTCTCCATTGGTTTTCAAACATGGCCGAGATGGAAACGACTCACAGACTACTCGAGATATTCGCAATGAATACTTACGACTCCGTGGACACACTCTAGACACAATTACCAAACAAGCCGTAAAATTCTGTGACGACGCAACCGACGCTGGACAACTTATTGTAACGAACATCAACTGTCAAAGTTTAAGTGCCCATGCCGCGGACATTGAAACAGATACAGTGATACCACGATCCGACTATTTAGTATTGACTGAAACGTGGATGCGCGACACTTGTGAACCAACTCCAATCAAGGGTTATGAGTGCGTATCCAGGGAAAATAATCGAACTAACTCAGATACCAACGCGGCTGGTGGAGTGGCGATCTATCGTAAATTATCATCGATATCTACGGCGGAAGTGGTCCAAGTTGCGATTACAGACGTAACTCGTGTCATTAAAACCAAGGGTGACATGTGCATGACTGAAGTTACTTGCTTCGCCGCTAATACTAGCTTCAAGTTTATACTCGGTGCTGTATATATTCATCCAGGAGCTAGTATGCAGGATATTGGAATGTTGCTATGGCAAGGACTCGGTCCGTACATTCACAACAGCCAGTACGTGCCACCGTTCGTGCAAGTTGATTCTAGTATACCGATTCTTCTGTGTGGTGATTTTAACAAAAACGTAAAGCCTGACAACTCGTTTCTTAATTTCATGAAAAATACGTATAATCTTGATTGCGTATCAAACGTTTCTAAGTCAACTACGTTAAAAGGAACAACTATCGACTTGACTTTCGCAAGACACATTACAGCAGAAACACTTCCTTTCATTTCATATTTCTCCTATCATCGTCCTATCCTCAACAAAATCACTCAAATAGGAATTAGTTAAGTTTAAGTTTACATGTACAATGTTTTAGTAAACAAAATATATTTCTATAGTTAAAATTTGTGCAATTCTTATTTTCATTCAATTCCTTGTTCCTATTGTGCAATTTAATTATATTCATATCAATAAATATTCTACCGAGAAAAAGACGTTGTCACGTAAAATCTTCGCCCGTAAAACCGACTTTACAGGCAACCATTTTTTAATCTAAGCAAGTCCACATGCACCGGAAAAACTTGCCGATCCACTCACGGGAAAATATTTATAATAAAACACGAATAGTCCTTATTTTACAAAGGAAAGACGAAAAAGAACATCGGCCACTTTTAGCGCGGAAAAATAAAATATGACACGGATAGTCTTTATTTTATACAGGAATAAAAAGGAAAAAAAGCATCGTCAACTTTTACCGTGGGAAAATAAAATAAGACACGAATACTCTTTATTTTACACAGGAAAAACGAAAAAGAAAATTGGCAACTTTTACCGCGGGAAAATAAAATAAGACACGAATCGTCCTTATTTTATACTATAGGAAAGACGAAAAAGAACATCGGCCACTTTTACCACGGGAAAATAAAATATGACACGGATAGTCTTTATTTTATACAGGAATAAAAAGGAAAAAAAGCATCGTCAACTTTTACCGTGGGAAAAGAAAATAAGACACGAATACTCTTTATTTTACACAGGAAAAACGAAAAAGAAAATTGGCAACTTTTACCGCGGGAAAATAAAATAAGACACGAATCGTCCTTATTTTATACTATAGGAAAGACGAAAAAGAACATCGGCCACTTTTACCACGGGAAAATAAAATATGACACGGATATAGTCTTTATTTTATACAGGAATAAAAAGGAAAAAAGCATCGTCAACTTTTACCACGGGAAAATAAAATATGACACGGATAGTCTTTATTTTATACAGGAATAAAAAGGAAAAAGTGCATCGGTAACTTTTACCGCGGGAAAATGAAATAAGACACGGATGATAATAAAAAAAATAAGATAATATCTTCATCCTTTGAAGAACTTGATAATGCAGATGAAAATGCGCGGGTGAAATGGGGGTGATCACAGTCTATTTATCAATGGACAAATCCTCAAAGTGTTAGTTCACTCGCGCTTGACTAGTTTTTTACGGCACGCACATGCAACGATGAGTTCGTTACACTCAATATTATACAGCAGCGAGCTACGTAAAAATAAACAGCAAAACAGTTCCACCATTATCTCAACAGGGTAAACCACTGACGCAGCGCTTCTAAGAAGGAGCACAACATAAGTTATTGAGGATACTGTCTAGGTATTCTCTTAAATCTTTTTCGAAAATGATTTACTCACAACGTAGTATTTAGATTTTTCTTATGAACTTAAATAACTCAAGACCTTAGATAGCAGCGTGGGTGGAGGATTAGGATGGAGCGTCTCATAGGTACTTCGAAACGACCGAAAACGTGAGCAAAATGTCAGATAATTTTTTTCTCACATTTTTGCTGTCACAACGCGCTATCTCTATGGACATCTATGTTTAAGTCATTTAAGTATATTTTAGAATAACGACTCCCTTAATTTAATTTTTGTTTTACATAAATATTAATGTAGGTATATTTCTAACATAGTACAAGATAAACTCGTGGTTCTTCTGATCCATTTTGAAAATCTTCGCTTTCCTTTTGTTTTTTTTGCTCAATGCTCTGCACCGTAATATCATCTCAGTGCTATTTTATTAATGAAATTAAAAATGTGTGTTTCGGGCTCAGGTAGCAGGAACATCAAGACGGAGCGTGGTATAGGATAGGACTTCGAATCGATCGAAGACACGAGTACTGACAGATCAAAATGCCAATCTCAGAAATTACACAAACCATACGTTTTTATCATTCTTTGTTTCAAATATGTTGTTGAATTATACATTAAATTTAATTTCAGAATTTTTATTTGCTTTTCCTGTACGAAATTTACATGTTACACTAAATTCTAATTCACAGTGAATAGAATATGTCAAAATTTATCAAGTGGTTTATATTTACCCTGTAGCGTATATTTATTTCCTCTTCTACGTAATCCATAATTTTGGGTTCAAGGGTGTTAATTAGTCGAATAGAATCATATATTAGAATTGTCACAACAATATATTCCATACACTGACATCACTCCATCACAATTTTATAATAGCCATGCATTAATAGACTCCTCTTATTTCAAAGTCGTGCAGGAATTTTTAGATAATTTACCATTTGCGTACCTATTTTATAAACAATATTTAAACATACCTACTTATTAATGTGTAAAACACATAATATATGAGCAGCCTTTTTTGTGTGTTAAAGATCCGTTGGAAATTCTTAGCATATTAGAAACTACAGTTTTCACTGTGGAGATTCTGGTGGGTATATTCACTTTAAAATAAAAAAAAATCGCTTACCTCTGGTTTTCCTTTCGACTCCCATGAAACTGTTTATAAGTCGCGTTCAAGTTAAGCCTTTTTGCGAGAATATTTTTATGTAGAAATAAATAAAGTTTTAAACTGATAAATACAGACGCGGCCGGGCCTGCCCGTGGCGCGCGCGCTTCTGCTTCTGCGGCACAGAGCTTCTGTCTGCCTGCGGATGACGGACTGACGTAAGGTGGTGTGTGTGCGATCGGTGACCGGATCGGCGCGAAACACTGGCTGCACAGTGCACACTCAAATCAAATCCATATTTACATACGACCAATGATTTAACGAACGTAGCTTCAAATGTTCACTGCGTCCACTAAAAAAAATCGACCAAGTGTGTATCGTACCAGGCACAGTGAAAGGTTGCGTAGTCGGAATGAACGTTAATTCATGGGTAAAATTCAAATAATAAGTTTAAAAACAAATATCTCAAAAAGTATATAACATATCTTACTCAAACCAATTTCAGTCAAAAGTGTTTAAGTGAATTTTCTACGATGTAATAGCATAGACAATAAAAACTCTAGACACCCTCTCACTGAACAACCAATGAAGCACTGCAATGGCCGCGAATAGCATGTGTTAGTGGACCTTCGCAGTGTACTGGCGGACGACAAACTTAGATACTATGGTGTGAGTGTGTTCAAGTTAACGGTGCGTATATGGCCAGCCGACTTACTAGGGGTGCATCGGTAGTTAATTCGCAATGCTACGTCCGTGTCTTCCTAGTTCATGCCTTGTTATTGAAAAGTTAATGAGGGGGACATACGTTTTAAGAATTCAGAAGCGAATATCTCAACAACTATTGACTTAAATAAAAATGTCATCTCCCTAGTACTTTCTATATCATATTACAGACCATTTATTTTAAATATTTGTATTCGATAAGCTCTAACGCGCTCTTTAGGGAAGGTACCCATACTAAGTGACCCATTTTTTGCAATTTTTTACCCCCTTCACCACCCGTAGTGTATGCCAAGACCCCAGCCCCCTCGTATTTTTCACGTAGTAATTTATAAATATGATTTTAAAAATTTTTTTGCAAGCAGAAAGTTAAAAAATAATTAACGCATATATTTGTCTTTATTTGAACGGCAGTTGCCACGTGACGCCAAGAGTGCGTGCATACCTACAATTTTACAACTGAAAAATATATATAAAAACATATTCTAACAGGAACTTCATTTTCCAAAACAAGTCTTTTTGTCTTTTATTCAGAATTATTTTCATAGAGGATATTGACTACCTACGTGATGAAGAGTTAACTTTTTTCGACGTTTTTGTTGATTGGTGGTTGTGAGATCATTTTTTTTTATTATATTGTACCGTGGCACGGAACCCTTCGTCTGCGACTCCGACTGGCACTTAGCCGGTTTTATATTTTTCACAGTATTGCAGCTTGAATACTGGTTCTAAAATAGAAGTCAAGTAGATTTTCGATGTAAACGCACATCTTGCTATAAGTAAGAATGGCCTTACGGAGAGCGTCCAGCAGCGTCCACTGGCACTGACCTCAGCCGGCCAGCAGCGATACCGTAATGTTGACTGTTCTGTCGTTAAAGTATAAGCAATGAATAAGAATCACGACTCGCCTCACCAACTCGCCCATCATCGCTGTCCGTGCGGCTGTACCTGGGCATTGAGTCATTCGCAGGCAACTGTACGCTGCCATCAGAACTACAAGTAAATTAAGTGTAGTTGACGTGCCGAATTTAGTAACAGCGCTCGCTAGAGGTCCGGTACAATATTAATTTTAAAAAGAAAAAATGAGCGAAAACGATGTCGATAACTCTGACGCTCTATTTCCCCTTTCCGTGCCTTACTGTCGCTGTTCGCGTTGACCCCTCCCACACTTATTCCATAGTGTCTAATACCATCCCCCGCGTTTGTGGCATAAGGTGTTATAATAGTTTAGTTGAATAGCGGCGTTCATTCTAATCTTACTATTATATTATTCCTATTTCTATAGCAAGCTTTCTATAGCAACAGAAATTTTTGCTTGTTTTGATCACATCAAAACAAGCAAAAATTTCTTTTCACAGGTTGTGATGTCTATAGCTACATAACACAAATGTATTGTGTTATGTATTTACATTTTATGTGTGCATTTGTTGTGTGTAGTTATTTTATAATGTATATTGTACGGAATCCTTGATGCGCAAACTAGCACTTGCCAGTTATTACGAATATCGTTTTCCTGCAAGTTTCCATCTTGCTGAGTCAGGGTGAGGGTACTGGGTTCATTTTGTTTACACTATAATTCTCGTTTCGATCTTAGATGCCGTTGCTCCGACCTTGCCGCGACACGTGGCTCGTGGATGTTAATGTAACACATTTGCGCCATCTCTTCTTAGAGGTACCATGGGTGGGTTGTAAGTTATTCGCATTTGGACGATTTTATTTGATATGTGTATAAATATTCGATATTATTACCGTCGGGTTCCCTGTGTGCAGAGTGAAACGCAGGCAAGTTCTTTCGTTCGCAAGACGAGTTTATTTAGTTAACACACCTCACAGCAAAATACACTACATACTTCACTTTGACATTCAGTAATAACTTATTTATTCCACACTGAACTTTCTCTGCACTGACCTTTTTTGTCACTCGGCTATCAGCTATCCGACGCGGCAAGTTTATGGCTTGCATCTTTGGGATGTTCAAAGGTTCAAACGTTCTCGCGCCTCTCAGAAAACTTCCGTCAAATTAAATTGTTAGTCGTTTGGTATTCACAGAAATCTCTGGAACAGAACCAGAGATGGGGACATGCCTACCTATTATCGATATCAAGCATGCGTACGTGAATATTGTACCTTTTCATATCCCAAATACCAACGGGAATCCTATTACTAAGGCTTCGCTGACCGTTTGTCCGTCCGTCCGTTAGTTTCACTGAATATCACTTTAGTCGCTGCCGCTATAACAATAAATAATAAAAATAAATTAAAATTAAAAATTAAAGGGGGTCCCCAAACAAGAAACGTGTTTTTTTTTTATTTTGTACGGTGGTACGGAACCTTTCGTGTGCGAAGTTCCACGCTTGATAGGACATGTCATGTAAACATGGAACAATTTTTTGGAACTTTGTTTTTTCCTACCAAAAATTATAACTCTATTAAAAGTCGACGCAATAGTTTAAAATATAAGGTATTCCTTGCTCTAAACACAGTAAACAAACAACGTAGCCAAGCGCGAGTCGGGCTCACACATGAAGAGTTCCGTACTACCGCACCAAATAAAAATTATCGTTTCTTGTAAGCGGACCCTTTTCATTTTTAATTTTATTTTCTTTTTATTATCATGTTACCGCTTTATTAGCAACACTCCAGGAAAATTTCAAGTGCAAGCCGAGCGGGAGCGGGTGCCGCTTGGGCGCCGTCAGTTTCGATTAAAACACGTTTCTTGTATGAGGACCTTCTTTAATTTTTAAGTTTATTTTATTTTTATTATTCGATGGTGTACCGGCCATAGTAGGCCACGCACTCCATGAAAATTTCAAGTGTAAGCAATGATCTTAGAACCACCAATCACCAAAAACTAAAAAAAAAAAAACGCGCTATTTGGCGGTCGGTATAGATTTACTATGGTAATATGCGTGTATATAAATATGGGTGTATACAAGCTGACTTATAGGTGTCCATCATCGGTACTTCGGTAGTTAATTTGCAACGCTACGTCCGGGTATTGTTAGGTTCACGTCATATTTAAAAACTATCAAATCGTTTAGGATACAGAGCGTGTCAAAGAAAATAGTCAGAGGTACGTATACATGTCTAATACAATTCGAAAAACATTGCCATACGCAGTCGGGTACAAATTCCACTATCGTAATTCCTAATTCATAAATAGTGTTCCAATTTTTTTTAACAAAACCTAAGTAAATCTACTACATATAGGCAATTTAAAAAAATACAAGTAATGGGTGTTTACTTGTATAATACAGCAGCACAACTTTCTGATAATAAAAGAAAATAGAAATTATGTTACACACATGGATGTTCATAAAACCACCGCGTTGTGACAACAAAAATGTGAGTAAAAAAATATACTACGAACACCCAATATACACCAGTCGATGTTTTAAATTCGCCATGAAGTAGAATTTTGTGCGACCCACCTGTAAAATTCGTACTTACTTGAAAAGAAAATAAAAATGCTGCAATTACATTTCATTTTTAAATTAATAGAATGTTTGTTTTTAAAAAACAGTCATAATGTACGATCTGTCTAATCACTGATTTTGTAATTTTGTTTACGTTTTCGATCATATCGAAGTATGAAACCTCGATGAAACGTTCCATTTTGACAATAAAATTACGCTATCTGTCGTAAACTTTACCAGATATGTTTCGGGCATAGACTAAAAAAATTTGACCGCAGCGTTTGGTTTTAATATTATAGTCATAAATGTCACTTGACAGTATCGAAAATGTCAACCGTAAATTCACAGGGGTGAAGACCGGCGCGCGGACATTTCGCGGGAGTGAAGACAGGCGCGCGGGGACCTCGCATTGAAACTCGGACTGAAACTCGCCATCTTACACGAGCTAGCTAAAGTATGAGTGGTTAGACGGTAAACGCAGAAGAGGGTTTCTAGTCAATTCGTACTTTAATGGTTTCAGGTATAGGTACTTAGTTGTGAAAGAATAAATAAGAGATAATAAAATAAAACGAATTTATTGTATCCTTTAACAATTATTTTAGGAACGATGTTGAAATACAATAACAATAAACTATTCAACAACCACGAAAAATGTGCCCCTTGCTGTATTTGCACCCTACAACTCGGTCAGATTTTTCATAGAACAATCTTTTTTAGCAATTCACATTTTAATCATGTTTTATTAATTTTTAATAATACTTGTGGATTTAGAAATGGTAACATCAAGCTGTTCAATGAAAAATT
This sequence comes from Luffia ferchaultella, assembly GCA_949709985.1. Classification (NCBI taxonomy): domain Eukaryota; kingdom Metazoa; phylum Arthropoda; class Insecta; order Lepidoptera; family Psychidae; genus Luffia; species Luffia ferchaultella. The sequence continues at coordinate 19,647,893 of OX453255.1, read as the reverse complement.
TGTAAAATCTACCGTTTAACTTACATAACACAGTTTTGTTGAAGGGTTCGCTAAAAACTGTCGTTTATTTTATAAATTTTTCACTTGTGAACCACAGACTAGTTTAATTTGTTTTACCTCCATGTCATTATCAATTTAAAGTAAGTCGGTCGATTTTCGTTCGGTAAAAGTAAAAACTTAAAACTAACTCACTCATATAGGTATCATAAACACGTTTTGATGTTCGATCACTTTTTTTCTAGCACACAATAATCAATAATAATATAAATCTTTGGGATTGGCATTCCGATAAGAATAGTTGCCTACTAATAATCAAATTAAAAAAGAAAACTACTTTTAACTATGTCTATTATTGTACGAACTACAAAACAATGCAAGTAGTTAGAAATGTAACAATGTATCTTTGGAAGTAGGTATAGTAAGCGGCACGAGTTGTGAACGCTGACTTTCACACGATCAATGGTTTAACTTAAGGTATGTTTGGCAATGAGGTCATTGTGGCCTAATACTGTGATTGGAACAGTTCATCTGCCTTGTCCCTCACACTTCACTTCATACCACCAAACATACCTTAAATAATCCACTGCGCGTGTGAACGCTAGCGCTCATACTTCACGCCGCTTACATCAAACCAATTTTTGCCTTAGTTAGACACAAAAAAGGAAACACACATCAATTACGGGCATCATGTTACGAATTCAATCGTGTTTCAGACTTTTTTATTTTTAAACCATTTACGAATGTAAGTTCCATTTGATGGTAACACGCGAGATACGCTAATTTAACATTTCTAACTAATTCTATTATTCTATGGTAGTTATTTTTTGTTTAAAAAGACTCCACAGCACAGGTAACAGGAACAATACACAAAATCAAATAATCATGCATATAGAGTTAATTAAAAATGCTGTCAACAAATGAGTAACAACTTAAAATTAATGAATGTGGTCGTTGTGCCATTTTTTTTACATTTAAGGATTTTACTATTTTTTTAGGATTTTTTTTTTTCATTTTTGCACGCTTTAATTGCAACGTTTTATGCAACCGTGTAACATATTGTCGGTGTCAGTTGATGGTATGCTGGAAATATCTTGCTGTTCTGTAAAATAAAAAATAAAAAACATGCACATTAATTGTACAGTTTAAAATAGGATGTACGCAACGACTTACTCCACTTACTCGTATGGCACATAAATATGGCAACGTCGAATCGGACTTATTTTAAAGCCCAAGCGTTTTTTGACGAAGAATTATTTCAGAAATGGCAGAGCAGAAAAATATTTTTGGATACATTGGAAAAAGTCGTTGTAGTACACAAAATTGTAAAACTATATAACTTTTAAGTGGTCCTGCTATAATATACCTATTTAATAAAATTGAAGCGATTGATTGCGTGTTTTCCAACGCACTAGTTTTTAATGAAATAAGCACATCATATGGGCCGATCGAGACCACTACGCTAGTCCTTTTACATTTACAGACAAATATATTTTTTATGGTAAAGGTCCAATTTTAAATTAGATTTTACCCTATTAGACCTTAACTGCAGAACCGGAGGTCGCAGGTTCGATTCCCGCTCAGGACAAATATTTGTGTGCATGAACATGTCTAATAATCCGTGAAAGAATATTTAAGTATGTATATCAGTTGTCTAATACCCATAACACAAGCATTGTTACTCTGGGACTAGATGGCGTTGTGTGGAATATCCCAGATATTATCAGATATATTATTTGGTTGTATAGGTACATAGTACTAAAATAATGAAAAAATATGTAACCAGAAATAAAAATACTTACGTAACATTAGTTGGTTTTCTTGGCGTCCTTAGTCTCCTCTTTAGGCTGTCCTTTGCCTAGAAGTTTCGCCAACGAGTCCCAGATGCCGCCAAGGAAGAGCGCACAGAATAAGTTCTCGAATGGCACAAATGGATCATGTATGCCCAGCAGGATCGATGACAGCTGTGAAAGGCACAAAAAATTAATAAATAACAAATGACTTTAAAAGTTGTGGAGGACACGCAAGAGAAAAATAACAAGAATAAACAATGAAATAGGAAAGTAAAAAAAAAAAACCAAAAATTAAATGAAACTTAAATTTCAAACAAAACCAATAAAAACATTTTATTGGAAAGGTAGATTTCTAAGTTTATAGTTTATATATATTTAGGTAATATTTTTTATTTTTAGGTACCTATTTAAAGTTTTTAGTTAGATTTTGATTTAATAAATTTAAGCTTTTCTACAGTGATATTATAGAAGAAAAATTTGTAGATATGTTTGTAACGAATAAACTCAAAAACTACTAGACCAATTTCAAATTCTTTCACCAGTAGAACGCTACATGTGGCTACATTATCCCTGAATGATACGGACTATATTTTATTTTCAAACTAGCTTACCGCGCGCGGCTCTGCTCGCGTGGACTACACAGTTGTACCGGGACTGCTATAATTTTTTACATGGGTATAATTTATAAGCTGAAGAGTGACATAAGCAACTTTTTATCCCAGAAAAAGGAGTCCCGGCACAACCGTGTATTCGTGTAGTCCATGCGAGCGGAGCCGCGGTTGGAAAGCTAGTATTTTATGCAGTTCATAGTGACAAAGTATTCTAATTTAGTCTAGTAATTTAAGCGGGCAGTATATTTAATGTTTAACAATTTACTTATAAAGAATTTCTTATGTTTAAAAAATAAAATAAAGTTTGAATAGAATTTGCTATTTGACTCGGCCCGTCATACCTTGAAGTAAACGAAGAATATGACAATGCCGAAGTAGACAAGCGCGTGTGGCGCCGAAATTAAGTCTGTCTTCTTGTCCAGCACGAAGATTATAGAAGCGACAAGAGATGCCTTCGTGTAGCTGGAACGGAATTATAAAAGTTATTACCATATGTATAAAAAATAATTATGAATATAATAACCACCAGTAAGTAACTGAAGGTAACAAACAGTAGGTAGCACAACTTGCGCCAAGCTTCTAGTTCGCTGAAGACGAAGCAAGTGGCATCTGAGTACGAAAAATGGGTCTCAGAGAGTCTTGAGTAGGTATCTTAAATTACGTCAATGCGTACTGGTGCATATTTGCATCCACCAAGCTTGCTGGAAAAAGTTCATTCCTTTTTAGGGTTCCATAGTCAAATGACAAAAAACGAAACCCTGTATTTCGTCTTTTCCGTCTGTCTGTCCCGCCATCTGTCACAGCCAATTTTCTCGGAGGCTATTTGGCATTGGGTGTGCGGCTGAACGTAGTCCAATAGAGCGTGTAGAGCTTACCGAACTAGACAAAAAGTTTTGAAGAAGTATATGGTGCAAACTAACGGTTACCGAGAAAAACATGTTTAAATTTGGGCTACGTTCAGCCGAACATCCCGTAGATATAATATACCGCATGTTCGGCTGAACGTAGTCCAAACTCATAGAGCATGTAGAGCTTACCGAACTAAACAAAAAGTTTCAAGTGAGCAGATGGCGCAAACTAACGGTTACCGAGAAAATATGTTTTAAGTTTCATATCTTTCATTTTTTCTACATGCTTTATAAGTTTGGACTACGTTCTGCCAAAAACTAGAAAAGAAGACAGGTGTCACTAATCTATTAATATTATACAATGCAGTGAAATAGTAGACAAAAAAATAAAAATGTATGTACCTGAGGGCGTAAAAAAATCCAATGCACTTTAAGGTGTGGTACCTACCCATAGAAAGGTCTTTAAAAATGATATAGATTACTAAATTTCTTTCTTATTTAATGCAATATTTGTTGAGATGTGCTTCTGAAGTCTTTTATAAAAAGTGTGTCCCCCTTTAACTTTTCCATAACACATAAAAAAATGAATTGACATAATTTATAAAAAAAACACTCGATGAAAATTGGTTTGAACAAAATACGTTAAGTAATTTTTCAGAAACGGGCGTTTTCGGTTACAAGTTATGTTGAGTTTCCCACGAATCGAGCGTTCATCGCGACTTCGGAAACCTTCATTGTGTGTGGCTGACTCGCACTCGATCGGTTTTTTTTTTAAATTTTTATAATTATTTCGGGCCTAACCGATTGGCGCAAAAAAATTATACGGTATTCAGATAGAAATAGTAATATTTAAAAAAAATTCTAATTAAAAAAATTAAGTTATTTTTCGATTAATTTTTGACAACACGTGAAAGTTCTGTTAGTTTAAAAATAATAAAAAATTAAAAATGTGTAAACCTAGTTCTTGTTGATATGAATAACATTTTTTTTGCGGTTAATATTTAATGGGGTGCAACCGTTAACGTCGTTTGTATGATTTGCCTATACACATTGTTCTTAAGATATCTACATCACGATGGTTTGGTTATAATAATTAGAAAAAAAAAATGTGCATGGATATATAGTATAGGTTACACGGATAGGTTCGTTTAAGCTACGATGCATGGAAGGAAGTGGAACGGAATGACGTGTCATCCAGCCAGAAGCAATTTGATCAATTTGTAATGCGGCCAAGTAGGTTGATGGTTCACCATTACAGGTAATAATCTTGGTATGTTATAACTTGCACCAGTGCATCTTCACATTCAAGGAAACAGAGACACTTACAAGCTCGGCTGCATAGTTTCCATGGCGGTGGGAGTCCAAGCACCTCTGATCAGCCTCTCTACTAGTTTCGTGAAGCCAGCTCCATTACCTTTCAGTGTGCCTATAAAGAAACGATTATGGGCTTTAATTAAAATATAAGAAAGTCAAGCATGTCCCCCTTTTGTCTCAAAAACTACAGAACCAAAAAATTAAAAAAAAAATACGGAATAGTTTACAGGCGTGGATATACATTGGATATTGGATATACATTGGATATACATATATTTTGACGACCGCTTAGCCTAGTGGGCAGCGACCCTGCCTACGAAGCTGGAGGTCCCGGGTTCGAATCCCAGGTCGGGTCAGTATTTATATGATGAATTTTAATACTGGCACCGGGTCTTGGTTGTTATATGTATGTGGTGTCTTCGCTTGGTACCCAAAATACAAGCTAATGCTTAGTTTGGGACCTAGACGTTGTTGTGATTGTATGTGTTATTATTATTATTATTACATATTTATCTGAAAACCTAAAGTTTAAAAAATTTCTCATTTTGGGGGGTGAATTAGGAAATTACAAAAAATATAACATGTGCATCATATATATAACGTATTCAACAAAAGGATTCGTTATGAGAAATACAAATATATTTTTTTACAATTTTTAAATTCAAACCTATTCAAGAAAGTTACGAATATTGATCATTTTCCCCATTTTCTCTTATTTCAGAAACTACAGAAACTAAAATTTTGAAAAAATAAACTAAACAACTATATTATAGAGAATCACCCGAGTGTAAATGAAATATGTTAGTGTTTCTTTACTTTTCGCTTTGATCATGGTTTTATAAAAAAAGGTACCTAACGTCGTATGGTTGATATGAAGCTTTTCTCAAAAATATGTCAAAAAAGCATCATTCCATAACGCCATTTTAGAAAACTATTAGCCAAGCAGTTATGTCAATCAGTGGCATAGAATCAGTTTCAAATCCTTAATGTTGAGTGTCTAGTTTAAATATACTTTATTTATGGTAGTCGAAAACAGAATTTTAATTGCACAGTTTATAAGAGAGCTGCCTTCATTGTTGCCTCCAAGGAAATTAAGTAAAATGACACCCGTTCGATCTAAACAATAAATTCATTTTAGCTTCTCGTCCCTAATCAACTAACACGCTATCTGGCTCGAAGGACCAAATAATTTTACATCTTAACTTATGACCTTCAACCACTTACCAACAATAATCATGATGATGTAAGCGTTCGGATAGAGTTTACCAGCGTGACTGACGCCGTCGTAGACCTTTTTCGCCCTGTAGATCTCTTTCATGGCGGCTGCGGTTACTTTTATTGGTAGGAACTTTGCTACTTTGTACCCTACGTCGAATGGAGTGTAGAAGACTATGTACCTGTAGAAAATATTAATAACAGTTATAAGAACATTATTCTACCGTTTGTTGTATTTAAACAGTAGGTATTGTAATTTATTTTAGCGTAAATAAATAGTAGGTATGTTCTTTTAATTATCAAATCTTAAAATCGTGAGTAGCGACAGACACATAGAGTAAATTAATTTAACAGCAACGTTTGGTTTTAATATAGTTATAAATGTCATTTCACAGTATCGAAGTAACATTACGCAATTTTGCGGGGTTGAAGACCGGCGCGCGGAAATTTCGCTCACTGAAACGCGGACTAAAACTCGCCATTTTGCATCAGCTAGCTAGAGTGTGTGTGGTTAGACGGTAAACGCAGAAGAGGGCTTCTAGTCAATTTGTATTTTTAATCATACATTTTAGTTTTTTTTATTATGGACTCGTTTTGATTTAGATGGCAGAGTATCGAATAAGAAATATATAAAGACGGTTAGACGTTCCCTCGAAATAATGTCTCTCAACTCGATTATAGCTAGGACGACGCGCATTGGTGATTGACCTATTTATCGTGCCACTGACCGATTACACGCGTGTTGAATATTTTCGTTTCCTCCATTTCATTCTGTTTAGAATAGTTTCGATAACTGTAACTGAGTTTAAATGAGACGACAATATTTTTAGGAAAGTAATGGGAAACATTTAAACTCTCTTTTGTACTTACTACGCCCCAAAAATAACATGAAAAGTAATACCTGTGACATTCCACACAGCGCCATCTAGTCCCAAAGTAAGCAAGTATTATGCTTGTATTGTAGGGTAGGTACCTACTAGACAACTGGTAAACATACCTACTTAAATATTCAAACAAATAAACATATGCATATACACACTGAGAATATTGTGTTTTTCAAAAAATTATAGTTCACCATAAGTAATCGATGCCATCAGTAGATCAATTGATGTTCGGGATCATCATAAATACGAGGAAGCCGATTTTTTCCTCTTCGTATTCCTCGTTTTTTATTATGGAGTCTTTCGTATTACTCGACTAATGAACACTTTTCTTAGGGCACAAATATTTTTTCCGGGCGGGAATCGAACTCGTGACGGAAAAAGTGATGGCAAATATTTCATTTATCATTACAGTTTATTACGGTAAATTAAATTAACGATATAATAATAATTAACGATAGGTAACAAACTCCATCTGGTTTGGAACTAGACGACCGCCGTGCGCCGCGCCGTATGTAAAATGTCCCAGATACCTATTTTTTTATTTTTGAAGAATACAGTGTGTATAACTGACTGATTGGCTGAGTGGTTAGAGACCCTAACTGCGGAACCAAATGTCGCGGGTTCGATCCCCATCCGGGACAAATATTTGTGTGCATGAACATGTCTATTTGTTCCGTGTCTGGGTGTATAATATTAAATATGTATATATTATAAAAAACATTTATGTTACATACATAAATGTTGGTATCAGGTCAGTATCATAGACAACAGGTCTCAGTTATCTAGTACTTACACCCATAATATAAGGTATAAGCATAATACTTGCTTACTATGTAAGGCACTGTGTGCGTGATGTGTCCCAGAAATTTTTATATTATTAACTAGGTAGTTTTCATTACAGTCACGTAGTATGTGAACGAACCACAAATGAACCATAAAAGTCTATAATAATAGGTACCTAGGTGACTATTATATTCATATGTGCATATCATTACAAACATGTTATTTAGTAGGTAGCGTGTATGGGTACTTTGCATTTCTTATCAGTTCTATATTTACCAGGTTACGGTTCCGATGACTAGCTGAGGTGTGTTTTTGAGAGGTGCCAATATGGGCTCGCCGAGAAGGCCATTCACGACCATCCCACCGGCGAAGATCATCAGCATGGTAGACAGCCAGCAAGCCAACGGGTGTTTACGCGAGAACGCCTGTGCACCTATATAACATAGGATATTTTTTATTGAGGAGCAATTATTGTGGCATTTGTGGCATCAGCATAAGTACATCCATGTAATATATTATTTGTGCATCAAAGCCATCTTCTCGCCTGAAAATCGTATAAACTCTATATGGTAAAAACTCCATAACTGTTTCATGACGGATTGTATTATTCGAATATTTCTTAACTAGGTTTATGGAAATTTCGAAATTTTGGTTGTATTCAAACCTAGTTTAAACCCAAATGAAACTATAATTTAATACACTCCCGAATCAATCGTTTAAAAGCGTTTGTATGGGCGTATACCGCCAAGCGTTTCGGAGAAAAAGGGTATTTTATTTAAAATAAAAATTATGTAATGTAACTACAAATTGATGATTTTCAAATTTTTCCCGTAACTTTCCTTTACTTCGGCTACTTGTAAAATTTCCTAATTCTAGGTCAATTGGAAGCAAAGACTGGAAGCACCCTTAGTTTAGACGTTTTGATTTACGTTGAGAGTTTAAAAAAATGCGTACCGTCAAAGGACCGTAGTTTTTATCCTGTTGATTTAGAAGCTTGACTTTTTTGATACCTTTACGTTCTGAGTAAAAGGGTATTTACAGGCAGACAGACGGGCAACCGAGTAGTCCTCTAAGGGTTCCTTTTTTCTTTTTGAGATACGGAACAAAATGGGTATCAGAATGCGGATAGCGCGGGCCCCGCACCTGCACAAAATGCACCCGTGTCTACATCACTAGAAGTTTGGCGCAAGCTGTAAACTCTGCATTAGTGATTATCGGCACAGTAGGTACTACTTCCTACGCTCCATATACCGCATTGATATTAAAAAAAACCTTTTTAAAAACAAACTTATATTTAAAGAATAGTATAGGTACTAAAGTATAACAAAAAAGTATAACTATTGCAATATTTTAATACATGACTTTCGTTTGACGCCTCAAGCTTTTAAAATATAAACTAATATTTTAATAGCTTTACTTCTGAGATTTATATGGTGATGATTTTTTTTTAATTTTTTTTATATATACAAGTTTGTTTTTAAAAAGGTGTTTTTTAATATAAATATTTTATTTTGTATTTTAAATTTCGTTACGCCTAGGTATCCATATGTAGGTGTTTTAGTACTAAGAGGTTGATAAGTCACTGGAACCTATACAGTGTATTGATCTAAGGCAAGTAATAACTATGTTTACTTCTCCTGGCTATCCAGCTCCTAGATCTGTCTGTACGTATGTAGGTAGGTCACACAAAATTTTACTTCACAGATAATATTTCAAAACACGAAGTGAAGTATATTTGGTCTGCGGCGTATATTTCTTTGCTCATTTTGTCAGGAATAAAGAGAAGATGGGTAAGCTAAAAAACGAGAAATCAAATTAATCACTAACCATAGTTCCATTCCTTTTATAATATCGTTTGTACACTATGATTATAATTTTCAAATCCAATTGACGTGGCTCGTTGGTCTAGGGGTATGATTCTCGCTTCGGGTGCGAGAGGTCCCGGGTTCAAATCCCGGACGAGCCCGTTGTAATATGGTGTTATTCGTTTTTTTACTATCTATTGGTTTACTTTCTGTTTGCCTAATTATTTAATATTAATTACGTTCTTTGTCTTTTACTTTAGTTTCTTGATAGTCATTAACGCCATCTTTTATAACTTTCAGATTTACTTTAACTAACGCCCTCTAACGACATGAAGCTAATTTGTTTCGTAGTTCGTGACACTTCACTGGGGTTTTATAATTTTTTTTTTCGCAATAGCGCTGTGATAGCGCTGCAGATCGGCGAATAGCGATTAGCGAGCATAGCCTGAATTTATCTTCCACGTAATACTGTGTTATTTCTTTATCGAATCAATCTCTGACACGATAATGAAGTAAGTAGGTACCTAAACTGTGTAATGCGTGTAAGTAATACGTTTATAATTAAAACTTAATTTTGAGTAATTTTTCTAGACTGAGGTACCTACCTACCTAGTTATGGCAAATAATAATAAAAACTGATTAATTCAGTTGGTACATCACATACATGTAATATTTAAAAAAAAATCACCATGAAATCTATTTTTAACGGTCGTTTGGCCGTATCTCGGTGGCGTTCTGAAACAAGGTAACCTTATGGTTTATTTATGGAATGGTCGAATTTCATCGACTTACCAGCTCCCAAATCCTCTCTGACGGCTAATGCACATAGGAGCGAATGTGCGATGTCAAAATAGGGGTACATCTTCAGTTTTATGACCTGGTTGGCCAGGTCCAGGAAGGCCTCGGGATCCATGGCGATGGATTATGGTATCCCGTTGGTTTTTCAAGCACTTTATTTACAACTGCACACCGACAATACACAGTACGGGGCGTGTTTACGCCGCGACTACCCGCGGGCGAACTCGTCGCGCGACTGGGCACGATACATTTAACTTTTGATTATTTTTGTCAAATACTGGTTCAGACTAGGCGGCGGGGCGGCGATCTATTCAGTCTGATAGCTTAGACTTTATCATTTCGTTTTTTTTAGTTATATTTTTTTATAATCGAATAGATACCTTGTTTTACAACAAAATTATTAAGTTTCCGTAGTGTAGCGGTTATCACGTGTGCTTCACACGCACAAGGTCCCCGGTTCGATCCCGGGCGGAAACATCCTTTTTTTTAAATATTACTTTTTGTAAAAATGTACATTCTTTATATATTATATAAAAAGTGAATAGAACATTTTGCATTTATTTGCTAATAAATTCCTATGGCAAAATGGTCTGTTGTTCGCAATAGGTGAGCAACGATTCATCCCCTGTTCAAAATGAAGAACGCGGATTTCAAGGTGCATGACGTACCTATATGCATACTCTATAAAGATAAATATTTCTTAGCTCGGTGCACATCATACTGATATAAGTAAAAAAAAAACTGGTTGGCAGTTATAGGGAATGCCGATAGAAGTGAAAACTTAGAACTCGTCAAAACATCAAGTTTGAGTACCAACACGATAGGCCCGCGATTGGTTTCGAAAATAAAAGCTTTTAAAAAAATTAGGTCACGTGGTCACATAGATCACGCCAAAACATCAAGTTTAAGTAGGTACCAACACGATAGGCCTGGGATTTAAAATATTAGAAAATAAAGAATATGAAATTATCTTTTTGTAGTAGGTACTCACTTTTGTACTGCACAGTGATTCTACAATTAAATGAGCATGTCGTGACCGGAACTCATAAGATTTTCGCCCATCGCCTATTAAAAAGTGCCCAACGCGGCTAAAGTTTTCACTTCAAAAATTTACAATTTCAATACATTCTCTTGTGGGTTTCATACACAAAGGGTACCAACGGAAACAATATTACTAAGACTTCGCAGTACGTCCGTCTGTCAAAGGGCTGTGTCGCCTGAATCGTAATAGACACTTGAAATTTTCAATGTTTTACTAGGGCCGCTATAACAAATAATACAAACAAAATTAAATAAACCCCCATACAAGAAATGTGTTTTTATATTGTACGGTGGTACGGAGCCCTTCGTGTGTGAACCGACCGCTACTTGGCCGATTTTTTAATAAAATCACAGATATAAAGACAATTGTTTCTATTTAACTCACACATAGGTAAAAACCTATACATTTAGTTAACTGTGAAATCTTCAAGTTTAAAAAGATAACTTTATATGAAATAAAACCATAAAATGTTATCAGAAAAATATATTTGCAACAATTAGGTATAAAAATACATGTACACTCTCAGACTCAAGAATCAGATAAAAATGTGAATATATATATTATTTTATAGATTTTATATAATATGAAGAAATTCCGATTAGAAAATTATAGAATTTGTACAAAAATTACATTGCATTGTTTATTTAAATCAGTCTTATTTTAGACATTTTTTTTATACACAGCCAATATCTTTGGAAACGTGTTTAACTGTATTTAACGTTTGAATATAAAAAGCAGTTAGAAAATTTTAACAATTTAGTGAATAATTCATTATAAAATATGCTAAATCTTAAATAGGCCCCGAAATATTAAACATGTATATATAAATGTATCATATAACAATTTTTATCGTTTCTCGTATTATTATGACGACAATAAATTAGTTAATTAAATTAAAACTGAAAATTAAATGCAAATTAATTCTAATTATGTAATGATTTGCTTAAATTTACACTTAATTATTGTGGCGTGTATATATTATACATTTATTTAAAAAATTACAAAAAATCAACAAATCGAACAATAGTAGAGAGCAGAGACAGAGATTTTGATATACCTGTATATAGGGACTACAGAGGAGATTCAAAATTGCGATATGATTTAAAGTGTAGAATAAATTTTTAAATTCGGCGTCAAATAATCCTTGCGTATTTGTTCACTATTACGCCGCCGATACAAAGTAATAAGTTACTTAGTAAGAAGTAATCAATTAGAAAATTAAGCCACAATCTTCCACTTGTATAATATATTCAAATGACCAATCTGATTTTATTGCACTGACAGCATTGAAGTAATTGTGTATTTGAGGAAATTTTAAAATTAAAAAAAAATCCGTTATTTTAAAATAATTAACCATCGTAAAAATCTTTGGAAATAGCAATATTTGTTCTTTCGCACTGAACGAATTGTAAATAGACACAGGCGCTCAAACTTTATGGCGGATCCGAAAGTAGGCGCAAGTCGTATCGCAATGACCAGAGGCCCTATTCTGACTTTTAACACGACACCGAAGTAGCGCCGAATACGTTCCGTTTCAAAAATCCGGTCGCTAGGATCATGGGCGAGAGTACGGATTTTTGAAATGGCGCGTATTCGGCGCTGCGTTAATTTACCAGAGTACGGCCGCAGTTCTAGGTGTCAGCGGGACGCAGTGGAGCAAGGGGCGGAGCGTTCTTCTCCCAAACCCCGCGGTGGCCTATTGTATTCAAATTCGCTATAAAGTTTGAGGTGTCTTCACTAGACGCAGGTACAGTTTAATAAAGCCACTTTTTTGGGGGTTATACTTATTACTCTCTATTACATGGTATTTTTTTTTAGTTTTATTATTCATCCATGAATGTAATCTTTGATATATTTCATTAAAGACTATAAAAGGAACACAACTATTACAATAAAGATTTCATATATCATTAAACGTAAAAATAACAAAATTCCTATGTAATAATAAAATGGAATTCTTATGAACATTATAATCTTATTCAAATTATACTTAAAAAATGACAAAAAAAAACTTAAATGAAATTTGTCATGATGATCCACGTCTATTGTCATTGTAACAACATGGCGAAATAGAGAAATGACAGATCTAAAGCAACGCCATTGTGAAGTTGAACCAGCCTGATTTGGCACTTCGGGAATATTCGTTATTGCTCCATTTTCAAATATCAGCAACGAAGCTTACACTTGGTGGCAAAACATACCAAGATTAAAATGCGTATTAATATCGTAATTGTTTAAGAACGTTTGTATGGGCGTTCATGCAGCCCCTTCTTAAGGTATGTTTGTTACATGCCAAATAACGCTTATTACTATGGACACAATGTTCACACAATGCCAACTTACAATGACAAAACAATATCATCAGAGCCAAAGAAAAACCAGCCAGTTCACTGCAAAACAATATATAATTGGATGCAAACGCTAAACGCACACTAAACCAGGATGTACTACACTAATGCCGGGGCCACACTAACCTGCCACGCCGTTAATCATAAAATTGAATGGTCATTTAATACCATCTTCAGATCTTGTTTGAACACTACTAATTTACAAGTGTTTGACCAAAAAGAAACGGAAAAAAATTGTTTTTGATTAGTTTCTTGTTTAATGTAATGATAGTATTGTTAAGAAAAACATTTTTTTTTAAATCTAATGTAATCTTCGATTAAATCCATGATATTTTTTTTCTGGAATAGCTTTTATAATTTCCCAATGAATTTGGTAGTATCAGATTTTTAGTTAAAAGAACTAAAAAACTATTAAAAAACTAAAAGCCAAAAAAACTATAAACTACCTATTGTTATGACTCATAACTCTGAACTCGTCTTACACATGAGTAAGACATGTGCATCCGATTTTCGTCTATGTTATAACCCTTAATGATGTGGCTACACTTATATTTCGTGTAACGGCGCGATCGCTGTGACAATTAACGGCCTTATACATTAGTGCCGGCATTAAAGATACCTATTCGGAAAGAAAGATTGTCTATGGTAGAGTAAATACATTGAACGCATTATTCTGGCTGTTCCTTCATAGACTGTGGTTATTATGCTGGACGATCGATGTCTCGGTGATCATTAATTTTTTTTAATGATCGTTCTGGTACATTTTCCTCGCGTGATCTGTGAACAGGAATCGATTAAAAAGATTACTTTTAACAGCATTACAATATTTCATAGTATTAATATATAAATGGTAACTTTTATATAAAATAGCTTTCCGCTTGCAGCTCCGCTCGCGTGGACTACACAGTTGTACCGGGACCGTTTTTCCCGGAATAAAGTAGCCTACAGCACACTTCAGCTTATAAACTATATCTATGCAAAAAATTATAGCGATCCCGGTACAACTGTGTAGTCCACGCGAGCAGAGCCGCGGGAGGAAAGCTAGTATCTTTATAAATTATAGCCTATGTGTTATTCTGGTATATTATAAGCTATATTATTGTAAAGTTTCATTAAATTCCTTTCAGTAGTTTTTGCGTGAAAGAGTAACAAACATCCATACATACAAATCTTCGCGTTTATAATATTAGTAAGGATATCTAGGCATAAAATTTTGGCGGTCTTGATACAACTACGTAATCCACGCGACCGGAGCCGCGGACGGAAAGCTAGATTGAAGACAAATGATAGCCGATGTTACTCGCTGATAATGTAGTTTTCTATAGGTGAAAGAATTTTTAAAATCAGTTAAATAGTTTATCCGTAACAAACGAACAAAAAATCAGAATTTTTTAAACTATAATTATTTAGAACTTGGATAAACAGAATGATCTAGATGCATCGTCTCATACTTCGAAATGATCTAAAATCGGAGCACATTTGCTGGCCATTTCTTAATTATCATACTTAATCTCTTTTACTCTAAGCAACTACAATAAAAGCGATCATGATCTACCTAATGGTCTGAGAAAAAGGCAAAATGTCAAGATATGCCTTGACGTACGTTTGCTCGCATATTTTAAGTTACAACGCCGTATCTTGTTCTTTCAGTATATTTTAGGTTTAGGACCACAAGTCACTTGCGCAGATGTCTATTTTTAGGAGGTGTAATGCGCAGCAAGACAAATCGACAAACTTTGACGTTTTCCGATTGGCGATTAGACACGCTCGCGGTCTTTCAAAGGGCTAGTTCATATTGGCCAACAGAGTAGAGTACAACGCACGAATATTATTGCTGCTCTGGTTTGCCTGCCAATGACGCTATGCCTAAGAGTAAATAAATTTGACAGCACCGCTATCAAACGCAAGTTCGCAGGGGTGAAGGCTGGCGCGCGGGGACCTCGCAAACTGAAACCGGACTGAAACTCACCATCTCACCAAGCGGGTACGCCAGCTAGCTAGAGTACGAGTGCTTAGACGGTAAACGCAAAAAAGGGCTTCTAGTCTATTCATACTTTTATGCTCTATGCGCAGGTACAGTCGTAAAAATAATGTAAACATTATTTATATCCATATCCATATGCACCATACCGGGGGTAATTGGATGCGTAAGGCGGAGGACCGTGTGTGGTGGCGAGCCTTGGGAGAGGCCTATATCCTGCAGTGGAGAGATACGGGCTGATGATGATGATGATGATATTTATATCCATATATTATATTAAGTGTTCATCATAAGTGTCCATGTTCATCAACAATAATAATACTTTATTGTACACACATTTGGCGCATGAAGTCATTTGCAGGCAAATCAGAGCGGCAAAGATCCGTGCGTTGTACTGTACATGCGCGTTTTATCCCTACCACTGTCATTTGAACTACAAGTTCCGTGTCTCGGACTGTAATAATATGGGTCAGTATACGTAGAATGCTACTTCCGATTGCAGAGATAGAACCAAACCTATGTCCCATCTGAATACAAGGCAAATGGGAGTTTGCGGCATGGCGGTATAGTATCCGGCTCACACCTTAAATTTTTTACTGCGAGTTTCGGATCAGATTCGGATTAAATTTGGCTCGATCTGTATGTAACACAAACTAATAGAAACAGGAAGGATCACCGCTGATCATGCGGGAACGACCCAGTAGACCAGCTATTCAAATAAGACGCGGAAGTCGTGACCGCAGGACCTGAACCCGTTATACCAAGACTCTTCGGCTGAGTTTGAACAATGCTGCATCGTTTACGAGGAGATAGTACGAAAACGACTAGACAAACCTCATAGATTGCAGATAAGTTAAGGCCACTCTATCTTTTTGTCTGACGTGAAGGTCGCTACAACTAAAGCCCAACTACGCCTGGTGGCTGAAGCTCTGAACGATCACAGGACATTTAAAAAGCATTTTGTTCCTCTAGCTTTCACAGTTCTATGTGAAGGGCCTACATGGCCGCACGAAGATTAAAGAAACAGCTACTCATGTTCTGTTTTAATGCGACGGGGAGACCACTTATCGAGCTAGATACTTCAGTTCACGGAAGTCGCTCCCAGAAGCCATCGACAACATATGAAGGGTTTTGCTGGACTTCTGGTGGAACTCCACCGTATCGATACATAACATGGAGTAAATTGAAGTTGAGTCTTTTAATCCATTATGGCTTGTATAGAGACTAAAAAAAAGTTGCTCAATATAGCTGCTTGAATGTAACTAATTAGCTAACTGTCGGGCTAGACTCGTTACGTCACCGAGCTCGCTCTCAGAAGCTATCGGCAACATAAAGGGTCTGTCAGGCTTTCTGGTGGAGTTTCAAGTGAAATAGAAGAAAATTTAAATCGAGTTGCGAAAAATTAACTTGCCAAATTTTTAAACTTGGGTATCCTGGAGTCCAGACACGCAAGTCGCGTTTCTTTCCCTTTGTACAATCAGCACGCGCTATACCTACCTTTTTTATAAATATTTTATTATTATATACCTACCTTTTGGAACTGAGACACTAAATGCATGGTCTGGTCGCTGGCCAGTCAGTGACGTCAGTAAACTCCCGTAGCTCGTGTGACTTTTAAATGTGAGGCGGAAATCTTCCCTACATTACTTTTATTACTTTGATTATTGTTGGGACAATAATATTCTCGTTAATTATAAATAATTAGAAATATACATTATGATTTTTTTTTTTTTCATAATTACGATTAAACGTGAATTTCTATTTTTAAATAAATATTTAAATATTTTTTACTAATCCTCAATCACTTTAGAACCACCATTTTCAATTTACTTTGACAAGGTTCCTTCGCATTCTGATTACGCGCGGATTTTACCCCTAAAGGTCTCAAGTTTCACGTTTTAAGTCATAGAGTATTTTAGTACTTTTTGTTACAATTATTATAATTAATGCAATTAATACCAACCTTCTTCCGGGTCGCTATCTTCGGCAAACGTCACCCTAATCACAGGCACATCAGAACCTCTTCTCCTAATTAATCCGCCTAAAACATGCGAAAACATAACACATGCCACCCAACCCATATTATATGGCATTCGCATGACATGAATACAATTTTTCTTAAATAAATAATTATAGCCATAAAATGGATAAATGTAACATAGCATAAACACAACAAAAGCATCCATTTTTACATGGGTAGTCATTGACGCTATGTCTCATGCAGTTTTTCAATTCCAGTGCATGTGAAAAATCAGGATTAAAGCCAATTTGTTAGGACAGCCTGACCGTGAAATGTTCGATTTTAAATTGTATCAGAAAACAAATGCAAGATAGACACTATGATGGAGAAGTACATTTTTTTTGTGAATTTAATTAAATAATATTTATGTAAATAATGTATCATACAATAAGGACATCGATCTAAGATTGGTCTCTGGCTAAAGCTCTTTTATAGATTGCTTGCGTAATCAAAACATATGGCAAGTTGGACTACACCAAATTGAAGAAGTTAATACGACAGACGATGAAGATACTATGAGTGTGAGATACCATATGGGTGTGTATTCCGATTGCCAGGTAACTGGCAATCGTTTTATGAAAACGACGACAGCGCCACCGTGGTGAGCGATGAAAATGTTTGCTAGACCAAAAGACGCACTAAAGAGTTAAGACGTTGTACTTTTATCTAAATAAGAAAAATATTTCAACATTGTTTCAGTTAAATAGTAATTCTCTCAAGTATAGTATTTTATCTCAGGATAAAATATCGCTCCCGATACAATCCAATATATATTTATTACGCCTAGAGTGCAAGTGTCTTAAGGGGATAGTCTTTCTCTCAGCGGCTTCGAATCAGAACCAAAAATTCGAAGAAAAACATGTTTTTGTAAAATTTATTGTTAAACATCTAAACGAGATCTAAAAACAAAAACACACCGCCCTATCACAGAGTTTCTCCTATTATTCTATTTTTTCTGTAGAAATCAGTTAAGGAGTTGAGCGAAAAACAGACATGGGCTGGACCCTTTTTTGTATGGAAAGCTTACTGCCTTAAAATCGAAATGTTATAGTATCTTCGCCGTGCGTGACGCGGAGGTAACATTATTTTGCATATGTATACCAATTCAGCTGCAAAGAAACAGCTTTCCAAAAGATGCTACACTTTTCATAGTTTTTTTTAACTATAATTTAAAGACTGTATAAAAATAATAAATTCTATAGTATTTAACTTCTCCATCATACAATTGCCGTAGTCCAAAAAACGTCTAGATTTTTTGATACACTACATAAGCTTGAGAAATTTCAGTACATTTTTATCGATGGTGAAATTTAGAATGAATGTACAGCCCAATAATTTAGATTTCTTGGCTTTAAATACCTTTCTTTCCCGTTGAAGTACACAAAATAGCTTTGCCGTTGGCTGGAAATTGAAAAATCATTGTCAATATTACAAATGAATCTGTCACTGCAGAAAGAATAAGTCACGAATTTTTATATATATTTTTTTTTAATTTTTGCTATAATGTAAGGATATTTCTGGCAACAAAAATAGAAGCTGAGTAAAGAATATCGTTTCCACTGCAAAAAAAGGTACAAGTGTTAGTAGGTACATTAGTTTTCTGCTTTGACTGTAATGGAAGGGCGATCCACGTTTTGTTCAATAGATACTGAAATTTTGTATAAAGATCAGTGTCAAACCTTTTTTTTTCTAATTTTTTTTTTTGTTTTACGACTCTAAAATTATCGTAGAAACATGTCTTCAAATATTGCATTCTTAAAGAAACATTTATTTTTCGTTTTCTGAAATTTACTAAAATGTGTGACTTTTTTGCAATGTATTTTGCACTGACAGATTCAAATGTGATTCTCTCACAGTCGCGGCAGAAACGCGTCTTTAATCTCTGACATTGTCAATTCGTTATTAACTGTAACACGAGATTTAATAAACAGATCTAATAATTTCCTACCAAGTTTTTGCGTTCTTTTCGGCGACTTCTGTTGCGGTGTGCGTTCGTGAACTATGAAATTTTCGGCTTCTTGCTGGGCAGGATTTTTGGTTTCCTGGCGTGACCTGACTCCAGCTTTCAGCGCCCGATTTTCGGATTCGGTGTTTTGTGAACATGAGGGAGATTCTTGTTTAGAAATCGGTTCTTCATCGGGGTTTTCGGAGGCAGTGATAGCATCGCCTTCAGTTTTAGGTTGTTCCTTGACAGGCGTGGACGCGTTTTCTGGCGATAGATCTGATTTTTGTGGTGTAGCGTCGTTCGTGACGGAGGCGTTTTGTTTCTGCGGTGTGTCAGGATTGGTCGGTGACGAAGAGGAAGTCGATATGTTCGGTGTGTTGGTCGGTGTACCTTGAGTGAGGGTCTCGTTTTCCGAGACTGGGTCTGTACCCGATAGGTCTTTGACACTGGCAGCGTTTGTCAGCTGCAAAAAAAAATTTTTTTTATTGAAAAGTAAAAAAGAGCTCAGTGGCAAATTTCTAGTTTCCGAATTAATGACGTTTTCATGAAATATGATTCAGAGTAGTCCGCTTTTTTATCATTGCATTTACATTGTATGTACAATAATAATAATAATAATAACACACACAATCACAAATCACAACAACGTCTAGGTCCTTTTTTTGACTTTCTGGACAGGTTGGTCAGATGATGTTCATCAACACATGTTACTCACGGTATAGCTGGAGTCGTCGTCGCTGTCTGTGTTCAAGTCGACCATCATGCGCTCGATCAACTGGTCCATTTTGTCACCGTCGGCGACGCCGTCTTCGTCTTTGACGCGTTTACGTCTCACCACCTAGATGAGGGGTTGCAATTTCTTGTTAGATCATTAACGCTTATACATAAATTTTATTAAATACATAAAAACTGTCATAAACCAACTTGATGCGGGCTAACCGCCCATGAAAGATTTTGTCTCCCAAGTCTAGCTTCCTGAAAAATTTGAACCATATGAATGTTAAATGGCTTTCTATGACATCATTTCTGAAAAACTGATATTCATTCCTTGGTACTGAAACAGCCTTGGTATTTTTGGAAAGAAAGAAAGAAAAAATGTTTTGTTTCGCTATACAATTTAAAGATTATATCAAACTATAAAATAACGCAACAGCAATACAAGAATTAAAAATTTATAAAAAAAAAACAGAATGTAGCTTAGCCAAATTGGACTCCACTCAGCACAAGCTATAGGAATGAATCCTGCAGCACTGGTGGAACCCAAATGTCGGGTTCACCAGTGCGACATGAGGTGCACAAATATGATCTATTTAAACTATACCACAACATCAAAATGAATATAATAACATAAAAACATTAACTTAGTAACGAACAGCGGATCATCACAATTAATTAGATCAAAGGGATTTGTCTCATATATGTTGAAAAAGCAACGACACTTGCAAAGTCTGTTGTTTCAAAAGCGCTGACAACTTTAGCTTTAGATCGTCTGCTAGTAATCTTTCCTGACTTGGTTAGTGTGAAATGATCAATAATAGTGATTTGAATAATTAATAGAGGTTGAAACAATATGCCTATCTTAAGTATGAGATGACCTAGGCAATTTTTTTCCTCTAGTCGGCTAAATATGCCAGGGCAGTGGTCCTGGTAGTCCAGGTAGTAGACACCTGTTCCTATCAATATAAACAATTTTGGACCATGTTACAAAATTTTGAACAATACCTATTACGGTGTATGGCTGTTGTAGAGTCATTGTAGGGCTCTAAGGGGTACTAGAGCCGTGTGTCAGTTAGGTATGATGAGCGTTTCTGAAGTATGTACTTAAAAGAGATTTATTTCTATAATCCGTGAATTATGAAAATGTAGAAAAAAGGAAAATACCAGTATTTCGTCATTATTCTCGGTAACGGCACTGTTTTCTCCAATAGCGCGTTGCCCGAAGCACATCGTGAATTGCAGCAGCGAAGTCAAGCTGGATAGCCAGGTATGCCGACTACTCTCGACCTGTCTCGCCCTCATCGCTCTGTTGCCCTGGTACATCAGAGCGCGAAGATAGCGACGCTTGCTTTGTAGATACATAACCTAGGGAAAAATATAACTTAAATACATAGAAGCTGACAGTTGTTTTTAGGGTTCCACACCCAAAGGATACCAACGGCAACCATAAACTTATCTCCGCTGAACGTCCGACCGTCTGTTTGTCACAGGGCTGTACCGTCTGAACCATAACAGGAAGACACTTGAAATTTTCACAATGAGGGTATTACTATGACCACTATAACATACTAAAAATAAAATAAAGTAAAAATTAAAGGGGGTCCTCACACAAGAAACGTGTTTTTTTCGACGTTTTTGCTGATTGGTGGTTGAGGTGGTGTGCTCATACTTAAAATTTTCACGAAGTATGTACTATTATGGCCCCTATAACAACAAATAATAAAAATAGAATAAAGTTAAAAATTAAAGGAATTCCCATAATATAAAAAACACTATTTTTTATTGTACGGTAGTAAGGAACTCTTCGTATGCGAGTCCGACTCGCACTTGGCCAATTTTTTCTTTGATATCATTGTTTTGTAGTTATGCAACAAAATCATAAAATCCATCACAAGAATATTTTAATTATTAATGAGCAAAAAAATGTGTCAAGGCGCATTAAAAAAGTGCCGGTTCCTCTCAGAATAATACACAAGACACTGAGTGAAGCCTCCTTTTTTTAAATAAACAATTGTATAACAAAAAGTGCATAAATAAATATTATTGAAACAAACTGATAGGCAAACGGTCAAGTAAGTGATAACAGTCGGTATCACTTACTTCATAGAAGTCACCTATGGATTTCTATCAAGTAAGTGGTGTGACACTTTATAATAAGCTTTTGCATAAATCTTTTTTACTTGTAATGCAACATACATAGGTCAAAAAACTATGGAAATGGTTTGGGCACATGATGAGAGACAAGGAAAATAAATTGTAAAGACGTGTAACTGTGTGGTATCCTCATGAAAAAAAGGAGTAAAGGAAAAAGAAGGAAACGATGGGAGGATGAAGTAAGAAAAGTAGCGGGAGAAACATGGACAAGGAAGGCCATAGATAGACGCTTATGGCAGAGTCTAGGGGAAGCCTATACCGGAAAGGCAACCTGACGTATTTACTGTAAGTAGTTTATTTAATACCTATTATTTAAAGAAAACAATCAGCAAATAAAGGCTTTATTTATTATACAGCTTTTTATTGTTGCTTTAATTAAACCCGTTAAAAGGTAAATTTTGGATTTCTCCTTGTTAACATCCAAGATTTAGAAAGATAGATAGATAGATCCAACAATAGCAGATTGGTAACCAAGGTAACTCAATAATGTATACACGGCTAGATACGACAAACTAAAAAAGGGTTGGGGCTCGCCGCGCCCTCTGCCGGGGCAACGGACGGCCGACTGGACACTTGTCATCCAAACACGCTAACGGCCGCATAAGGGTGCTTTACATAGTTCTATAGTTTGTATGTCAGTCCAGTGTTATCTGGGTACGGGGTACAGTTTTTTATTACCGATACTGCCGACACTGCCTTCGTTCTAAACATAGTGGAGTTGAAAAACCAATGTGCTATCCAAAGTGAAACAATTTTGCTCTCGATTTAAACACTTTGCTTTTTAGGCTTACATATTGTATGGTGGTACGGAACCCTTCGTGTGCGAGTCCAATTCGCAATTGGCCGGATTTTACATAACAATGGTAACACTCACGACATCAGAAGAGTGCAAAGGCGGTTTTCCAACCACAAGGTTGACGATGGAGATAGACTCGCGGGTCACACGCAATATGATTAGCAGCATGAGGAACGGCACCCAAGGCAGGGGCCGCACCAGCTCAGATGATGGCCGCTCATCCTGGTCCACTGCAAAAACATGACATTTATTTACTAGAGACAAATGGACTTTATAAATGATTTAGATGAATGAGGAGTGAGTATGACTAGACAATGGTGTTTTAGGGTACCACAGCCGAAGGGCAAAACAAAGCCCTACTGCTATCACTTTGCTGTTTGTCAGCCATCTGTCAGCCATCTATCTGTATGTCACAAGTTTCTAGCTTGTAAATAGACTAATTTATGGACTTGAACTTTAGATATTTTGTGTTAAATTGTAATCCAAAACCGGATACTGAGTCAGCAATTCAATTAAGTTATTTTTTCGGGTGGGTCCCATCCCATACATGAAAATAAAAGAAACCCTTTTTTTCTTACCCTGGCTCGTGCAGTCTCATTGTCTAGAACTCATCGAGTAGAGTACAAATATATTATACTTTTTTATTTACAAAAATAAAGAAATATAAGCAGTCAAATCTGTAAGTTTTAGACCATGTTTTGGCGCAACAGCATGACTCGCATTTGACTGGTTTATTGCTATCGTGCAGGGTCCGAGGATTAAGTCAAGTATCATATTACCACAAGTGTAAGTACACCTATGGGCTATAAAAGTGTATGAACCCGATTTCTTTGCACCCGTCGGGAACTTGTTTGATTGGGATATACGTGGGCCATACTGATACTTTATGGATTACTATAAATAAGAATTGATATTTTACTTATGATACATTTATTGTTTTTCAAAGTATATGCCGCCATAATTGACACATTTTTACATTCGGTGAAACCATCGTAAAAAGCAGTTTTACCAATTTCTTTAGGGACCTCTTCAATAGCTTCATGGAATGCACTCGCCGCCGATTCAGGCCTCGTAAAACGTATGCCTTTATCTTTAATTTTCGGGAACAAAAAGAAGTCGCATGGTGCGAGGCCTGAACTGTACGGCGAATGCGTCATCAGTTTTACATTTGGACCCTTCACATACGTTTCTGTTACCTTAGCGGTATGTGAGGCCGCATTATCGGGGCGGAAGACGACTTTGCTTCGAGGACGCTTTTCCCGAACTTTTTCTAAGACTCTGGGCAAGCAAGTGTTAACATATTAAAATGCAGTTACTGTTTGACATATTTGTATGCAGTTACTGTTCTTTGGTCTTCAAGTGACACTTGTGTAATGTCCTGATTTGCCGAAAAAAGAAACAACCATTTTCTTGCCAACGGTTCGACTTTTTTTAACTTTCTTTGGCAAATCTTCAAAAGGAAAGACCCATTCTGCTGATTGACTTTTTTTTTACGGTTCAAAGCAGTACACCCAGGTTTCGTCACCTGTCACGATATTATAGACTGCCAATGATTGCCCTCCATTAAGCTTTGCTATGCTTTTGTTAAGATCTGTGACATCAAGTGCAGCCCGATTTATGAAGCTAAAATCGTAATTAAAAAGGAACTCCTACGCTGGAACTACGAAAAGTTTGAAAACATTCTCAAAATCACTGTTTCTTGAGGTTATTTCCGAGTTTTCATATCTTTTGGAGCTTTCATATCTTCGCATGCGCAACTTTACGATAGGAATATGCAATAGCTCATAACATGTATGCACGCACTCACAAACACGCATGCCCGCACATACACACACACACAAACAAACACACGCACTCGCACCTGACTCACACCCACGCACACACACCCACATTCATCACTTCACTCATTCACAGACACATGTAACGACTTTGGAGCTGCAACTACTCTTGTCCACTTGCAGTATATGAGGACCTTTGAGTTGTAATTTAATATATATTTATTGTCCACTTCTTGTTAAGCCGCAGCTTTACTGTGTCATTTAATAATTTGAATCTTGACTCCCACAGGTCAGGCCTAGCCTAGTGTGGGGGTCATTGGTAGAATTATATTGTATCTATCATATGCTGTTGCTGCTGTCGATTCCGTTATTCTAAAGTATTCGGAAGACACGCTTATGGGCGCGGTGTGTCTGGACCGTCAAGAGCGACAAATCAGCTGATGGTCCTGAGGCGCGTCTTCCGATAATCTTTGATCAATGTAGATAGATAACTTACAAGGAGGCGGTACAGCCCATCGTGCCGATTTCTCGAGCACCCAGAGCACGCGATCCATCTGCCTCAGTAGCATTTGCCCGAAGCGGTAGCTCGCCACACATTCGGCGACGTTCTGCAGTGCATGTTGCGCGACGCTGAACAACTCCATTACTGAAACAATTGATAATAATAATAAGGTCTGGGATCTCCCACACAGCGCCATCTAGTCCAAAAGTAAGCAAGTATTACGCTTGTATTATGGGGTACTAGACAACTTATATAAATACTTAAATAATATTTATTATAAAATACTATATAGATACTTTATACACCCAGACACGAAGCAAATAGACATAGTCATGTATACAAATATTTGTCCCAGGCGTGAATCGAACCGACGACCCTTGGCTCTGCAGTTAGGGTCTCTAACCACTCAACTGTCGCCAGGCCACTTAAGGCGCTTTTCGCTCGTACCCATTGAGCACAGTTCCGCGGGGCGGGTAAAGCACTATAATTTGATTAAAACAAAGGAAATTAAATGCTGATGGGCCTTGTTAAAAATTTTACATGATCCAAATTTTTTTAAATTAATTTATAGGAATAGGTGTTCAATAAAAAAAAATATGGAATTTTTGGTGGCGGAATGACATATATAAAGAAAACGTGAAACATGAATGTGACGTCAGTACTACATGTAGCGGTCGACTGTCATACAAATATATGTACAATAACTAGATTATAGCTATAATTAGTAATAGTGACGTCATCGGCTATCAATTTTTAACAATTGAATATCGTTTGGAAACCCATACATAAATTGCGAGTTTTTTTTCGAAATGGTGTATCGGTGTGAAATCGAACGTCGTAGTTCCTGACAGTATTTTGAAAAAAAAAAACTCCGTAATAAGTGTAAAACGTTGCCTATTCTTTATTATTTTCGAATAAAAGTAGTGTCGTGATAATCATGTAGTGGCGTACTCGGTTCTTATTTAGAAAGTCGTGGTCGAATCCCAGGGCGTGCACCAATGACTATTTTCTGTCTTCAAGTGCATAACTACCACTAACTCAGCGCCTAGGAGAGCACGTTAAGTCTAACCCGTCGGTCCTGGTAGCCATCATCAGCCAAATTCCACTAATAATCTCTCTCTCAAAAAAAATTCTATTTACAAATTTGTCAGATATTTATGAAAATTCCTCTGATGTTGAAATTGTCCCTGTGACGTCATTTGGGCGCTTAAGCTTATTGCAATGCTTTCCACAGTAAAAAACCAAAGCTAAAACTAAATAAAAAATATTGAGTCAGGTCACTATGTCAATTGAAATTATATACCTCATGAATCAATAAAAATATTATGATTTTATTTTTAATCTAAGATAGTAAACGTCTGGCCAGTTGACGTCACAGGGATATCATATTAATATTTTTTGGAAAAAAATAACTAATAAAATTGCAGACTTAATTTTTTTTAATTTAAGTGGAACGTATACATTGGTTTATATATTTTCGGAAAAAAATCTAATAACTATGTGTTAAAAAAATTGTTATTCTCATTACACTTACAAGCACTCTGTTTAAAAAATATAAAATAAACTGATACTTAGACTTTACACTTCCTTGTATTATTTATGTCGGTTATATCTATTATGACATACAAAAAAAATTATCAACTACACCTATAATTTATGCTGGCCTCATTAATTTACTAATTAACGTATCCGTATGTACTGATATTTAAAAACATAACATCCATATTATTTTGGTATGACATATTTATTTTAGGCAACACAAAATTATAATATATATAACTGTACTTTTAAGTTGGTAATTCACAGTTGAGTCCACATGTTACGATAGTGGCTGGTGGGTCCTGCAGTTTTTGCAATGGGCTTGGTCCAAATTTTTAGCATATATTTTAAATATTTTTCCCAAAATTTTCTTCAACACAAAATAAAACAAATTTAAACTGTAGTAATTTTCCTAGTTTTTTTTTTTGCAACAATTGATCAATAAAATATCCCTGTGACATCAACTGGACAAAAGTTTACTATTTACATTATCTTAGACTAAATAAAGTCATAATATTTTTATTGATTCTTGAATTTTAATTTAATTTGACGTAGTGACCTTATCTCAATATTTTTTATTGGGTTTGATACGAAATCCTGAAAGTTCAAAATCCCGAATTCATAATACTGAATGTGCACAAATCCAAAATCTCTCCACGCGAGTAATACAGATATTATTAAGTACCGCTGGTGCTTTATAATTTTAGTATGGTGGTTAGAAACAATTAGAAGTGGATGAAATTAAATTCCTTAGATTCCATTACAATCGTACATAATTACATACATCACCGAAACATATTGTATATATATGTCGATGACATACATACGGGTGAAACCACAGTGTAGCTTATAAAATGGGGTTAAAAATATTTCACTTACAATAATTATGCTTGTTTAATTGGTAATTTTTAGAGTTTCGGGATTATGAACATTCCTTTTTGAACCTTTTTAATTCAGTTTTGGCTTTGGTTCTTTAACGCGGAAAGCAGAGCAATAAGTTCAACCGCCCAGATGATGTCACGGGGACAATTTCAATGTCAGATGATTTAGTCTAAGCACATACGTCGATCGTCAGGTTTAGAGTGTCAGAAGTTAATAGTTCTTTTATGGGCAACTTTCATAGGAAGTATTGGAATTATAAGTAACAATCCAAAACAGTAGTTAGCAAATTTTTATTATTTTAAAATCACAAAGTTACTTAATAACATTCAAACATTTTTTTTAACTTATATCTAATAATCTAGTTAAAAATGTTGCAGTGTATCTTATTAGCCAGAGAGGGTAATTACACTGCAGCGGCGAAGGGTGATGTACAAAACCGGCCAAATGCGAATCAGACTCTCACACAAAGAGTTCTGTACCACCGTACAATGTTATATACTTATACAAAAAAAAACATGTTTCTTGTATGGACAACCCCTTAATGGACAACCCCCAAATGAAAATTTCAAGTGTGAAGAATGATCTCACAACCACCAATCACCAATACCATCGAAAAAATACGTTTTTTACATGGAGAGCCCTTTTAATTTTTAACTTTAACTTTATTATTTGTTGTTATATCTAGACGATAATATGTTTATATACTAACAAATCCTAAGTATAAGAATACACCATCGCAATAAGTGTTTATCGCCTAGATTAAAGGAAACCTATTACTAAATCTCTGCTGTCCGTCCGTCTGTTTGTCTGTCACAGGGCTGTATCACCTGAACCGCAACAGATAGACACTTGAAATTTCCACAGAATGTCTATTATTATGGTCGCTATAACAAATAATAAAAATAAAATATAGTTAATAATTAACTGCGGGTCACATACAAGAAACATGCTTATTTTCAAAGTTTTTTGTGATTGGTGGTTGTGAGATCATTGTTTACACTTGAAATTTTCATGAAGTATGTACTACTATAGCCACTATAAAAATAAAATAAAGTTAAAAATTAAAGGGGGTGCCCATACAACAATCCCATGATCACAAAATAAAATTTTTATGCTAAAATGTCTAAATGGATTTTGATTGAATTGATTAATGAATCTATACTAATATTATAAAGCTGAAGAGTTTGTTTGTTTGAACGCGCAAATCTCAGGAACTACTGGTTCAAATTGAAAAATTCTTTTTGTGTTGGATAGTCTATTTATTGAGGAAGGCTATAGGCTATATGTATAAAATAATACTATCTGTCTGTCTGTGTATTCGAGCAAATCTCCAAAACGGCTAAACTGATTTTGATGAAACTTCACAGATATGGAAAAGAAGTGGTCAAAAGTGACATACACTACTTTTTGTATGTCTGTATGTACGTCCATCTGTCTATTCGAGCTAATCTCCAAAACGGATAAACCGATTTTAATGAAATTTTACGGGTATGAAAAGAAGGTAGTCAAAAGTGACATACGCTACTTTTAGTCCGTCTGTCTATCTGTACGTCTATGTCTATTCGAGCCAATTTCCAAAATGGCTGAATAGATTTTAATGAAACTTTGCAGACGTGAAAAAAGTTGTCAAGAGTGATATCAGCTACTTTTTGTGTCTGTCTGTCGTTTGTCCTCACTGATCTATCAACGTAGATAAGCCGAAACTACTAAATCTAGGAAGCTGAAATTCAAAACAGAGGTTTATTTTATAACGTATTAATTTTTTAAGAAAGGAATATTTGGAAATTTCAAATTTAAGGAGGGAGAGATGGAAGGGCTTTATATGAGAGTCTTTGTTCTTTAAACTTAGAAACATAAAAATTTTAACATAAATAAATAATGACGTGTTTCAGGGTTTTCGGATTTGCACATTTTAAGGATGGGAAACGGCAGGTGAAAAGTATGGGAGTATCGGTTTTCTTAATGGAGTGGAGAGAATGAAGATTGAAAGTTTGAATGGGTGTACCCAATATTAGTTTCAGTGAAAAGTATGGGAGTATCGGTTTTTTTAATGGAGTGGAGAGAATGAAGATCGAAAGTTTGAATGGGTGTACCCAAAATTAGTTT
The DNA here is from genome assembly GCA_949709985.1 of Luffia ferchaultella. Lineage (NCBI taxonomy): Eukaryota > Metazoa > Arthropoda > Insecta > Lepidoptera > Psychidae > Luffia > Luffia ferchaultella. The sequence goes on along the minus strand of OX453255.1, from coordinate 19,618,035 downwards.
CAGCAAAAAGTACGTATAAACCGTTTCGAATGTTAATACTACCTAAAACAGAAATGTGTAGTCTACGCAAGCGAAGCTGCGGGCGGTCGCTAGTTAGTCATAAAGATTTCATAGGTAATTAAGTTTCACAATGTTCTAGAAAGTGTAAATGTCCTGTAGCGTCGCGTCTCTTTAGCTGACCCGGTACAACTATGTAGACCATGCGGACGAAAAGCTCGTTCTCAATGTATTTGTATAATTTTTACAAAGTGTGTTGTATTATTATTTTTGACGACCGCTTGGTCTAGTGGGTAGCGACCCTGCCTACGAAGCTGGGGGTCCCATGTTCGAATCCCAGGTCAGATCAGTATTTACATGATGAATATTGATACCGGTACCGGGTCTTGGTTGTTATAATATGTATGTGGTATCTTTGTTTGGCACCCAGAACACAAGCTAATGCTTAGTCTGGTTGCCAGACGTTGTTTTGATGTATTCGTTATTATTATATTATCATTACGTTATTATACATTGTTATTTCATACTAACTTTACCCGCCACTTCGTCCGCGTGAACTTAGATCTATCTCAGCCGGTTATAAAACGCAACGTGACTGTCCACCGCGACATACCGCCCAGCAACACCGGGCACGCGTGAGCGGCGCTGCGGCGCGGCAGCGTGGCTATGACACCTCGTTTACACCAAGTATAATACACTGTATGATATAGTGATACAGTATGGATATGACAGTATAATACAGCGTATTATACTTGGGGAGAACGAGGTGTGAGATTTCTAACTAAACTTGCAAATTTAATATCTTTTGATTCTATGAGTCGATTTTGATGAAACAAACACTAAATGTTATTCAGAATGAAGTTTCACATTTTGTAGTAATTAGTTTTTGAATCCAATGAGTGGATTTTACGTGATGCGCGTCCAAACAAAAAAATTAATGAACAAATAAACCGACAAACGGACAAAACATTGTTTATTTTAGTTTCTATTACTTATTTCTCGCAACTCCTAATAATTTTTTGGCAAAATCTTTAGTGTACAGACATGGAAATTCTACGATTTTTTGATATCTATAGATTTGATAAATAATAAATAGATTTAACTTACTTTTACATAAAATTGTGGAAAATTTGTGAATTCCAAAAAACTTAACAAAAAAAATTATATGAAACTATTTATAAAGTCATATAGAAGACACATAAAATTATGCACAATAAGATACAAAATACACCCCTCATATCACAATTAACACCGCACTAATGAATGCAGCAAAGCATAATATCATTTTGACTTAAACCTCATAGATAGTGAGGTGGCAGGGGTCAGTGCAATCGTGTTTTGATACTGAGGCCAGCGTTTTAAAGCACCGGTAATATTGCTATTGATAACATATCGACAAATAGTAAACACCTCTAATGTGACTTTCCATGTTTTAACATGTAAAAATATATATATTTGTATTGTTTTTTGATCCCAACTGGCAAAATATTTAAATTACTATAAAAGCAATAACAGACCTAAAATTATTTTGTTTTTTTTTTTTACTTAAAATTATAAAGGCAGTAATGTTGAAAAGAATTGATAGAAAGTTTTTAAATTGGTTTGGCAAACTATATAACTGTCCCTCACATTATTTCTCATTCTAATTTTTTTGACATAATAACATCTCACACAGCGCCATCTAGTCTCAAAGTAAACAAGTATTGTGCTTGTGTTACTGGTTACTAGTAAAATGATATACATACTTAAATATCCTCCATATTATGATATTTATTGATGAGGTTTAGTTTACTATTGCAAAATACATGAATATTGAAAAAAAGGAAAAACGAAAAATGTTTTTTCCCTCTTAACTTTGTGTTGACTTTTTTCGAAAACTATGCATATGCGCCATGTGGTCCCAAAACAAAAAGTGTTGTATTTGATGTATTTGAATAAGAATAATTTCAGAAAATGTTAATATTTTCAAAAGTAAAAGTTTTGCCTTCTTTGGAAGCTATTTTTGATTAAAAAAAAAAATTTTTTACCATCTACTAATTAACAAGACATACTAAAAACAAAAAAATTTTTTATAAAATATGAATAGAATTTCATGGTAATTGTAGTAGGTTATTATCACATTGTTTAAAGCCGATTAAGAGAACTCATATGAAACACTAACAATATATGTACAAAGTATTGTGTGAGTTGAGAATTAATATACATACTCCTTATTAAATTATTTGGTGTTTTTATAATTATTCTAGAACTTGATAAATTATCACCATGATAAAATCTTTAAAAACAGAGAAAACAGTTTCAACACAAAATGACGTAGATAGTTCTTGAGTTGATCTTTAGTAGGTATTCAATTTCGTAGTCATAAACTGACATTGAATAATCATCAAATTAAAATAAATTAACGTCTGGTTGTTGTTAGGATAAGTAGAGAAATGAACCAAACAACATACAAGTTACATAATTTTCTTATCATCAAATGTCTAAAAAGTGATGATTCCATCCTAATACATACAAATGTTATCAATGTGGACAGCATTGATCATTAAAACTAAATTTCATGTCGAAATCAAAGAAATTTAGATTGCATTATATCAGAAAATTCAAATTGTAGGGAAATTATCCTTATGATGCTTGTGAAACATAGAGATATACGTGAAATTAAAATTTAAATAAATTATATTCTACCTTCAAATGCAAGATGTTAAATGAACATAAAGAATACTACTGTTTTATTATTAACCTTTTTCTTTTAAACAGGAAATATATTAACAGCTGCAAAAGAATTAAATTAAACAATTTTTAGGTTACATAACTATAATTAATCATATTTTTAAAAACAACAATGTGGATAAGATTTATTAATAAAAATATAATAAGTACATGTTAGTTTAATAAATTTTGAAAAATGAATTACCAAATATTTTTCTAAAATAGAAACACAAATAACTTACCGGCCGGCAAACCAATTCTAAAATTTATTTTGTTTTTTTGGATGTACGTATTTATTTATTTACTATACGTCGTGTCAAGTGTCAACCAACGACCGATATCGATTATTTTGTGGAGTCGATCTTTTTTTTCGATCTTTTCTGCTACAATAGCCAACTTTACGAACTATGGTTCGATGGTACGAACAGGTACGAATACAGGTACGAACGTGCGCAAACGTGCGTACGAACCTTCGGTACGAACTAGGAGTACAACCAATTAATTCCATAGAGTAAATAAATTTGACAGCAGCGTTTATAATTCTATCTCTGTCTCTCTCATTACAAACTGAATTGGAAGGACACGATTTGATATCTAATAGGTAATGTAAATTATGTTACTATTTATTTTACTATGCGTCTTTGATACTTGTCATTACTTCTAGTTAAATGCTTGCTCCACAGGCAACGATGTGAAAATCAGTTATATTTAAAAAACGCGTTTCGGACTATAAACTATATTATTTTAGCATGTTATTTTATATGATATGCTATAAAATAACGAGAAAATGCATTTAACACAACAAACGAAACACATCCTACCAAAGTCTTACAACGAGGCGTGATCGCCCGTGACTACTGACTAGTGTTGGATAACTAACCGAGTAACTAGCCAAATAAAACGAAATAGCCACAAAATAACTACGGCTATGATGTCTCTCGCTCTCAACACTATAGCTGGCTACTTCGACTAGTGGCTATTGGTAGCTATTAGTAACTGAACGGCTGACGCGGCGCTGGGCGTTACGAATAATCGACGAGTTATATAGCTGCCTACCTACGGCAATCGAACACAACGGGCTGCGGTGCGCTATCGTCAGTTATTATTACGCGATATTTCTTCTAGTTAGCTAGCAGGAGATTTCTTCTGGGTAATATTAACTTAACCATTTCGAATTAAATACAATTAAAAATTTATGTTTGAAAGAAGCCTAACGCTTTTAAAATACCTGTATATTTCATATTATTATATTAAACTTTTTGGATTTAAGCACTAATGTTTATTAAAAAAATTATTATTATTATTATAAATTAATGTTATTGTTTTTAAGTAAAGCTTGTTTTTAAAAAGGTATTTCTTCGTATATTTTTGATAACTGTGCCATGCTTTGTTAGTTTAACGATACTCAAGCCCAGTTATTATAAGATTAACGAATTTCAGCTATTGGCTATCATAGACTCCTTAAGTCATATGCATGGACGTAATACTAGGTTCAGAACAGTGCCTCAGCTTTGCGAAAAAATGGCAATTATTTAATTCATTCTTATTTTTTTCTTCTCGCATCTTGACTTTTGTTGCTAGTGCTCTATAATAACAAGTTTCCTTACTAAAAGAACGAATAAATGAGAAAAGATGACACAAATTTAAGTAGCGGATGTGTGTGATGGAAACGTTGGCAGGTAAGGGGCGCATGAGAAAAATCTAAAATAAAATAAAATTGGTGACACCTTAAAAAACAGCCAAAGAACAACAATCAAGTGTCGAATCACGTGGTGCCGTAGCCATACCAAAAACAAAACTAATCACGAAGTCAGCAAAAAGTACATCAAGTCAAGTGCGTAATCCAAAAAAAAATATCAGAAACCAATAACTATGATCAAACTTATGATTTTGGTTCGTCATAAGTATTTGTACATAGTATCTACGCTATCTTCTATTAATATTAGGAAACTTTTTTCATATTTTTAAAACTTAAATTCAAGAAAGCTAGTCACTAAAAGCAGGCAACTCGCAATAAAATATGACACGTCGGTGTAAAATTATCGACTCCAAAATAAATTTTATAAGCAGTTAAAACTCTCAAAAATCAAAGCTTCAAAGATAGATATCTTAATCGCTTTAATAAAATAGCGACAGGCTCCCCTTATATATAATACTGCTTTGAGTAGAAATCTTGTATTCGATTACAGAAATAAAGTTACCAATATTTTGATTTATAATTGGAGGGCTGACCGGCTCTGGTATTATGTTATCGCCAGTAGCTGAAATAGCTGGTTATTTCGCTGGCTATTCAACTACGAGTAGCCGGCTAGTTAAGTTATTGCATCATCATCATCATCAAGTTGACATCTCATGTCCCCTTCGTGACAGAGGTATGGGTATCGAGGTCTCCCTCATGACCCCGGCATCTTCTCGGGACCAAACCTGGTCCTGGTCTTGTGGCGCCCAGCCATGCCAGGCAGCGACTACCATTCGTCGCCGGTTGCAAGTGTGTTATGATACATGTTATCCATCTCTTAGTCTGGAGGTCGCGCGTGGAGTCGTTGCGGTTTCTCCGGAGACAGCAAATCCCTCGGGTACTTCCTTCGGTCGAACTCCGTGCTGGAGTACTTCGCGAGGTTTATTAGCTCGGGTTCTATTGAATTGTCGGTGGCACTGAACATTTTCTTTGCAAGGCCTCCAATGAATGCCTCCAGGCTTTCTATGTTTAGATCTCTCGCGATCACTTCGTTTCGGACGTACCGCCGCGGTGCTCCAACAATCAATCTTGAACATTTGTTTTGTTGAGCCTGGAGGCGTATTTTATGCGTCTTTGCTGCCAAATGGTGCCATGCTGGGGCCGCATAAGTGAGGCGTGCTCTCACGTGAGATTTATAAATCATTAACTTTGTGCTAAGAAGTAATGAAGAGCCAAAAATAGGCCTCAGCTTCGCAATTGTGCCTCTTGCGTCAGTCGCCAGATTCTCCATAATATGCAAATGCATCTTGAAATGCCTGTGCAGTGTCACTCCAAGGTTTTTAACTTTGTGGTTCCACTGTATGCTGCTATCCTTGTATTTGAGAGGTGGTGGGGGAATCGCGGTGGAAAAGAACATGGCATCTGATTTGTCCACGTTCACCCTCATTCTCCATTTTCCCATCCATGAAGCTGTGATTGCCAGTTGTATTTGCAAACGTGAGGCAGCTAGGCTCTTGTTCATGGAGGAAGTGAGGAGTGCCGCATTATCTGCATACAGTACCAGTTCAATACCTGGAGTGTCTGGTAGGTCGTTCGCGTAGCATGTATACAATAGGGGTGACCAGCAGCCACCTTGTGGTACTCCTGCCTTGATAGGTCTCGGGGTAGAAAGGGCCTTTTCTACTGCCACTCTAAAACTCTTATCCTCTAAGTAGGAGGTGATTAGTTTAAGCAAGAAAGGCGGGATGCCAGTCAGTGACAATTTGTAGAGCAGTTATTGCAAATTCTGCTATTTACGCGCTTACGCGCGATCGCGTTCGCATCTCGTTGTCTCGTAGAGTCGTTGCGTTGTTCAACGCGTTTCGTTGGCGGCGTTAGTACTAGTCAAGTCAGTCAGCGCCAAAGCATGGTCAGCGCGCGATCACACTCGTTGTAGGATGTGTTTCGTTGTGCTCAACCACAGAGATCGGAACAAAACGGCCGCCGCCCCACCCCGGCCGCCGGTGGCGCACACACAAATTCTGATCTCTGTATGCTAAACGTATCGCTATATAACGTATGTTGGTAAGACGGGACTGTGGGATCGCGTGGCGCTATTTAATAGCGCCAAAAGGCAACCAATATAATATGCTAAATTCGTTGGGTTTAAATAACGCGTTAAAAATAATGCTGTATGCCACTGTAAGCTATATTATTCACCACTGGCCTCAATACTTGTTAAGTTGTGTGATATAAATATCGAAATGATGAAAATAACGATGCACAATATATTGACTGTTGTAAGCCGAAAATATCAGTGTATAGTATCGATTTAAAGAAAATTATCTAGGATGCCTCCCGTACATAAACGGTTAGAACCAAAAAGAATTTTTACATATCTTTTAAAGTAGAGTCGTTTACATAAATTCTTTAGTAAAATAAACTTTCTTCACTGGTTTTTCAACATTAGATCCCATTTTACAAAATATTCACAGCGACCTCGTGAATCGCATGAATCTTGTAATAAGTAACATACTACGAACTTACTACAAAAATTATAGCAATTATGTTGTGTCACTAGTTCACGAGTTATATCCCACTAAGTTAATGTGTGGTTATATCTATGTGCTGTTTTTTTCTTTTATTTGGAATGAAATTAATACAGATTATAAAGTGTCGAGTAACGAATGTCAAAAAATAATATTTAAAAATACATATATGTAAAATAATTAAAGTAAAATTGATGTGATTTCTATCACAAAATTAAAATAAATCCTTACAAAAAAAAGTGACTTCAAAACTTTGGTTATATGTACAGGTACAAATATGAACTGTTATATTATATGTTATTTTTATTTTTGAAGTCGGTGTCAGCCAAAGCAAATGTATGATTCTACAGCAATTTTTTTGAACGCATCGTTAAGAACGAAATTAGTTTCTATTTTTACCAGACGGTTATTATGAACGAAATTCTATTTTAGGAACACTCAACAATAGCGACAAGTGCTTCGAGTTTTCAATTTCATTACACATGCATCGCCGCACGTACAAATGTACTGACCTTAGTACAATGGCCAAAAAAAACAGATGCAAACATGGTATATAGTATTGCCACATTATGAGTAGTAACCTAAATTGCTGAAAATTTCATGTTTTGCAGGCACAGAAACTAAGGTGGAAGCACAGGTGGGGAAGTTTTAAATAAAGTTACATTTATTTATTACAGCCTTGTTGTTTTGTGTTGTAAGATCGGTATCGTATTATCAATAATAATAATAAAACCTGGGATATTCCACATAGCGCCATCTACATCCAAACTAAGAAAACCTTGTATTATGCGTACCAGACAACTGATTTATTTTATCTTTTATATAAATTATTTTATCTACAGCGTTATTTTGTAATGTTTAGTAGCTTTCTTTGTGACGACGCGCTCGAGACCTTGAGAGTGGAGTAAGGCGGAGCGTGCACCGTCCGTGAATGGTGCCTAGAGTTATTGGTTTTTTCGGGAAAGGTTTGTGTAGCCATATTTCAAAAATTTTCTATAGAACGATACTAAAAGGAAACAAGACGGCCATTGGTTTTTTACCAAAGATCATTACATTGAAACTTGGATGGTTGTTAAAACACCTTGTATACCTACATATATAGATAGATACTTCACACTCAGACACGGAATAAATAAACTCATTTTCAGACACATATTGTTTGTCTCGGGCGGGAATCGAATCCGCGTCGAATCTGCGCAATTAGGGTTTCTAACCACTCGGCCAATCAGTGAGTCACTAAATAATAATCACTATATCGATATTATCGTATTAGCTATGAAAAATATCGATAATTTATTGTCGATATGTGAGTAGCACCAATTGGTACCAACGTGTTGGGTCTGTTCATTCTATGTGTTCTGTTGTCTGTTCTGTTTTGTGCACTGTGCATCTGTGTATAGACCCTTAGTATGGACCAGACACCGCGTTTTCACCAAGTTTAATACACTGTATTATACATGTCTTATACATGTTAAGCTTGGTTTGTTTCCACTAGATTATACAGACTTGCGAGTATTGTACAAGTCTTTAGTATTATGCATTTTTTGTTTCCACTATCATCACATATTAGTATACAACTTATAACATGTCCGTACAAGTATTATACATGTTTTGGTGGAAATAATAATAGAATACTTGTATGGACGAAACATCAACATAGACAAAAGAATATAGCAAAATTAAATAAATAAAGAATAACAATAATAATTTATACATAACTATTAAAATTTTTATTTTATTTTAGAATAAGTTTATTTTAGAATAATAGAATAAGAACTAAGTATGTATATCAGTGTCTGGTAACGGGTAACACAAGCATAATAGGTAGGTACTTGTAAACTTTGGGACTAGATGGCGCTGTGTGGGATGTTCTATCTATTATTACTATATTCTTATATAGTGGTCAAAGATAGATATAACTGTAGCACACACCAAACAGATTAAGGATGTTCCGATACCTATGAAGTATCGATACCTACTCATATAAGTAGTACTCATATCGTTTTACGATACTACTCATATAAGTAACCATAAAGTATCGATACCTACTCATATCGATAGGTTTTAGGATTTTTTTAAGAATAATGGAAAAAATTTGTTTACTTTATTGTTTATTTGTAATTGAAGACTTATACAAAAAACTCGTCCTTATTTAAATTTCCTAAAAAGAGCAGTTGCTCCAGATATTTAGGAGATAATCGGTTTCTCACTTTGCACATCGTAAAACCAGCAACAGAACAGTGACTGACGCCGACTAGTTCGCCAAACAATGTCAGAAAATAAATATGGTGAAATATGTGGCTTCCTGACTATCAAACCAATAAGGCTGGCTCTACCAAACAAACAAATAACTGCTATTGGCTGGCTGGTGACGGGGGATGACGCACCGAGGCTGCTGAGCGAAGTCGAGAGAGATAGAGAATAATAATAACAAGAGCGAGAAAGAGAGTAGTTGGGAGGGATTGCGGCGCGTTCATGGTTCGTAATTATAAGATGCGTTCAAAAAAGTAATTCCGTTCGTTCGTACAACAAGATTACAAGATTGGTTTGATTCGATTCGATTCAAGTACATTTATTTCGATACCAAGTTGGTACTCGCTAGATTGATTCGATGCTAAAAGTAGTTGGTATCGAAACAAAAGTATCGAGTACATACTCGTATTTACTTGAATCGGAACATCGGTAAACAGAATAGGTACATCTTCATTCTTCATGTTGATCTTGTACGAGGACTCTTCGGTTTGCATGGGCGGATTGGATGATGAAGATTTAAACAGTATATTTTTGTCTTGTATTTTTTATACGACAGTCGCTGTTTCCTAAAAAAATCTCCTAGAAATTTTTATTTCTTTTCCTACTTTTACATTTTCTACCCTTATTTCCTACTTCACTAATTTCATCCTCATTATAATTTCCTTATAATTTTTTTTTAACTAATATATATATTATACACCCAGAACAGGAATACAATAAATAATTTTCATTCACACAAATATTTGCTCCGGGCAGGAATCGAACCCGCGACCTTTGGCTCCGCAGTTTATGGTCTCTACTGCAGTTAATACATGTATTTTGGTGGAAACGCGGTGTGACTGAGGTATGGACTGTGTATGGATGTAAACTGTGGATGTAAGCAAGGACCACAGATTACTATAGTTAATCAAATCACAATCAAACTGTGAATAGGGATGGAAATATTTAATATCGATATTTATATCGTATAAAATTCGAAACCAGGCAAATACCGATGTTCGATATATCGACCGTTCTAAGCCGATAATAATAAAAAAAATAACCGTGTGATGCCTCCAGTACATAAAAAAATAAAGCCGAAAAAAAAATTTAACAGTTTTTTTAAAATGAAGTCTCGTTCAGTAATGATATTTGTAATGAAATGAACTCTCTTTAATGGTTTCTCAACTTAATATTCTTAGATTAAAACTTTGGATATATCAATCATCATCACCAGCCCATTTTTACCCCACTGCAGGGGCTTAGGCCTCCCCCAGAGTGAGGAGGGGGGCTTGGAGCATAAGTCCACCATGCTGCTCCACTGCGGGTTGGGAACTGTAACGACCGCCATCTATTGACAGCGTCCGGGACCGACTGCTTAGCGTGCCCTCCGAAGAACGGTGTCAGTGATATTTTGTACTTAAGTCAGAAAAACTCATATCAATATGAATTTCGAAACCAGGTAAATATCGATATTTGATATATCAAACGCCAAAATATCGATGTAAATATCTATATTTTTATGCATATAATATCGATATTATCGAAATGCATCCCTAGCCATGGTCACTTCACTTGGCACTTGGCCAGCCATCACAAAATACTAAGTTTTGTATTGTATTTTATTGTAATTTGTGGTGCATTTGTGGTGTTGCTTAAGATGTAGACAAGTTGGACGATTTAATAATATTGTTTTTAGAATGTAGTGAATTTTCCCTTATTATTCAATTGCATAAAGATTATCTTTTTGTAATTAAGGTCTTCCTTCATGAAAATGTTATTGCCGCTGTACAGATTGACGAGATGTCGCTGTTAGAAAATCCACTAGTCGTGGAAGACAGCAGTCTCAACGAGAAGTCATTACTACAAATTGACTTGCCCATTTCATCGGATTCTTACCCCAAACCCGTGGTAATAACCTCTTTGATTAGTATGGAAAATAGCAACAATGCAGTAGATTGCGTGCCATTGTTCAGAAACATACCTACGGATAGCATCTTCAAGTTACCCGTCAGTGAATTATCATTCAATGGTACTATAAAAAACGTACAGAAATTAAAACCCATTGTCGACCCTAATTCTGCTTTGACACATAACTGTGACATAACCAAGAAAACAGAAGATTTGAAAAGTGGTAGCTGTGCTGTTATAACAGACCACTATACATGCAATGTGAATGAAAATAGCAACATTGAACTAATGTACCAGGATAGCAGTAGTTGTCAGAAAAGTAGTATGACAGAAGAGTCCACAGAAGAAATCAGGACTGACCAAGGCAGAGAAAGCACTGGTGATTCTCAATATGGAGAATTTTCAAGAAAAAACCTGCTAGCTCAAAAAACAGAGAGCAAGGACTCTAAATGGAGCTTAGATCAGAGCTTGTCTTCTTACGAAACATCTTTTGATAGTGGTGTAAGGTCACCAGATATATTCTCAGATGAGAGTGATGATGATACTGTCCCTGAAAATACTTACTGGAGTTTCCTTAATGATCAAGAAGCTTATGACAAGAATCGATTAACAGATCTAGAGGTTAGTTTTGCAATTTATTTTTTTGTCGCTCAACCGATACGGCTAAAACCGATTTTAATGAAACTTCACAGATATGAAGAAAAAGTTGCCAGGAGTGACATATGCAACTTTTTGTCCGTACTGTATATTTAACATCATAGCATTTGTGTGTCTGTCTGTTTTGGCTAATCTTCGAAACAGCTGACCCAATTTTGATGAAACATCATACACATAACAAGAGTATTATCAGAAGTAACACAGACAACTTTTTCTCTGTTTGTCTGTCCATCTATCTGTGCGAGCTAAATTCCTAAAAGGCTAAATGGATTATAAAGATACTTTGCAGATGTAAAAAAAAATTGTCAGAAGTGACATAGGCTACTTTTGCCTGTCTGTCCGTTTATCTGTCTGTTCGAGCTAAACTCCCAAAAGGTTGAACCAATTTAATGAAACTTTGCAGACATTAAACGGTTGTTAGAAGTGACTTTGGTAACTTTCTGTCTGTTTGCCCCAGCTATTCTCTAAAATGAATAAACAAATTTCAATGAGTCTTTGCAGACATAAAAAGGAAGCTATCAGGAATGACACAGGTTGCTTTTTCTCTGTGCATTAATAATAATAAGTCCATTCCATTCTACTAGCCCATTATGCCCCACTGCAGGGGCTTAGGCCTCCCCCCAGGTTGAGGGGGCTTGAAGTTTAATCCACCATGCTGATCCAGTGCAGGTTGGTGGATTTTAACAACTGCCATCTATTGACTGCACCCGGGACCGGCGGCTTAACGTGCTCTCCGAGGCATAGAGTCAGTGACAGTTATGTACTTAAGTCAGAAAATACTTATGGTACATGCCCAGATTCAAATTGCAACTGCCGCACGGCCTTCTAAACTTTGAACAGGTTTACTGCGCTCAGGCTATCACAACAGGGGTAATAATAATAATATTTATTTTATTATTATAAAATAAATTATATTATTCTTACTTAAGTGCCTTAACTGTCACTGACTCCTTGCCTCGGAGAGCACGCTGTCAATAGATGGCGGTCGTTACAATCCCCAACCTGCAGTGGAGCAGCGTGGTGGACTTAAGCTCCCAGCCCCCCTCGTCCTGGGGAGGACGAGGGGGGCTTGGAGCTTAAGCTAAGCCTAAGCCCTTGCAGTGGGGTAATAATGGGCTCACGAAGTGAAGTGAAGTGTCCAAGGCTTGGTATAATACACAGGATACATTTCATTGAGAAAAAACATACGGTTACTGTGAGATAGCTAGTCTTCATGCTGAAATGGCTAAATGAATTTTGATAAAATTTGGTATAGAAATTTCTTGGGTAGTTAAATTTCAAAATGTTCTAGAAAGTTCCCAATGTCCTGGAGCGTTGCGTCGCTTTAGCTGTGCCGGTACAACTAAGTAAACCAAGTGGATGCAGCAGGCGGGAAGCTATTTATAGTATACAAAGCTAGTTTTTGCAACCAGTCAAAAAATTAACAGCCCGTGCCATCTATTTCATACCAAATTGAATCTGTCAAAATATATTGCTGACACAAAAAACAAAGTGAATTGCAACATGAAAAATATAAAAATTTATAAAGAATTATTAAAAATTTTAACACTAAAAAAATTAAATGTGACTGCTATTACGATAAGCTCCCATAACACATTAAAAATATTACTGACAATAAAATATTCAGAAGTTGTCTGAGGAAACTGGAAACAACCTAATATATTCTACAACAGAATCTTTAACTTCCGATATGACATAGAATAAATTTATTCTTGTGGACATTGTTATAATTGATGTTAATTTTATTTTGTATCTGGAATAATGTAAACATTTATTTTAAAATATATTGTTTTGAGAAAGCCGTCCAGTACTGAAATTTTCGTTTCAGGCGGCTAGATGCGAAACAAAAAGTAGATAAAATAATCTCTTTTATTTTATTTTTCCAGGAAAGGCTGCAAGGTGTTCTACCACCACCATCAGTGACTTTAATCAAGACTGATGTGACTGAAATGTTAAAGAAGTATTATAGTTTCTTACCAGCTTTTAATGCCGATGAAGGTCCACATACGGCCCCAAATGATCAAACGACACCGAGTAAAAGAACAAGTTTAGTTAAAATACCTTCAGAGTCTGATGTATCTGAACCATTACAGGAAACTATTTATGAAGAGAATACAATTGTTGAACAAGAGGGTGATATTTCGACAAAAATTAGTATTGAAAATGACAAATTCGTTAAAATATGTAATACTAAAGTAAAATCACAAATGCGTTTAGAAGAACAAGCCAAAGAGGCTGGCTGGCCTGATGTATTAAAATGCAAATATTATGATGTCTAGTAAGTGATGAATTTAAAGTTTGTAAAGTTTTTTTTCAATTTATTGTTTTTAACTCACTACAAGGTTCCCTTAAACTATTTGATAGATTTTAATGAATGAAGTATCAACCATTTAGGAATTTAATTTCTCGTTATTACAAAATGAAACACTTTAATATCTTAAAGTTAACTCAAGGGGATGGTCAGAGTATTGTAAAAATATTTAATTAAAGCCTTGCATTTATAAATGCAGGAAAATGTTATTACTATGTCATAACTAAAAGTTTATAATAAAAAAATATTGCAAATTAAAAAATGCTAAGACTTAACACATTTAAAGTCTTTTCAGTGAGAAAGTTCTTAATATTTTTCAAATTTTAAATGTTTAATAAATTTGAAATAATCGCATTTCCTAACTTTCATTGTTAGGATTTTGAACCCAAAGGGTACCAACGGGAATCTAAGGCTCTGCTGTCCGTCTGTCCATTCATCCATACATCCATTCGTCTGTCTGTCTGCCGCAGTTGTATCGGTTGAACCATAATAGGTAGACACATGATATTTTCAAAGAGTGTGTATTACTATGGCCACAATAACATCAAATAATAAAAATTATAGGGGGTCCCCATACAACAAACGTGTTTTTTTCTAATATTGAGTGGTGGTATTTTTTATAGGAATATGTTATACATATTTATTGAAACTACTAAAAGAATTTCATTGATATTTGCGAAAATGGCGATGTCACCAATTTTCTAAGTGAGTCGCGTCTTGATGTCATTCGATACGAATGCACGTAAGGCATTATGGTCTAGCGCGGGTCATTTCTACGTTGCTAGCCCGTACCGAATGACGTTACACGCGTGTCTTAAACACACAAACTTTGATTTTTTGTAATAATATTTCTCTGGTGATAATCAATATTTTTCAAAATTCAAAATGTATACAAGTGCCTAATCAGTTTATTCTACTCTGATGTGTGATCTAGCGTGTGGCGCTTATTTATGGAATTGTACAGGAGTTTATATTATTTACAATATTTACGTTAATCATTTGTTTCTACACCAGCTATAATCTAACAAAACACTCTGAGAGACTGGAACTTCTGGCAATGAAGTACGCACAACGTTGTGTTGGTGCGGAGACGTCGTGCACAGTCTTCTCTGGAGGACCAAAGACACCTTCCAGTGCCACCAAAAGAAAGGAACTTAGGATCAAGTATGTTTTGTGGAATATATTTTATTTTTTAATACTCTACGAGACAAGTAGCGTCATAGCACACAATTTTCCCTTGCTAAATAGTTGTTTGCTCACTGCGTATTTTATGTGGAATATACGAATTTACACGCGAATTCGAATTTTAATAAAGGGAGACGTCTCTGACTGACTTCTGCATAGACAACAAAAACTCCAGACTGACTGTTACTGAACAATGAACCACTGCAGCACGTATAGCGGCCGCGTATGTGTGAGTGGATAGAGTATTGCCATATGAACAAAATCTCTGCAATAGCGGCGCTTAAATATGCGTGGATAGGTATTGCCTTATGAAGAAAATTTCCCTAATTTTAAAAACAAAATTAAATATTATAACAATGAATATTTAGATAACTGGATACCTATGACAGCTCTCGAAAGTATTCGTTAATTAAGATAAAAAAGGAGTTCCCTTTTTTCTAGTCTAAAAGTATAAAAGATCAATAAAATCGTTATTAAAAACCTAAATTTATGTACTAAAAAAAATTGAATTGTTTATTAATTTGGTAGAAAAATATCAGTGTCTCAGAATTGATTTAAATAATTCGATTATATTTTTGTGTTGTAGATGTAGTAAAATAATCTGGATGGAGCATCTCATATATCAAAATGATCGAAGATGTGAGCAATATATCAGACTGATTGATTAGACGGAACATACGTTATTATCATTGTCTTAAACGGACATTTTATTAAATTACGCATGAAATGTGGTTTCAGAAACTTTAGGTTTCGTTTAATTATTCTTTGAGATTTCAATGACAGTGTTTCAATGAGAATTTTACAAACCTGTTTAGACTTAGCTTTATGAGACAGCAGTGTGAAAATAAATGATTTTAAATTAAAGATACTAAACATTAACCTATCTTTTATGGCTTTGATTTATCTCCCGATAATTTAAAAACCATATAGTATGGGATTTTCACCATTATTTAGTTTCTTATCACTGCATTTTGAATTAGTGCCCGGTCTTCAATATTCAGCATGTTCAGCCGAATGTAGTCCAAATTTATAGAACATGTAAAGCTTAATAAACCAACCTAAACAAAAAGTTTCCTAATGGTTACAGAGAAAAACATGTTTAAAGTTTGTTTTTATCACTTATAATTTTTTTTTTAAACTGTTTGGTGAGTTCTACACGCTCTGTAAGTTTGCCCTAGTTACAGCCGAACGCGCCGTATATATCCAAAGCAGAGATTTATTTTTACATATTTTGCACATTCCTGCCTACCCGAAAAATATTTGAAATTACTCTATTTAAATTGTTATTGTTGTTTCATATTTCGAGCATTTTGTTGACAATACGGTCATTTTATGTTGACGCACATCTATCGTTTTTTCGCTGGTGTATTTTATACAACTATGTCAAATGTTAAATTACGTAATGAATTTTGGAACACTTTATTTTTAAAATATAGAACTACTGATGACGACATGTCCTTAACAGGATGTTGCAAGGCAAGTCCCCTGGGCGTCGGCTGTCGCACCTGGCTCGCCGTCGCCAGACCTTCAATGCTGCAGCCGCTGACAAGATGACTACCACAACGTCTAGGATGGTGCTCATTGATAAGAAGTTAGTAATTACAGTATTTTACAATGCAAAATAGTGTAGTACAACAACGGTAATTGTCGTCTCCTAACTCTTCTAAATCCCTAAATGTCAAAAAATTTATAACATTGATTGTAAATTTTTATTCTTCACTTCATCAGCCCATTTTTACCCCACCGCAAGGGCTTAGGCCTTCCCCAGGGTGAGGGGAGCTTGGAGCTTAAATCCACTACGCTGCTCCACTGCGGGTTGGGGATTGTAACGACCGCCATCTATTGACAGTGCCTCGGACCAGCTGCTTAACGTGCTCTTCGAGGCACGGAGTCAGTGATAGTTAATATACTTAAGTCAGAAAAAACTCATTGGTACACGCCCGGATTCAAACCATGGCCCTATGGCCTTATGAATTTGAGACAGGTTCGTTTCGCTTTGGGCTATCACCACACAAATTTTTATTACATTCTTCCAATTCTTGTATTTCTTTTTTTCAGTTTCTTCCCACATAGAAAATTAAAATACACAACAGAAAAGAAAAGTCCACGATTAAAGAAAAAAACACCAAATAAAAAAACTCCTCCAAAAAAGACCCCAGCTAAGACACCCAGAACGAAAAGTGGCGGATCAAGTCGCAAGAAAGCAATGAGGAGACTACTCATGGATCCTGACTCTAAACCATCACAACCGACAAGAGAAACTTCAAAACGTGCCCTATTCATCAGTCCAGAAAGCAAAAATAATTCTACTGCAACACCGTTACCACAAGTTCTGAAGTACAAACGCGCTTTATTTGAGTCACCCAACAAAGAAAGAGCTAGAAGTATGGACGGAATGATGAGTGACAATTTGAAACGAAAGAGAGATTTTGACGATAATGGTAATAAAAGTAAAATGGCGAAGAGTTTTTCCTTTGGTGGGGATAGCGAGAGTCAGCCTTCAAGCTTCAAACGGAGGTCTTCTGAGATGCTGACTTATAAAAGTGCTGCAGAACTCAATGAGATCAATAGAAAGGTGAGGGTTGTTGTATTTAACAATGTTGACTGACCGACTGGCTGATTGGGTAGAGACCCGAACTGCAGAACCGAAGGTTGCGGGTTCGATTCCCGCCCAGTACAGATATTTGTGTGCATGAACAATGCTCATTTATTCCGTGTCTGGGTGCAAATTATTTATATAGGTATAGGTTATTAATAAAAGAATAAGTATGTATATCATTTGCTAGTAACCTATAATACAAACAATACTTGCTCACTTTGGGACTAGATGGCGCTGTGTGGGATGTCCCAAGTATTATTCAATAATCTGCTGCACTTTTCGTTGTAATTTTACTTGAGTCCATGCCCGAGTCCTTTGTAGCTATGTCCTGAAATTTAAGCCTTTATTTAAAGTTATCCCATTGGTTTCTAATAAAGAATTCATTACACGTTTTCAGAGCAGGTTATAACGGTGTACACGTGTAAGCTATATTTATAATTTACCTTACCAAGTAAATTAAACTAAAAATTGATATGTACGGAATTAGAATAAAGAAGGTAAGTTAAAAAAAAAAATCATTTGTTTTCAATTAGAACACTGCTGTCACTTTTGAACGTCATAAAGCTAAGCCTAAGCAGGTTCGTACGCGCGCGACCAAAAAGAACACTGCAGGAAACTTAGAGTGGCTATTTTTTTTCTTTGGGACGGCACTACAAACCACTGTCTAAAAAATCCCTAGTATTTTTATTAATCACATTTTCTTTTAAATTGTAATATTCACATATTCTTCAATTTATTTATTGACAAGTCTTTTGTATTGTTTGTAATACTATTATAAAACCTTATGCAATAACCTTTAAATGAATTACTTATTTTATGGAGCCTAGTAATGGGAAAAAATATGAAATTTTTAGATGTGTAAAACGAAACGTGACACATTAATGTGATGTCACTACTACATGCAGCGGTCGACGGTCATAAAAAAAATGCAATACGTAAAACATCGTAGCTATTATACTCTATCCACGGAGACAAGTTAAACATAGGCTCATTTGTGATTGGTCAGCGATATGCATTAACACATTGTACAGAGTATGTGTATACTTTAATCATTATTTCGTGACCTTTCATTTTAAATTTTTTTTAAATTTATGGGGCATGGTGTTGTTCACGTCTGCAGGCAAAAACCCATTTAATACTCTGCACGTATATCCCTAGGTGGTGCTAAACGAACAATCAAATACCAATTCTTGGTACAGGGAGAACATCCGAAATAAAACTTGATGACGAGCAGCAGCATTATCAATATGTATGAAGAAGAATTCAAATGATAAAAGAATAGTTCATATAAGATCTATTGTAGATGAGGTTTTCTCAACCGCGATTACAATACTGCGATGCGAAAGGCAAGAGAAAACCATCGTATTATTATTCCCTAGTACAATCAAACGGCCCTCAGTCAACGGCAGGCCTTGGCAGGCAGGTGCTAAGACCGCATACTCCAGTTGGTGGTGCAAGACAAGATTCAGGCCATCTCGCAAAAAAAAGACATCCTGGTTGAAGAACCTGAGAGAATGGTTTGGTCAAAGCTCCTAATCGCTGTTTCGTGCCGCAGTATCCAAAGTGAAAATCAAATTGATGATCGTTATCTCCTGTCAAGGAGAAACACCTGAAAAAGAAAACAATTAAGGTTTTAGGAATTTATACTATCTTAACTTTTCACTTGATAGATAGACAAATGTAGTCGTAGGAAGAAAGCTAATTTAAATTAGTAGTAGCAGTGTATACGCATACTCAAAGTGGTTGTTAACGCTTACTGTTTTTTTTTTTGTCTTTGTCATTTGTATGGGATTACGTGACAGAGAGAGCCCTATATTAACTTGTCTCTATGGATAGAGTATAGTAGTAGTGACATCATGAGCTATCAATTTTTAACAATCAATTGTTCCTTGAAAATTCATACATGGAATTTATGTTACTACAAATATACCTAAAAGAATAGTGCAGTTAAAAGTTGTAAATATTTTGTCAACAGAAACTAGTTGTAGCTGTGAACGAGGCGTTACGCAGCCACGGTTACCGCATGGGCGCTCCGAACTTCCGTGAAAAAATGTCGGCGCTTTGGCGACTCACGAGACGGCTGATGGTTTTACCTGCGCACGCGGCGAAATTAGCAGCACCCGGTCGTTCGACCTCTGAAGTTATGTTAAAGTGAGTAGTAAATAGCAACGTGCATGGTTACCACGACTTTCAAGTTGTTTCAAGTGTCGATACTCGCCAGTAACGGAGTAAAAGATTATATGAGAATTGTTAGTACTTCTCGATACCGCTAGAGGCGTCGTACAATTTCTCCATACAAATATTTTACTTCATAACGGAAACTAACTATATAAAAATGGATTAAATCCAAAACACAAAATGTTTAATTTTTATGTCACGTGATGTATTTTAATTAGTATATTATATTGATTAAAATTAACTTTTACAGAATAGCTCGTCTGTACGCATACTCGATAATCCAAGGGCGTACAGAAGAAGAATGCTATTTAGAAGAAAAACTAAAGTTGGCCAACGAAACTGCAACGAAAGTTACCGGTTACATATCTGCCAGTGCTTATCAAGAACTTAAAGCTCGACAGCTAGCAACTTCTTCCAAAGTGAAAGAAAACGCATGTTCAGAAGTACTAATGAAGCCTGAACACAAAAGTATCGCCAAGAACGTGCTCCAAGATAAATTGGTGAATGTGGACAACAGCTCCAACAGCAGTAACAGTATGCATAATTCCAATAAGATCGATTTAATCAAGTCAAGTTCTATGCCATCTTTCAACGAAGCTGCAAAATTAAGGGCTCGAAGGCAAATAAGTTTCGATAATATAGATTTTCCTAAAAGGTGAGTACTTCGTTAATTCTAGAATAATAATATTTAAGGTTAAATAAAAAAGTTACACAAATACGTTGGATACAATTTGGGAAGATGTATAAGCGACAGATCTTATTTATTATACGACCATGCTAATTAAGCATCAAAGTCACGTTACTGTGGTGCTGACCATTTATGGGCTTTGAAGTTCATGAGAGGTAGAAATGTCATGCAGGGTAAAATAATTTTTACTAAGGAGTGTCTATAATATGCCACACGTAAAATTCAAGCATTTCGGATGTCCGCGCTCCCAGGACAGGATAGGCGCATACTGTCTTGTGAAATGTGCACATACGTCCCGGGCCTGTATGAAAGAACAAATTTCAGTATTGACCCACACTATTGATAATTTGTTTGAAAGTAAAAATACTGTCCCTTAGAAAATTAATATAAAAAATTAAGTTACGCGAACATACCTTTAATTTTGATTTTGTGATTTTGGGGTTTGATAAACAGATCTGTGGATAAACCGCAAAAAAAATAAATTGTGAAATTCCAATGGAGTAGCTAAATCATCCAATGTGCTATTAGTTCCAAGATGAACTAGTTCCATTTGTTACGATAGATGGCGTTATCTAACTAGTTATTATCCTTCACAACAGATAGCGCTATCACTAGAGTTGTCTTGAATAAACCTTCATTTGTTCAGTTTTTAACAAAAACACGTATGTACCATGTATTATTTCGGAAAAATACGTTTTGCTAGAAATAAAAACATTCGATAGTTTTTATTTTATTTTATACACCCATAAGTTTTTATATATATTATCTCAAAAACCCCGATTTCTTGAATATATCATATTCTGCTTAGGGTTAAAATTTTTTTTTTTCAATGTTAAATGTTTCAATTTGGCGTAACTTATAATCACGTAATAATAACTTGGGTCGATTGCATATGGCGCAGTGGTCATTGTCATTTTTAAACGACTTCAAAAAAGAAGGAGGTTTCGTTTTCCATCAGCCCATTATACCCCACTGCAGGGGCTTGGAGCTTAAATCCACCATGTTGCTCCAATGCGGGTTGGTGGATTATAACGACCGCCATCTATTGACAGCAACTGGGACCGTCTGCTCAACGTGCTCTCCAAGGCACGGAGTCAGTGACAGTTATGTATTTAAGTTAGAAAAAGTCATTGGTACACGCCCGGATTCGTACCGAAGCCCCTCGGCCTTCTAAATTTGAAACAGGTTCGCTGCGCTCGGGCTAATACGACTCTATCTGACATCTTGTTACACTTACGAAACTTTACTAACTTTCAACGATTTCAATGCACTCTTTTTGTGAATAAAATAAGCATAATATAAATAATATATAAGCACAATACATAACTAAGCGCAATGTATACGAAGTGTGCTTGATTATTGATTGTTCATAAGTTGTGATGTGCTAAATCTAAGCTTTTAAGTTTTTCTATTTGCACCACGTCAGTAAACATATGCATAAATATTACCAGCAATAGCTCTGAAAAGTGACTGTAGTAGAGCTAACAGTCGTACATTAAGTCGTCGTCCGATCACGAAATTCGCCATATCATGATATGACTAGGCATTTCATGATACACCGCCATTTAATATAACTAGTGTTCGTCCAGTGGTCGAAATTCGATCGTACTTCATCATTTTTTAAGTTCGAAATTTATTGGGGTTTTTTTTGTTCAAAGCACAGCGCCATCTAAACTCAAACTAAACAAGTATTATAGTTGTGTTATAGGTTACTAGACAACTGATATACATATATATATATATATATATATATATATATATATATATATATATATATATATCTAATTTTTTTGAATGTAGTATGCAAATAAGAAATAGAGATGTCTAAATAAAGGCTCGATTCTACATTGAAGGTGATAATAAATATTTAAATTTTTATTTTATTGACAACACTAAAACTTGTTACCTAAAACAACATGACCAATACAAGAGTTACTTAATAAATATGCCATACAATAAAACACAAGGAGCACACTAAAAAACCAGACCACCGTACAATTGCGTACAATACAATGTCTGGGTGTAAAAGTATTGTATCTATATATGCATATGTTACGAAGGATATTTAAGTATGTGTATCAGTTGTGTAGTGCCCCATAATACAAGCATAATACTTGCTTACTTTAGGACTAGATGGCGCTGTGTAGGACTCTCGGATGTCCCAGATAATATTATTATTACAGTCTAATGTATGATAAACATCAATGGTAGCACAAAGTGATTTTTACTACATACGTTAACACTAAGTCGGGTATTTTATTAATGTTTCATATTTAACGTTTCACACTCGTCGCTATCACGTCAAACATTTCTAATGTCAAAACAGGTTGGACGCTTTGCGGTACCAATTCAGCCTCTTAGCTGGTGGTATGGTATTCTTGACTTCCCAAGGCTGTTATTCCATTAAAACCTTCTGCCGAAAGCAACTAGAAAATACTAAAATACGGAGCCTGGCGAAGCAAGCGCCACAGCCTTCGTGATTATAGTTTTTTTTATGAACAATGAAAAGAAAAAAAAACAGTTTGACCGACTACACATCTTCGACATATTACAATTTTTCGTAATCTTAACAATACCCTACAAATTCGATATGCTCACCGATTGCCTGAAAAAATCGGAGTGGGTAGTACGGGGGTTGCCATTTATGAATCCGGAACTGGCCACTTACAAAAAAATATTTAAAAAGTAATTACAACATTTAATAATGGAACTCTTTGGCTGTAGAATACAGTTTGTTTCATATAACTGTCAATTGTTTTTCTAACTATCTAACTCAAAAACAGTGCATTGACTTTGACTTTTACGGATGAAGCACCATCGAAAACCACTGTGTATCACTGCTTCAGTGGGTGGGCTATGCTCACTGACGAATTCAAAGAAGGTCGTCCTAAACCGGTTGTTGTACCACAAAATATCGATATTGTGTGGGAAGTAATAATGCAAGATCCTCATGTTACATATCACGAGATAGAAGTGTATTTTGACCTCCCCCCCCCCCGCACTATGACGTAAGTGCACTAACAGGTATAGGACACCATCTATTTTCCAAATATGTACATCACTTGGCGGCACCAACCAATTCACGAGATATATCTACGTTTATTACGACAATAAAAGCGTTTCATCGCTAATTCTGGCAGGACGGCCTTATGGCAGCCTTTTTTAAAACGTTTTCACGTAAAATCGCCTATTGTATACGACAGGTATGGGTTATTTAACTAAATGGCGCTGTTTCATGAAATGCCTAGTCATATCATGATGTGTCTTGTATTGTCTATTGTATTATCGATCGTCAACGTACACATGTTTCTATAAACATCTTAAATATATTGTTTCTTTTTTACCTATTTTTTTTTTCTTCTTAAAGGGACCTAGCAAGTTTTTATATATCTTAAATCAAAAGCTTCATACCAATTTTGTATATTTCATTGTTAGAATGGTTAATATCAAATAATAAACGATCCTTATTTAATAAAATTATTAATATTCAATATTAAAATAAGTTATCTGTAGCAGACATCTTCGTATATAATTTTTGTATGTAATACTTAATAACATTAATTAATTATGTACATGTGGATTTGTATGTTTGACACTGTGGGTAATATTCATTGTGCTAGAAATCCTCACGCCGCGTTTTTCTTTTTAAAGATGCTTAACTAATGATACAAGATCTCGACCTACCCAATCAGAAAGAGACGTCATAAATAAGGTGAATTTTAAGGCATATTTGAAAGAATCACGTCTTTATGCTAAAAATCACGTCATAAAATAACGTTAAAAGAGGGATAAATTAACGGGAAAAGAGTGAAGGGTTCACAATATATATATTGTGAACCCTTCACTCTTTTCCCAGGTCAAATGTTGTTCATATACTATAAAATATATCAATAAACATTATTAAGTAGGGTTGGCACCCAAATCCGGTCCAAGCTTTTTTTAATTAAAAATGTTAATTTTTTTTTTTATAATTAGTACAACTCTTTTCCCATATACATTTTGGTACCAAAAGTTATTGCATGCTTCAAAACATGTAACTTCCAAGGTATATTCGGACACCAATAAAAGTATTAATAATAATTATTTTCTATTAGGACAAGATCCCGACTTATCTTGTCATGACTGACCTGATCTGACCATGACCTGATCATTTTCTTAGGTGAAATATCGTCCATATACTATGAAATATATTTTTATTTTTTGTAGGGTTGGCACCCTAAATTTCCGCCCAGGATGTTATTAATTAAAATTATAAAACTAGTTTTTTAAATAAATTCATTTTTTATACCAAATTGCATGCTACAATATGTGTAAATTCTTAGGTGTATTCCGACACCAACAAAAGTATTAATTATTGTTTTAATGTAAAACAAAGTTTCATTTTTACCAGAACTCAAGCTTTTCCTTTTTTAAATTTGGAATCCGATTTTTTTTATTCTAATATAATTTCTTTTATTTTTATATGTTAAAATGAATTTCACAATTATAATTAAAAATAATTTAGACTGAATTTAGGGTAGGGTACCAACCGTCTTTAATTATTTTATAGGGGAGATAAAAGAATTTAGTAGATTTTAAACTCACTAGCAGTAAGTAGGTCACAAAAATATATCATCAAACTATTACTAGATCTTATCAAAGAAACATTAGTAAATAAATTAATAAAAATTGTAACCTATGAATAAAAGTAAATAAAATCTAATTAAAAACTAAAATTAACTACCTATAAAAAAATAACTAATATTAAAAAAATCACTAGAAACTTAAAACTGACTGTAACAAAAAGCCAACCTCGCTACTCTTCCCGTCCAAAAGCGCCCATCACACTGGTGGCGTTACCGCCCTGAATGGCCGGCGATTTGCGCTGAGTAAGAAAAAAGCCGGAACCTCTATCCTGACCCCTCTCTTTTAAATGGCAGTCTATTTGATGGACAAATACATGTCCTCGTCTCCGAACACCAAGGTTCGGCTGTCTCAATGGCAACCGGCACGAAATCATAAGCCGATTTAAAAAAAAAATATTTCATCTATGAAAAGAATGAGGGGTTCACGAGATAGATCGGGATCTTGTTCTATAAAGAAATCTAAATAATTAGATAATAGATATATGCTTGTACTTTTAATTTTAAAAAAAATCTTTTTGGATTTAACTACTTCAACACCATAATAATTTTTTTTGACTATGTAGTAAAATAAGACTGAATCACGCGTTGGTGATTTATGCATGTGGAGACAGATCAAGGCTGGTGTATAATTTTTAGTGCTAATTTATTTAGATTTCTTTGGGCTTAACTTGCTAGTTGAAAGTGTGATGCTTTTATTACATCGACTAGTTAAACAATTATTAGCCGTCGATTAATTCTAGACAATTGGTGATCGTGACGTCGTAGTTGTAATGTGCGTGTTAGTATCACTGTTTGTGTACAGATAGCAAAAAAATTTTTATTATTTTTTAGGCATTTATTATTCACTATATTAAATTTATTATTGATTCTACATATTATTCACTACCACTTTTTGTCCAATGCAAATTGCCTAGAGTTAGCCGACGGTTAGTATAAAATTTATTACATTTTACCGAACATAGTAAATGTGGTTTAAAAAATGTATTACAGTTTAGTTCAATGGTTTCTTTTAATAAGCGACGAAGTCAATTCATGTTCTTTGGTAGCTAATAAGTTTTTTTGTAGTAGTGTCTTTTTACGTTGATTGCTTCAATTCAGGACTATATTTAAGGACTTTTTTAATGAATAAGTATCGAATATATCTTGTGTTTGGCTGAAAGTAGTCCAAACTTATAAACCATGTAGAGCTCACGGAACTAAAAAAAGTTTAAAAAAAAAAACTTTAATAATAATAATTATTATTATTGTTTATTTCAGACTTTACAATCCATATAGGAAATACACAATATTATATACACTATATACATTATTAGGATTACAATTATTTAGGATTTAGAAGGTTTTTTTTGCAAGCACATTTTAATGTGTTTTTGTCCAATATTGCATGATCTGTGAATCATAGTCCATTCTATAACCAAGTAACTGTAGGTAGATGTTAGTGCTGGCACGAACTCTGTGCATCAGAGACGCTATTCTTTTACGCAGTATCGCCGGGTAACTGTTTTTCTCGGTAACCGTTAATTTGTGCCACCTGCTTGCTTGAAACTTTTTGTTTAGTTCGGTAAGCTCCACATGATCTTATAAGTTCGGACTACGTTCAGCCGAACACGCAGTATCATTCAGATAGAATATAAGGTCAATTAAAACTGAGAATAAAATTATTAATTGTGAAAAAAAAAAACTGAGTGAAAAATGTTTGATGAATATTATTTACTAGTAATTTGGTTCAGCTTTGTATCGAAGGTTGAATATAAGTAATGGTTTAAAACCTGTCTCATATTAAGAAAATTTGTTGGCTTGTATTGTCAGTTTCGGTACAGGAACGTTACAAAAAACCAGTCAAGTGCGACTCGGACTCTCACCCTGAGTGTTCCGTACCTTTAAATAATGTATTTTAACGTATTTATCCTTCTCACTGCCATGATGAATTATTTGTCAATTTAAAAATAGAACACACTTTAAGTTGAAAACATAGCTGTTTACAGAGATACTACACTGTGACAACAAAAATATGAGCAATTAAATTACACCGTATACCAAATATACGCCAGTTAATGTTTTGAAATATTCGCTGTGAAGTAGAAGTTTGTGTAATCCACATGTAAAATTCGTATTTAAAAGAGAATAGAGTTTCTAAAATTACATTTAATGTGCAATTCAATAAAATTTTTGTTCTAAACATTGATAATGTTGTATGGTTTGTCTTGATTTGATTTGATTTTGTTCAGGTTTTCGATTATTTCGAAGCATGAGACGCTCTATCCTGATTATAATGCTATCTAAGGTAGTACAGACGCCTGCACTAAAATCTGAACTGATATTTTGATCACTTTCAAATAGCAGGTAAAATCGTGAAAAAGGCAAATTGTGCGAACTCTGCAACAACTAGCGTGCATGGCGAGAATGTTAGACTTGTTGGTGAGATGTACTTCTCTGTCCGCCCGTCGACCGTTTTGGACGGTGTTCAGATATGAGAGCAGACGTCTGTACATATACCTGCTTACTTAAGACTCTTCTAACTAACTAGTCTAAGAGCGCTGGTGCCGAACGCGGCACGTCACTACACTTAATTTAAGTGTAGTTTCGGTAAAGCAGCGTAAGCGTCACCGACTTATATGAACCTAGATACTAGACGCGAAGATCTCTTTATATAGTACAGCGCACGTAACGTAAACGAGAATGGCCGAACGCGTCCGAAGATAGTCGATTGCAATTTTATGGGGGTGATTCTCGTACCGCTTGATTTCAAGTCTCATGAGACAATTTCGATGTAACATATTTTGTTTCATGTCAAAATGTAATTTTGTATCATGAAAGTTAGTATGTCTCATATGATTCTCGAAAATTGTAATGTTTTATATGGCTTTTGAGAATACAGAATTACGTTTTCGCTAGAAAAATATTAAATTTAATAGGCAATGTCTCATTAGACATAAAGTCCAGTGGTTCGAGAATTACCCCCCCTGCATTTCCTGATCTTTCAAAATTTGTGTCTGAACAGCTGCTGCGCTGAATGAGATAGCGAAAAGGGTGGTGTACAACAACGTAATAAATTGAAAAGAGATGAAATTAGTATTATCGTTATGCTTACCAACTAATGCAATTTATGTGCAACCGTCAAATTTGTAATTGTCAAAAATTAAATTAGTTAAAACTAAATTATTAAAATATTATGAAGTTACGTGTGATAGGTAATCCCATCCGCCTTTTTAAAGTTTCGGGTGTTATTTATACACTTTTTAAAGGCTCAGCAAGGCATTTTTCTCAGATATTTTTCCAAAATACATAATATCAATCGATTACACTGACAGGCGGTCCACAAGCGACTATTTCAAAGTCGTTCAGAGCACCGCGATCTGGACGATTTTCGTGCGCAGTTTCATACTGTGGTACGTACAGTCTAGTACCCTACGTACATATAAATCAGTGGTAAGCGTAGTGTGTGTTCTAGTGTCTACCTTACATTATTCCTACCTACTTCTATGATTTTGGGCTTAGATACAAGGTATTTAGCACCGAAACCGACTATACACAGTAATGATGTATATAGAATTTTCATCCATAGATAATCTCTCGTTAGTGAATGTTGAATGGAAAAAACATAGTTTTTATCTTATTAGTATGTAAGTTTTGAATAATGTTTAAAAATCTGAGTTAATACATTTTTGTGTAATGAACAGTTAAAATAAAATATGTTAATCTTCAAATGTGAAATAAGGCATATCAAATTTTTAATTGTAAACTGTTGAAAAAAAAAATGCACGCAGAAGGTTTTTCTTTCGCTTCCAAATAATTTAAATATTGTCGCTTGACTTATTAATAATGTTTAAGTTTTTAATTTTAATGTTAGTGAGGTCTTGGGTGTATTTATGGTAATAAATGAAATTTTTTTGAGTAATAGATTGTTTTAATTTTTATCCTATACCAACATAGAGTAAATTAATGACAGCAACGTAAGGTTTTAATAGTCATAAATGTCAGTTTACAGTATCGAAGTGACATTGCAAAATTTTGCGGGGTTGAAACGGGCGCGCGGGGATTTTTCGAGGGTGAATGCCGGCGCGCGGAGACCTTGCACACCGAAACTCTGACTAAAACTCGTCATCTTACACCAGCTAGCTATAGTATGAGTGGTTAGACGATAAATACAGAAGAGGGCTTCTAGTCAATTCGTACTTTTATGTACCTACCTATACCAAGGAGAAATTGTTTATGAGGACTGCATACCCATAAATGAACAAAAACTCAAAAGAATTAATCTTAATTCTGAATACAAATCACTTCTTTTATACCTTCATTTTTTCTAGGTTTTAGGTGGAATCTAAAAACATCATTAAAAAAAATACAGGTCAAATTGTTTCACATTAAAATTATTTTTCCGGAAGAATTGTCGACACAGCGTAAGCGTAAAAATATTCCGCCGGCGGCCGCTGATCGACGCAATTATTAGTTATCCGCGCATCTCGACGGAAAAGACACTGAAAGAAAAAAAAATGTATTCTGTTGTAAAGGCGCGTGTTATATTATTTTCACAACCGATTTAAAGATTATAATATTAAAATTTAGATTGTGATAAAAATTTCAGTTTGTATGGACTATCAAACGAATATTAAAATTGAAATGTATCTAATTTAAAATAAAATTATAAATCTAACAGGTATTCTGACTATTAAATATCAGGTCGGGGAAAATGAAGAGATTGATTAACTGACGATGAAAAGTGGATCAAGTATGATAAGAACGTGTGAAAAAGGTCGTGGTCAAAGGTCGGTCATACGGTATATACTGTCTTCTTCAAGTTCGCAGTGGGTATAAGCATACCTACTTTTAAGACAGATCTCACAACCTAAACTCTAAAATACTCTCATTGGGAGAAAGAAGAATTTTCGGAGAGTAATACTTTTTTATCTACAGATATAAATAAAATAGAAGTGTCTGTAATTTCACAATAAAGGATATTTCATAATACGAGCTTATTTCTCGCAGGATTCTCACGTCAGTTGAATCCCGTAAAATGACAAGCGAAGACCGGAGAAGAAACTGATAAGTTTAAGAGAGGACGACAGGAAATAGATCTTCACCTTACTCTATTAAGAAGTAGAGATGCGCGATTGTTATAGGTTCTCAAAGATTGTTTCGATTGTTGAAGCCATTCGAAATGTTTCGAATAGGAGCTACATCTTTGTGTCTGATTTACAATTGAAACTTTATTTAATGCATGGCGGGCGGACGATTAAAATCGTGCCATCTCGCAATCGCGCATCTCTATTATGAAGTACCATACCATCAATCCATTAATAGCCCACTGCAGGGGCTAAGGCCTCATCTCGGGATGAGGAAGCTTGGAGCTTAATCTATCACGCTACTTCAATGCAGGTTGGTGATTTGTAACGACTGCCATTTGTTGACGGCAAGCGGGACCGACGGCTTAACGAGCTCTATGAGGCACGAGTCAGTGACAATTATGTACATAAGTTAGAAAAAACTCATTGGTAGGTGCGTGCCCTGGGATTCAAACCACGACCTTATGTTTGAATATACGTAATTCAAGTTATAAATTTCTTACGTAATATTGAAACATTTTGTCCCGAGTTGTGGTCCCATTCGTGGGTGCGGCACAGACCTATACAAAGTATATATGTGTGTGTCTCAGTTATTAAGTTTTTTTTTCTGTTGGGTCTGCTGGTGTTTCCTACGAATAAATATATTTTCTTCTTTCTTCATTTTCTTCTAGTCCGAGCGGGTAAAGTCGCGGGCGGTCGCTAGTTATTATATAAAAATCCATTCTACATGAACGATTGTAATTCATTAAGGAGCATATCGAATCTGCTATCTGCTGAATTTATAAATTAGTGATACAAAGATAAGATTACCTGTGAATGATCAATACACATCAGGTGTATTGTTGATTGTTGTGCGCTCTTTGTGTTCAATTTTTTTGTACAAAAACTTTGTTAATACAGAAATAGATATTCGCTTCAACATTATGGGCTGTTCACAATCTTACCCTGGTTTGACTGAAGATCTTTTAGAAGAATATACATCGTTTACATATCTAAGAAAAGATGAAATTATTTAGTGAGTACATAGTTATGTGCTTTAATACGATTAAATTACCAAATAAAACGAAATAAAAATACCCTATGTAGGGTATCACTTAGACCTTTGGATTAAAACTTTATTTTTTTATTAGTTTAATCCTCTTTAATATGTAAAATACGATTAATTTTCTATTTTTTCAATTTTAATTGCAATTAAAAAAATTAGCACCTACAAAAACAAATTATTAAATACAAGTTATCAAGTGTATTGTATATACCAGCTTTATACCATAGATATACATCACTACCTATAGATAGGTTGTCACCATGCCTAGGTTTAAGCCAAACATTCAAACAAAAACAACGACTATGAAAATGTATTAGGACCATAGAGTTATGTGCACACTCAGATTAGAACCCCCACTCCATTCCATCAGCCCATTATATCCCACTGCAGGGGCTTAGGCCTCCCACCAGGGGAGTGAGCTAGCGGTTTAATTCCACCACGCGGCTCCAATGCGGGTTGGCGGATTGAACGACCGCCATCTGTTGACAGCTACCGGGACCGACTGCTTAACGTGCTCTCTGAGGTACCGAGTCAGTGATAGTTATGAACTTAAGTCAGAAAAACTCATTGGTACACGCCCGGATTCGAGCTACGGCCACACGGTCTTGTAAATTTGAAACAGGTTCGCTGCGCTCCGGCTATCACGACACATTAGAGCCTACCTATCATTATTTATTTTTGGGGACACAGACGGGGATCAGTTCTCTCAATCGAGGAATATTTCGCCCAATTCCCCATTTGGTGAAACCCTTTATGGGTTACTGGCCATTCGGCGTCGTCACTAACCTTTTCGTAGCCTTGCAGAAGTCTACCAGTTGCCCAATATTGATGTCTGCAAGCTGCTCTTCATCTATCCTGTCTATTACTAAAATTTCCCATCTGAGCGGTGTATGCACATGTCGCTGTGCTACCAGGTGGAAGCTTATGTTTCTTCTGCTTTTTCACACGCTGAGGATATGGGGTCCTCTTTAATTTTCATAATCGTCAGGTGTCTGTTAAGTACACAGTGTCCTGCTGCGATCCCTATTGCTAATCTCATGTTTCCCCTGCTCATTCTGAGTTGTTTTCGGGTCTTCTTACTCTCGTATGACTATATAAAAGATTTTCGATTGTCGACTACCTTCTACCGTACTCCAACTAAGATTCTCCTAGAATTGTCTTGATCGATGGATTCTGGTCCCACAAAGATTTCATCTGCTCCTCTTTTGGCGATCTAACCCAAAGAAAGGAAAATTTTTGTATCGAATAAACAATAACTCATGTTACTCTCAGTTCCTACTCCCAGTACCTACCCCCTTGTAAAAAACACATCGTTTCGTTGTCCGGTTACGACGTAAAGAAAGGAGAATTTCGATATCATACGAAAACATTCGATCGGCTTTCGGCACAACGTTAAGAAGACAAAGAAACAATGACTTTCCCATAACAACACAAGTGCTCATTTATTATAAACCTACTGATTACGTAGCGATGAATCAAGATAGGAGGCCTAATTTGGGTCACTTACAATAAGTACTGCGTACGGATCTTTGCCGTTCTGAGTTGCCTGCGAATGCTCAATGCGCAGGTACCGCCGCGCGGGCAGCGAGGTGTACAGTTTCAAGCAAACTTTATAGCGGATCGGAATATAACGCCCTATGCGTGCTTGCGCAGGTTCAGTCATATGCCTCTTGAACTACTGCGTCCCGCTACACCTAAAACTGGTTACTGCGACGCGACTTTTGCCTATGTTCACATCCGCCATAAAGTTTGATTGGAACCATATTGGAACTGTAGTAGTGGCCACGCGCGCGAGCGAGTAGCGGTGAGCTATCCGACCTCTCCTTTTCCGTTTTTTGTTACTGCGACGCTTTCTGTAAATAACTTCACAGCGGCAAAGATCCGTGCGTATTACTGTGTCTTATAATATTAATCTGGATTCGTTTTATTATTATTTCAGTTTAATGAAGAAGTTTTATTCAATCGACCAAGCCGCCTTAGATGCCGACTTTCATCATAGATTTGGCAGAGATGATATTTTGTACGAATTCCCCGTCCTTAAGGTGAGTACCTACATATAGAGGACCTAAGTAATAATAAGTGTAAATAAAATTTCTTGAGATTAATAAATCTGAATAGCTAGTAGAATATGTCGAAGCCTCGATATGTTTGCTTCTGTTCCGTCCACGTGGACCATCGATATGCCCAAATTTTTTAATATACCATTTAAACTGCGTTCCACGAAGACGTAGCTTATTATAGACGCGTATGCTAATAAATAAAAAATATACCTACTGTTTTAGAACAATCCATTCTGCGACCGCTTGTTCCGCGTGTTTTCTTCTCGCCGTGACGGGCGTTTCTCCTTTGAAGACATGTTGGATCTATGTTCTGTGATGAGCGAGGAGTGCCCACCTGAAGTGAAGGCTGTTTGGGCATTTAGGGTATTTGGTACGTATTAAATCTCAACAACTGTAAGCCGGACACAACGTTTGACGTGTATGCAAGTTGGGAAGAGATAGCAGGGGCATACTGCTTCGTACGAACTCGGTTCATAAATCGAATCGAAAATCCAAATTTATCAATATACATTGAATGTACGGGTCGGTCTGGCCAGGGTAGCTCGGTGGACGATTTTGTACGGGCTGGTTATTAATGCTAACGCTAATTATAATGCCAGGTATTCGTTTTCAGGCATAGCCTCCCACCGACTAGCTTGTCTTGCTCTTCATGTCTTGTTCAGAAGTTTATGTAGAACTCGAAGTTGGAAGTAGATAACGATATGGCCGATCGTTCGCACTTTTATACTCTATTTTACATAAAAACTATGTACTTGTTATTTATATAGTATTTTGCTGCTGCTGTTTCAGCGATTCTTTTGCGTCCTTTTCAGCGGATTATTCAGGGCTTTTCAGGAAAAATTAAAAATTTAAAAAACCTCCGCCACAAAAAAAAACCTGTAAAAAGTAAAAAATTATATGTATTTAATATAAATTTAAGTTTAATGCAAGTAGTAATATTTTGATTCTAGCGTAGTTGCGTCGGGGGACCGGACCGCTAAGTCAATTTAAAATACGCTTTTAATTAGCCTAACGTTGTTAAGAATAGAGTTAGGTACCTATTTGTTTTAGGTATATCATATCTTTACATGCGTGCGAACTTAGTTCCATGCATTAATCTATCTTACGTAGCCTATGTCCTGCAGTTTTAAGATAGCGTACTACCTAACTCATGTTTCTTCAAATTTAATGCTTTATAATTTTAGTTGTATTTTGTACCAAGCGACGACGCTTGGATCAAAATATTACTACTTATATTAAATACATATTATTTTTTTACTTTTTACGGGTTTTTGTGGTTAAATTTTTGATTTAAGTTTTATTTCATGCTTTTTAAACTTTAATATGTGATTACTTACTACATTCACATAAATATTTTCGACGTAACACGAAACCGCGACACGAGATCTTCGAGATCAGATCCTGATCACCATCTATCTACAACCGATTCATTACACTTTTAATTTTAACAATTTTAATAAGCCCAAACACGATACCTATGCTTTAAGTTAGTGAAGAGTTGGGTATCCTGCAGATTCTAGGTGACGCTGCAGCATCAGGTCTAGGTTACCACGTTCTTACAATTCCATTTACGTAACAGGATACCCCATTTCGAGTCAAACAGATCTATAGAAGATGTTCACGTCCCTTCATCACCTAAAAAATAGCTAATCATCTTCAAACGGCTCCCCAGATTAGACACACAGACAAACAGATAAGTATGTAGAAATGTAGCTAAAAACTATCCTGATTAGTACAGCTTTCCATTAAAAAAAGCTGCATTGAAGTCGGTTTATCAATTTGAAAGTTACGATATCGCAGACCGACACACAGACAGGCAGACAGATATGTAGCTAAGAACCATCTCGATTAAAAAAGCTTTCCATTAAAAAAATATCGCATTCAAATCGTTTCATCCGTTTGGTAACTACGCTGCCACGGACAGATACACAGATACACACACACGTCAAACTTATAGCACCCCTCTTTTTGCGTCGGGGGTTAAAAAACAGGCACCCTCCAATGGCAGTAACCTCGTTTCCGAGGCACCCTCGGAAGGCAGTTCTGTAAAGAAAGTCCCTTTGAATCGCTATAGGCACGTCTCGGCGGCAGTATTTTATAGAGAGCCTCTATCTATTGGAAAGGGCGAACTTTTCCTAATTTGTCATTACTATAGCAAAAAATTATAGGAAGGCCAATCTTTATTGATATATCACAAATTGAACCTTGTAGACTATATACTATAAAACGATTACAAAATTCACTATGCTAAATACAATTTAATCTCTCTGTTTCGCACTATAATTTCTAACACTGAGTACATATGCACTTAACACACGCAGCTCAGCCTCGTGCTTGCTGTCACAAACATTTAAAATTAAATAACCTCGACACAATAACTAACATTTAAGAAGTCTGAAATAAAATGGTTTATTATTTACCTCTCGTACTTTATAATATTGGTATGGTAGTTTATTAATTCTTTCTTTCGTCAATAGTACTGTCGACCACGAAAGAATTTTTACTGTGACTTATACATAGTCTTTTTCATACCTAATCGTCATTGCTTGATTTTAGTTTTGTATCTTCACTTCACTTCACTTCATCAGCCAATTTTTACCCCACTGCAGGAGCTTAGGCCTCACCCAGGGTGAGGGGGGCTTGGAGCTTAAATCCACCACGCTGCTCCACTGCGAGTTGGGGATTGTAAAGACCGCCATCTATTGACAGCGTCCGGGACCGACTGCTTAACGTGCTCTCCGAGGCACGGAGTCAGTGATAGTTATGTACTTAAGTTTTATATCAGTAGGTAATGATTTTTAAAACTAACTTCTGCAGTGCTGCTTAGAGTGTATATATATGAGAAAAATTATAGTTTGGTAATATATGAAGTAGGTAATTATAGTAATTTTACTTTACCTATATCAAATAATTATAGTAACTTAATTCTGCCTAGATATGGACGAAGACAATCAAATAAGTGCGAATGACATAGGTGAAATAATAGACCGGCTCACATGGGATTCTGAAAACCCCGATCACATACTCGATGCTCACGATAAGAAGAAAATATCAGACATTGTAAGTACTTATAACTTAATATTGTTATAGACATTTTCGTTTCTCTTCTATCTATACCTACATGAATAGCCAACGACGAAACAATTCAGTATATTTTTCACTTCTGTTTGTCAACCGTTTTCTTTTTTTTGAAACAGATTTTTTTCCTCACTTCCAACGTAGAGTCGAAGCGTTATAAGCGTCATATTTTCATACAACTTCTTGCATTTCTTACTAAATATGATTCATTACATTTGTTACATTTCATGCTCTATGAATTGGAACATTGAAAAGGAAAGAAGAAGAAATGCCTAGAACAAAACAAAAGGAAAAATGTAGCACCAAAAGCGCAATTCTGAACAGTTCAGTACATAGCCCAATAGCTTGTCGTTTATTGCGATTTGAATTGACTGACACTCGATTACATGAACACCGATGAATGGCGAAATTACTAAATCATTGATTAATTACTACAAATCAATTGCACAAAGAACACATCATCCAGTTAATCTGCCATCACCCAATGATATCATAGTTAATTAATCTGTATAATATTTACCCTCGCCTAATAATTATTGGTTGTTTAAAAAAGTGAGTAGGTACTGTCGAATTTCAACCGCTGGGGGAACACTGGGCGGGAAAGATTATGTAGGTGTACCTTTAATATCCAAAATCGAATGAAATAAAAGTATTTTTATAAACTTAGACCTTGACAACCAGTTTTGAAGAGTGCTACTCTGGGTAAGTAGATTCTACTGAGAAGACCAGCACAAAACTCTGTTCTTAGTTACCGTTTTCTAATCACTTTATGGCATTGATATAGGTAATATTACATCGATGCGGCATCACCATATTTGCCCATGTTCCGCTAATTTCGGATTTGTAGGTATGACGAATCGTCACACAACGTCATATCTTGGTATAAATGCATATATTTACCTTGGTCCTTAAAATAATTAAAGGCCTTTATGAGACGATGGATAGCGCCAATAGTTTTATTTTAATATAATTTTAATCTGTTATTTTAACTTTCAGATACTAAAAGAAATGCAACTACATATGTCGGACAGTATGGGACAGAACGAGTTTCAGCTTATAATTTCCAGGATAATAGAGTTCAGCTCGTCTTTCTATTTTCGAGTATAGTGACAGAGAATCATGTCAGTTAAAAAAAGAACATAATCGACTTGCCGCTTTGCACTTGGATTTTTTACTAGGTCATAATTTAAAAACGTTTAAAATAAAAGATTAGTAAACGAAGAATGTTTTTAAAACAGGTGCGGTTACAGGGGGGAGGGGCAATGGGTGCAATTACCATCCCTGTTTTGACTAATTTCAAACAATGATAGGTCCAATCTCACAATCTCCCCTCAGCGAAATGTTATATTCGCGCATTGTATCCGTGCCTGCTAGAATCTGCGCAGAATGAAAACTTAGGTAGGTATTATTTGATGTCCATGGCTGCATTGCAAAAATTAAACAAAACCGCTGAGACTGGTCCTAAAAGTACTCTTAGGTATATATAATTCTATATGGAAGGCGAAGGATTAATTTTTCCTATGCAGCATGCATTCAATAAGTATAGTAGTACCTAATATATAACAGTACTACTTTTAGGGTAGTCTCACAGTTTCCCGTTGTCTGTTAACCGCCAAATGGCATACAATTTTATTGTTTTAACCATGTTCGTACAACTATTATACATGTCGTGACATTTCTTGTAGTTAAAACAAGTATTTTGGCAAGTATGGCGTCAACGGTAGAAAATAATGTAGGTACAAAAATTAGTTTTGGATGCTTTTACTAGTTTTGTTTTGTTTAATTATCGACGATAAGTTATGCCACTATCTTTTTTCTTCGCAGTTGATTGATTTTAACACGTTTTTAATACCCACGACGGCATTTTTTAATTGTTGTTTAATCACGTTTTTGGCGCGCGATCGCGATGAGCGTAGGTAGACGAGTGAGTGAATGAGTTGTTGCCGGTCGGCAACAAACTTGGCGCATATTGTTTGCAGCGTCGGTTCTAATATGGTTCTAATGTTTCAACCAGTGTATAGCGGCGAACGGAAACTTGCAAAACTGCCGCTTAGGATAAGAAGATTATATATAGGTACTAGCAACCGGCAACCCCCCTCGGCTTCGCACGGTTAGCAAGGCATATATCTATGTCTACATTTTTTTTCTGTCGTAGTGTCATTCAGCTTGTTGCGTCGAGCATATGGCTTAGATTTAATTACATTTAAATGTAACATATGTTCGTTCATCCCTTGAAATATTTTTAAAGTATTTTATTTCTGATTCTCCAAATATTTGAATAAGTA
Source organism: Luffia ferchaultella (assembly GCA_949709985.1). Classification (NCBI taxonomy): domain Eukaryota; kingdom Metazoa; phylum Arthropoda; class Insecta; order Lepidoptera; family Psychidae; genus Luffia; species Luffia ferchaultella. The sequence continues at coordinate 19,579,206 of OX453255.1, read as the reverse complement.
AAGAATATATAAATAAAAACACAATAAAATATTTCTTTGTATGCAACATTGATAACTTCTTCCTAATTACAATCACGCTTGTCGGGCGGTTTGGGACCGCTTGAATTTATAGTTTTAATTTCGCGATAGCTCCTAAGATATTAATTTATATTGTATGGTGTAAAGGGCAATCATCGTGTGCATGAAATGGTGAAGGTAACTACGTGCTTAATTTGAGAAGAACTAATATCGTATCCATGTAAATAGCTTTCCAATCACCACATTATATGTCACTATTTTTTTAAAAATTAAAATAGGATAGTAAGCTATCCTTAATAGATATATGCCATTGCAAATTTTTCAAAAAGAGAAACAATTCCTCCGTACATAGTTTTGTTATATCTCAAGCGAATTAGGCAGCGTTTTTGATAAAAACTTCCAGTTGGCTTGATTTTTTCCGACATCTTCACAATCATTGTCATCTTTTAACCAATTTGCACAAAACATAGTGAATTATACACATAAACCTTTCTCTTGAATCACGCCGTCAATTAGGAAGATGTAAATGAAAATTAATCGCGATTCTTTAAGCTTAAAAAAATCTCTTAATATTTATAAAATAAATCCCGAAAATATTTTGTCGATATATTGAATAATGAATTTTTTAGAAATAATTTAATTTTGTAAGTTGCAAACACTTCCTACGCCGTCCGAGTAACCGCTGTGACGTCACATCGCCGGTTCGCTCGGTGTGCACCTCGCCATGTAGCGCAGACGAGGACGCAAGGTACTTCAAGACATGCTTGTTCTCGCCCGCTCATTCATTTATTCTGTTTACATCGTTCGTACGTTCGTACAGATAGTACTCGTACACTCGTACCTATATTATTGGTCCATTTCCAAACCACAGAATGGAACCAGGATTTGTTTGCGGACAATCAGATAATCTACCTACAGTTGATTTTTTCATGGTCGGAGCGTTTTTTATAAATTACGTAAAGTACATCAGTGCGAAAATTCAAGTAGAAAAACTGGCAAAGTATGTATCTACCTACCTAGGTAAATATACTACAATTACTAAAAGTGCAAATATTAAAATAGGGTTTATTATTTATTGTGTAAAGCGTTATTACAATTAGTATATATTAACGTCTGCCATATCTATACAAGCTGTTACCTACTTGTTTTCCGAAAAAACAGGAATACCTATTAGGTACCTATCGACAGGAATTTATTTAATACGTATAATGCTTCATTTTTTTAAAATTGGTCGCACAGTCATATTCCGTCCCTCGTAAACCGCGCACTCTCCGCGCGGCCCTGGAGTACAATCGTGCACTTCAGAAAAAAAGTATGTATTTTTTTCTTAATATTTTACTAAATTCTTATTTCTTTAACTGTTAAATTTCATTATATCTAGCGACCACTTCCCACACCACTGTTGTTCAAGAAATACAATAACTTGAAAGATGATCTAATATTAAGCATATGATAATTTTGGTTCAACAGGGTATACTCATCAAAATTTTTTATAAATCTACTCCATTAATCCACCTCGAAAAAAAAATGTCTATACCTATATTATAATTTCCCGGGCCGCGCTTGAAACATTCGTTAGTACTATTGTCCGTAACTGTAACTGCACGAACGACCGCCATTCTGATTGAACGTACTCGCTGTGGATTGTACTTTGGTCTGGTCTACCGGTGTTCTTAATGTACAAGTTCTGTCCATCTAGTGTTATTACAGTATTGTACTTACCTATCGATAATTTTTTTTTTATCAACAGGTCAGGATGCGATAGTTATGGAGATAACGCAATTGAATATTGTTACATGTTAGGGTTCGAAAGATTTGGAGAGAAAGACCTGCTGACTCTTTTGAAGACTTTATTCACTAACACTAGGTCCAACGCAAAGCACTAGGTCCAAACACTAAGCACTAACGATGTCCTAGCTCGTAGCCAAGTCGTAAGCTCCACTGGTAGCACTCTCAATCACTAGTTTCGCTTCGAAGTCGCCTCGAAGGTAGCACAAAAACTGAACTGAACTCGCTCGCCTCCCTGCGGCTATTTATACGGGGCGGAGACGAGCCCCCAGACTATTCCAGAACGCGCGCGAACGTGATCGACCGGGTTGGATGATAGAAAGTTTCGCGCATGTGCCCGGTTTTCGAGACTATTCTTTCACAGTAGTTCCTCTAACGCCATCTAGTATTGAGTAGGGGGTTTCGTGTTGTCTTTGTTCTTTGAGTAGTCTTACTGGTTGACGCTAGATGGCGCTAGTTGCTTTGTGTGTTTTTAACAATATGTACAGGTAAAAAGGCAAAATGCTCAATGTATAGTAAAAGCAACAGTTACACCTGAGCACAAGGTTTGAGCTACAGCCACAGATAAGTCAACCTTATAGACCACGCTTTGACAAGGAGTAGCATTCGCCAAGGCTATGTAGTGACACTACATAACTATGTCTCTTCTGAGCGGTCATTTGGAAGCACGTCGGAAGCCATTAAATTGTCAATTTTGAACGAGCCAATGAAAACTAGCAGACCTCTCCTCGCACCCCGCCACTTTTTGGTAATTTCGTTTTCGTACTGACGTTTAATAAAGCGTGGTCTATAGGTCGACTGGTCTGTGACTACAGCCTATCACTGTACATTTATTTGTAATGAAAGTACAAATTACATTGAATCTGTCGAATGTGAAGGCTGTGCGGCAACCAAAGGAGGATGCAAACATACAATGGTATTAGTTATGTGGTTACATAGACGTAGTGAAGAGCCTGCTTGTACTGAAGTAGCCTGTTATTGGAAGAAACGAAAACTGTCAGAAGTCGGATCCCAGTAGAAATCTTTGGCTAAACACGAAAGAAAAACGGTGCTAAAGATGCAGACAGCTTTATTTTATTTTGTAAAGAAATTATTCGAACCGAACAATGTGAAGCCATTGAGGAAGCAACCAGATCACAAGCCGACTGTCGATTGTGGTATGAAATGAGATACGCGCGTATTACAGCTTCAAAAGCTCACGAATCTACTCAGTGTAGCACACCAGATGGAGTTTTGGTGGAATATCTTTTAGGTTCCTATAAATTTAAACAAATGTTTGCAAATGTTTGACGACCGCATAGCCTAGTGGGCAGCAACCCTGCCTGCGAAGCTGGAGGTCCCGGGTTCGAATCCCAGGTCGGGTCAGTATTTATATGATGAATATTAATACTGGCACCGGGTCTTGGTTGTTATATGTATGTGGTGTCTTCGCTTGGTACCCAAAATACAAGCTAATGCTTAGTTTGGGACCTAGACGTTGTTGTGATTGTGTGTGTTATTATTATTATTATTATTATTATTATTAAAAGAGGTAAACTTTTAGAAAAGTCTGTGTGTGAAGAAGGTAAAAATCATAAATCCCATCATAAAGAATCCCATCATAAAGAACCTCAAATTCCAAAGAGTGAGTCTTCTTCTGTCTCAAGATTTTCCCTCTATGGGCGCTTCTCCAGATAGTATTCTAGCTGAGGAATGTATACTAGAAATAAAGTGCCCAGTATCTAATGTGAATTTCAAACACTATGTTAAAGATAATGGTGTCATAGCAAAAAAAAATATTATGCACAACCGCAAACGCAAATGTTTTTTACAAAAAAAAGAGAAATGCCTCTTTTGTATCGCTCACGCAAATTTCAAGACAACAAAAAACATTGATATACACGAAATAAGTTATGATAAAGATTATTGTGAAGATTTATTTGAAAAATGCAAAAAGTTGTAGAAGGAAAATATATTTAAAGAACTGTTGCATTAAAATTTGGTAACTATAATACTGTATTTGTTGATTAAATAAAATACAATGCAGACACTGCCATATTTCTTTCGGTTTTATTTATCTTAATTATTATTCATTAAATATCTTGAAACTCATAAATTTATTTAAACTAGTTTGTTTTGTAAGTTTATTAACCCACATGCGATTATAACAACATCACCCATCATGTCGATTGCTTTTGTGTCAATACATGCATGAGGTGAAGTCAGTCTTTGTTGTATTAGCTCATAAAGGTACTATATAGTATCTATAAGGTATTCTATTTTCCATATTATTATCCAAAATAAAAAGATAAAACACGAAATAACATAAAAAAAACTGCGTCCCATAGTACACGCGGATGCGCGAGCAATTCGATTGTGTCGAGAATCGAGATGGTTCCCAGCATAGTTTGTTTCCAGTGAGCGGAATGACGTCACGCATTGAGGCGGGTCGCGGCGGATGATTTTATGAATTCATAACTTTGAAAATTTGTCAAAAATTGAGTTTTCAAGCTATTGCTTAATTTCTTTCACTGGTATTTTTTTTATTTTTTGTTGTATTTTTCTAGCTATTAAAATTTTCATGCTCATTTTCCTCATTGTTGACAACCGTATGAAAATCCGTTCGGTAGTTTTTGAGTTTATCTCGTTCAGACAGACGCGGCGCCGGGAGGACTTTGTTTTAAAATATATTATTATAGGATATACTACAGTCCGAGGCACGGAAGTAGAAGGCCCCATAGAGTAAATAAATTTGACAGCAGCGTTTGGTTTTAATTTAATAGTCAGAAATGTCACTTCACAGTATCGAAAATGTTAAACGCAATATCGCGGGGGTGAATGTCGGCACGCGGGGACTCTCGGACTAAACTCGGACTGAAACTCGCCATCGCCATCCCGCAACGTGTACACACCAGCTAGCTAGAGTATGAGTGATTAAGGAGGCTTCAGCCCCAGCGATAGGGATAAAATGCGCAAGTATTTTTTAAATTTATTCATGACATATAGTAGTATAAATTATATTTTTTTTTCTTTAATATTGCCCTCACAAAGAATAATTTCACGTGTATACTACAACAGGTTTTTAAAATAGAATTAAGTCAATGTACCTAACTTGTTACTTCTTGTAATTAGATTGTGTGGCTTCATAGTTTCTAAAAATAGACATTTACTATTGGATTAATTAATAAAACAATAATGGTCACTAGAATTTAATGATTGAAACATTAACAGTATTTACCTACATTATAATAATTTTATTAGATGTATGTATTTACTAGTTAATTTTATGGGACTGTTCACCGTTGTTCTACTGATTGTTCTATTGGTAGAACAGATGTGAAACAAAAATTACTATCTGTTCTATTACACACGGGTATAATCTAATAGTAAAACAGGTGGGAAAATAAATAATTCATTATCTGTTCTACTACGCAGCATAACAAGGAATCATCCCTATTAAATGAAAAAGGCCCTTTCTCGGTTGTTACACTTTTATTTTTTAATCCCGTAGTTGAATTGAATATCGGAGACTATTCACATTGGTTCCTTTATATTAAATTTAAAGGAAATAAGAATATAAAATATGATATCAGTGTTGTCTTCAAAGATAACATTCAATTAGTAGGTATTATCTAAACCTCAAGTAGTCGGACGAGGTACTAGGTATATTTAAAAAAAAAATGTCAAAATTTTTCATTTTTTAGATATGAGTAAGTAGGTACCTAAGTGATACATTTTAGTAAAATAAGATTATTATTATTATTTAAAGCGTACAAACATTTTTGCCTTTGAATGAAATAGATTTTTTTTTTTTAATAAATGCTCATATTTTTTAATTTGTCTTTTTGCCTTGAATGACCTAATATGAGCAGACAAAAATATCGAAATAAAACTATTATTCTATTACTAATAATAATAAAAATATATCTACATATAATAGCAAAGAATATAATAGATATTTTTTTTAAGATTTTAGTCAAATAATTTTCTAAATCGGTACTATTACAAAAAAGATAAGCACCTAGAATTTTTAGCAATTCCCACAAGCAATGTTTGGTAGTCGATCGAAAGAGATTAAAATTATTCATATATGTACAATCAATGGATCTAGATGTCATGAATTCAATAAATTTTTCGCACTATGTCACCTAAGGAACGGCGTACTATCGCGCAGCAGTCTTGCAACTGTGACGACTTTGCAAAAAGATATATTTCAAGACTAGCGACCGCCCGCAGCTTCGCTTGCGTAGACTACACATTCCTGTTTTAGGTAGTATTAACATTTGAAATGGTTTATATGTAGGTACTTTTTGCTGAAAATAATATTGGGTACACCCATTCAAACTTTCAATCTTTATTCTCCCCACTCCCTTAAGAAAACCAATACTCCCATACTTTTCACCTCCCGTTTCCCACCCTTAAAATGTGGAAATCCAAAAACCCTGAAACACGTCATTATTTATTTATGTTAAAATTTTTATGTTTCTAACTTTAAAGAACAAAGACTCTCATACAAAGCACTTCCATCCCTCCCTCCTTAAATTTGAAATTTCCAAGTATTCCTTTCTTAAAAAATTAATACTCACGTTATAAAATAAACCACTGTTCCAAATTTCGGCTTCCTAGACTTAATAGTTTCGGCTTTATATACGCTGATAGATCAGTGAGGACAAACAACAGACAGCCACAAAAAGTAACTGATGTCCCTCTAGACAACCTTCTCTCACGTCTGCAAAGTTTCATTAAAATCTGTTCAGCCGTTTTGGAGATTTGTTCGAATAGACATACAGATAATATTATTTTATACATATAGCCTATAGCCTTCCTCAATAAATAGACTATCCAACACAAAAAGAATTTTTCAATTCGAACCAGTAGTACCTGAGATTTGCGCGTTCAAACAAACAAACGAACAAACAAATAAACTCTTCAGCTTTATAATATTAGTATAGATTACTTAATTTATATTCAGGAGTTAGACTTGAACGGAGTACCTACCAAATCTAAACGTGAACAATTTGAAGCAATATATAGAAAAATTGGCAGGATTGAAATCTTTGGATGTTGCATATACGGATATATATTTCTCAGATTTATCTATCTTTATGTTTAAGATCTCTAAAAGAGATTAGTATCAACTTTTTAAAAAGTCCTCACAGAACAATTAATCACTTAGTTTGAGAAGGAACTAAGCATATTTTTAAAGATAGAAACTTTACACACACACATTCGTTGTTTTTAGTGTTTTAGAAATTGGGGGCACCTTTGAAGTTTCTAAATAGTGTACGACCCCTAAAGAAATGAAAGTAACAGTTGCCGAACATTATAAAAACCTTCCTGATTTTGAAGTCGAAAACGATATCACACACAGATCCTGGCAATGCTATATTGATAGCAATTCTGAAAAATTGGTGTATACATTCAGAGATTGTTGTGTCCAGAATGAAACAGCGTCGTATCTAAGAAGCGTTGCGGATTTAAATTATGATAATTACACCCATGTGTAGTAGAACAGATAGTATTTTTTTTATATCTGTTCTACCAATAGAATAATCAGTACAACAACGGTGAATAGTCCAATTTTATGTACCTATAGTGGAATATTATAGCAAGAGAGATAATTTTAGCAAATATTATTGATTTTCATTGGTTTAAAAAATCCAAGATTGTTATATTGATTGCTGAGAAACAATATTTTTAGTCAGTAAATATGTTTATTTAACAGTGATTTACCATGTAACTGCTTAAGGGCAAAATCAAAACTTTTTTTATGAATCTAATGCTGATTCAGATGACTATAAAAAGATTTAAAGCCAAAGTATAAAATGAAGATCATATTAAATGTTTTCGAAAAATTAAGTATGTATTTCTTTTCGTGTTTCAACATTATCTAACAAAAGCTTTACAAGCTTCTTTGTTGAAGCGACCGGCGAGTGTGCGTTCCGGAAGTGGTGGGAAACCGCTGGTGCGTCCGTATGTAGTTGGCAATACGGCAGGATGCTTATATTTCACATGGTAATCAGGGTACGATATGTACGTCCTGTGAAAAGATAGACAAATTAGATATTCGAAATAAATCCTTCAACATTTAAATCAGTGCATTTACAAAGAAAATAAAGAGGGAAAAAGAATTGAAAGTCAGTGACTGAGTGTCTTTCTTACATGCCGACTGTTAATATCCAAATAGTAGCATGTAATGTATCTAGTTTATGAAATCGGGTCAGAAGTTCTCCTTTTTTTGGCAGCGCTTTATAATGCTGCCTGACGAAAGTTAAAAATTATATATTCGGGCTTGAAGGGAAGAGGTGCGAGAATCTCCAAGAGAAATGTGAAAAAAAATTATAAACTTTCTTGGTAACTCGGTCCGCTCCGCTTCGCTTTTCGCGCTGACACAAGCTACCTTGTGTAGCCTTAACAATTTTTTTGAATTGGTGGCATTGGTGGACCAACAACCTATCTTTGGCCGAATTCCAAATTTATCATTGATATGTACGCGATTTGCACCAGGCAGGATTAAAAATCCAAACCATTTTTGAATGAGAATTTTAAAAAGTCTACTCCCCATGATTCCACCATATCATGGACCCAATTTAGAACAAAATTTCTTACGGTGTCATTTCAGCAGGGCATTGCCATAAATATTCAGGATCCCTGAAGTATAATAAGGGATGATAAGCTTTTTTATATCCTCTGTAATAGTCTCTGTGACGTTGGCAAGCCTTAAACATAAAAGCGATAAAACAAATTAAACAGTATTCATGTTACATACATTGAATTACATATCAATTTCCAATTACATAGGCAAGTACCTCATAAAAGTTTTCTATTTCATTTTGTCTGCCTTTATCTATGAATAAAATATCCATTTTAATAAAATTGGCTGTAAAAGAAAATAGATTATTGAAATTTGAATTTGAATGGTATTAGTAATTTTTTTTAATTGTCTGTGGTATTAAAAGTACCAAGGACAAAAAATTGTGTTATTTTATGTGTGCCACTTTAGCAACTTCGTAGCCAGAACAAGCGGTTTGGGTTTTACACAACGCGCCAAGTCAAAAAGTACACCAACGAAAGGACGTGAAACTAGGCTAAAATTTATTGTAAGGAAAATATTGTAAAAAATCGGAAATATTTCTCGCTTTTCTAATTTTTTTTTTCTCCTTAAGCATGAGGTCCTTATGTCAATAAATGGCATAACTTATGAACAATTCCTGAGAACTATCAGGGCTATTGAGTTCAAATGTTCAAATACACATAAAAATTATTTGAAATACCGTACAATGAAAATGAAATTGAAAAATAGCCGTAGTAAAATTAAGAAATATTTTTTATTTAGAAAGATAATGCCAATACCAATAATAATAAGTTATATGATGGTTACATGCCAATTTTTTTCAGTATTATTTTTAATTAAAGTGATTTGCCTCGTAAAAACGGTTGTGTAACTTTTTTATTAACCCCTGACGAAAAAAGAGGGGTGTTATAAGTTTGACGTGTATCTGTGTATCTGTCCGTTACATCGTAGCTCCCAAACAGATGAACCGATTTGGTTGCGGATTTTTTTATATGGAAGGTGAATTAGTCGGGAGTGTTCTTAGCTACGTTTGATGAAAATCAGTCCAAGATGGCCGCCGCCACAAAATGACGGACGTCATATTTTGTCACTACTCCATCAATATGGGTATCAAATGAAAGGGCTTGACTAGTAGAATATTATACACTACTAGCGACCCGCCCCGGCTTCGCACGGGTGCAATGCTGATACTAAATACACTACAGAAAAACTGTGAACGTTGTATATAAAAACATAGCGGCCCGCTCCGGCTTTGCGCGGGTATAAAATATATAGCCTATGTGATTAAAATCGATTCAGTAGTTTTGATTTATTCATTACTGCCCGTGGCCCGCACGCGTTAAATTTGGAGTAAAACAATCCCCCTTTCCCTATACCATGAAGATTTCCTGCTATCTTTGGAATATCTAAATTTATTTTATATGCTATTTATTATTAGGCGCTATTTATAGGCACGCTCTTGCCGCACCGGGCGGCCGGCCGGTACCGCCGCAAACGCTACGTCCCGCAATTTTTAAATCTGTAATATCTTCGAAAATATTCACTTAAATCATACGGTGTAAAGGGCCATATAGATCTATATTAAATGAACAATGTATTCAAGGTATTTAATTGGTTAAGGATTAATGCTGTATTGGTTAAAATCGCTTCGAAAATTAGCCATTATTTGTCGTAAAAAGTAAATGACAAAAAAAAGTTATTGTGGGTTATCCATAAGAGATAGACATATACCATCACGGACTTTTCTGTAGACCTTTTCAATGTGTACAATACTTAGTACATTATTTTGATAAAACTCGTAGGGTTCAGCCTGCGTTTGCAATGTAAGCGGAAAAAATGTAATTATTTACGACATCAATATTATTGCACATTACTACATGGTAACACTGCAAGTTTAGCTGATTATTCAGTTATTTATGGGGGCCAGTGGGGGCTAATCATTTTACGTCAAAAATAAGTGTGTGTGCGTGTGTGTGTTTAGATGTAGGAGTGTAAGAGGCATGAGGTTTGTGATTGCTGACAATTAAATGGTTCTAGGGGCAACCAGTAGTTGGCGCTATTTTTGTCGTTTTTTCCCCTTATAGAGTTACATTTCTTCTTCCCGTAGGGAAGTATATATTGTTCTGTGGTCAAAACTTTAACTTTGACAGTTCACACGTCAAAATTGCACAAAAACTCGTTTTAGTTGCCAGTATAAAACCATAAATTATGACGTCTTTTTTTAATAATATTGAAAATTTTAATTATGTATTAAATGTAACGTAATAAGCTTCAAAAATACTATTATCATCCTAATACATATCATAAACCAGCAGTCACAGAAAATAAATATTAGACGAGTATTCGTATTTATAAAAATCGATGATGAACCTACTAGATGAAATGTTTTTTTCTAATGGCAAGTGTTAGAAAAGAACAAAGATACTCTCCAGTAGCTATTTCCCTCACACTCATTTTGCTTCCTTGTAGTTTAGAATCTAAAGTGAACCTCATGCACATTTCATTTTTGTACTGTTAAATTTCGGGAGTGCACAGCTCTGAACCTAGTATTACGTCCATGCATAGTAGTATGTCTATGCATAGTAGTATAACGCCATTCTACAAAACAATGAATATTATTATTTTTTATTTGTATTAAACAAGTGCAAGAAGAAACCAAATTATAACTAAATTATATAAAAAGTAAAACTAAAAGTATTTACAAATTAAAAAATACTATGTAAATTATGATAAATGACAAAATTTTAAAGAGACAATGAAAAGATTTCATGAAAAAAAATTTTCAAGTTTAGTTTGTCAAACACATGTCAAACATTGTCAAATATGTCAGTCAAGTCAATTGTCAAGTCGGAACGTCAAAACAAGATTCTAATTTTTTTTTGTTTTATCATATTATTTTTCTCTAAAATATCTAGTGATCAACCTTTTATTAATTTGTAAGAAATTATAAACAAATAAGGTGAGTAAACAAATAATTTTAATTATATCAATAAAAAAACAGGATACCCCTATTTTGGGTGTACTATTTTTGTCCGCTCTACATACAGTGCATTGAAATAAATGACGTCCAGAAAAATTCTTCCTGCATTAGCTCAGGACCACTAGATTACGTAGAGTAACCCTTCCGAAAATAATAGTTTTACAATTTACGTGTCTATTTCCATTCCATATGTTGCAAATAGAAATAGTCAAGGTACCTATTTCCTGGAGTACTAAAGCGAATTCGATTTCCTAAACAGTTTCAATTTGTTTTGAATTGTAATTTAGAGTTGTAATTTAGAAGAATTATTCATGTAATGCTAAAAATATTTTTTTTATGGTTGTTACAATACTTATGACTGACAAGAGGGTTGTCCTGGCTACATCCAGTCTTGGTTAGTTATCTCTATTTTTATAGTGGATATGACTACACCATATAACATTTCATCATAACTTAATATTTTAGAATGTGCAAATCATTAGCATGTTTCATTTTGTGATTTCACTGCAATATTCTATTATAAAACTATAATAGAGTAATCAGTGTCTATGGAAGAAATTGTTTTGAACTTTATTGTAATCAACTGATTAGCCATCTTTGAATGAAGAATAGATGACCATTGGTATATACCTACCAAGGCAAAGCCACACATATATTTTTGGTTTCGAAAATGATAAAGTACCTGTCACTAAAACTGTGCTTTCTAAAAAAAATTATGTTAGGGAATCCTAAAGTCCTGTTTGAATTGGAGAAAAAAAAAAATTTCACAATTTGTGCAGTAGACAGTTGCTGCATAAACTGGACTAAATATTTAAGATGAGTGTGGAGTGTTTACGTTTAAAGCAATATGGATATTTTCTAATACATAATAGTACAGACTTATTATCCAGTGAGCGAGCCAGCCATGAACAGGTAAAAACTTATAAAAAATCTCGGATGCTCGTTAACCAATTGATAATTTTAGATGAAACTTTCCTGTTTATATACTTACCTAACTATATAGAATTATTGTCATAATTCAAGAAATTATGTATAACAAAGCCAGCTATTTTTAAGAACAGAGCAGTAAAGAAAAAATAATGGGTACGGCTTTCCAAAACTACCACCCTAGACGTGTTAATAATAATTTAGAGGGTGGAAGGACAAGGACAGAAAACCAACTTTCAGAATTTTCAGGAATGCGGAAATGTAAAAAAAACCAAAAATAAAAACTGAAAACTACATACTCGTTACTACCGACATGAATTTGCTCTTTGTATTGACATAATCAAAGGATCGACTATTGAAGGAGGGAATAGACTTCAACATTAAAATAAATTGAAAACAGTAAATACGTTAAGAATTTCCTAACCTAACTTTAGTAACAATTGAAAATTCGATTTGCATGGCGCTCGGCGGCCGCTGCCTAGTGGGTATTCTAGTACTAATGTTCGTAATGTATGTAATGTTCCTAGTGGGTTAGAACAGTAGTCGGAGTAGTGCCCATATATTCGGTTTTATTGTATATTTTTATAAACTAATCTAACCTACCTACAGTAACCCACGAAATGGCAAGAAAGCAACCTATCTTAACCGATTTTTTTTTAAACATTTTATGTAGGTACTAAATCTAAATAGTTGAAACTTATTCGAAGAGTGGCTGGCCATTTAGTATTAGTTTCAAGTGTTTTGAGTTTAAGCGTTATCAAAAATGTCTTAGTAGCAGGTATGTATTACTCATTTTTAATTTCGCCTTTTTTCGTATTTCCGCATTTCTAAAAATTCTATAAGTGGGTTTATTCTTTTCACCTTGCTCCCTTCTTTCTTATTATTAATACCCTTAGGGTGGTAGTTTTGGAAAGCCAACCCAAATAATGTAGTGGAGAAGTTCATATAACATTTAATCTTTTTTAGTAAAAAAACGCATAAATCGTTATGTAGATTGAAAAACAAATAAAATTCATTTTAAACTTTAGTTTCTGGTTTACAATTTCTGAGATAGATGATTTGTGCTCAAAAAACACCCCTTGAACTTGAAAAATTTTGTACACACCTATGGTTCAAGCACTTTCCAACAGTAACCTAAAGTTTTTCGTCTCACCATCTTTCAGATAACTCATTGCCAAGCAATTCTCTTCGGTTTTTATATATGATAATATTTTTTATCTACAAAACCCTTTCAGATATTGAGATGAATATTGTTAAATTGAAGTACAATACCCGCCAACGAAGTAAAAGGTCGCCAGTTGTACACACTAGCCAATCGGAGGCGAGCGCCAGAGGCAGCGCTTTGCGGGTGCCCCTCTCTTTTACCATCGCTGGCGCGTATTGTACTTACCCTCTGTAATCTTAAAAAAAATATATTAAGATTCTTTCAGAGAGATTTTAATTTTATTTAAACATAATTTAATATTCATATTAATGTAATGTGTAATATATGTGTATATTTGTAATTCATTCATATCAAATGTTAGACTATCTTATCTTGTAATGTTTTCTGAATTAAGGTATAATGATAAACCTGTAGCATATTATTCTTTTTGTGACAGTAACTCGAATTTTTCATCAAGAAATTATCAATACTAATATTATAAACATGAAAGTGTCTCTGTCTGTCTGTTACATTTTAACAGCTAAACTGCTGTAGGTACCAATTTTGAAGTTTGGTATAGAAATAGCTTGAACTGAGAAAAAATGTGAGCTACTTTTTACAGTGGAAATGTGTCTGTATATTTTTTACTCTTTCATGATTAAACCGGAAAGCGCCTTTAGTAGTACCGGTACAAACGTGAGGACCACATAGACGAAGCCGAGGGCGGCAGGCTAGTATTTTATAATGTTGCACGTTATGTGCTGCTAATTGAAAAAGAAAATGTATATTTTTATAATATACAGTTATTAAAATTTGATGCTTTTTTTTAATTTAGTTAATTGTTAAGCATCTTTATGTTATTTTTTCTGTCCGTGTGTATGTCACTGAATTATATGTATGTCATGAATTTATTTATGTGTTGTTATTTGGATGGTTCTGGTTAACCACTTCTAAACCTTGCATTGGATTTTGATAAGTTTTCACAGTAATTTTTGGATTTTCTTTCTCGATGTTTATATGTATAATACACTAGCTTTTGCGTCCAGCTTCGCCTGTGTAATTATAATAATAATAATAATAATACATGGGACAACCCACACAGCACCACCTAGTCCCAAAGTAAGTTATGCTTGTATTATGGGTTACTAGACAACTGATATATATACTTAAATACTTTTTTTTTAATAATATATACATAGATAAATATTATACACCCAGACCCTGTTTGGTTGTATTGTAATTGTAGGTTTTGTAATATTTATTGGATTTTAATGGGATCTTTTTAAATACCTTATATGATATACCTACACCATAGAACTGGCTTTGTATAAGCTTCCATCTCCACCCACTTTGCTTGATGAGAATGGCAACGAAAACGAGACTGGATCAGGGCCAGAAATGGAAACGACAAAATATTTGTCTGAGATAAAAAAATTATTCCCATGAAAAACTAATACCGCGTAAGCGAAGGTGCTAACGGTTCGCTAGTCTATTTATTATAAAATTTTAAATGAGATGGAGTAGGAAGAAAATTTATTATATTTTTACAAAATTGAAAATTTACTGTTAATATTTTCTGAAACATGTTTTGTATATATAAAAGCAATTTAATTCCAATATTATAAATGCGAAAGTGCATTTGCTTATGTTTTCTTTTCGTCTTAACAGAGCAACGATAAGATGCAATTTTTACTTGAATGTACAGAGAGGAGAGTGACTAGTGTATTGTTTATTTTGGTCCAATGTTTCCATGGGTTACAAAGCTCATCAAAATTTGGAATGAGCGAAGAAGAAAGCTTCGAGTTGTATGGTAGAACTCAATGGTAGGAGTAGAGCTGAAGAAGTGTATATGTCTGGGAACAGTAATAGGAAAACAGTAATAGGGACATTAGGAATTCGTAGCAGGCGGAGCTGCGGGTACAGTCAGTTTATTTATGCCTTACACACCCAGCATTCATAAAAACAACTCAACCGATACTAACATGCAATGACTCATTACAATGTATTATGTTCTGGTTCCGCATCAGTGATAGAAATCAAGTCATTGACTCTTAGTGATTCACAGTGTTATCGATATGGTTATAAACAACTGTGATGACTGACTGATTGGTTGATTGGTTAAAAATCTTAATTGCGGAACCAAAGCTAGTAGGTTTGATTCCCGCCCGAGATAAATATTTATGTGCAATGAACATGTTTATTTGTTCTTTGTTGGTATGTGAAATATGTATGTTTCTATTATTAAAAAAATATTTGAGTAGGTATATCTTGTCTTTTATCCATGTACACCATAATACAGGCTATGGCTAGTTTTGGTCTTGAGGTCATTTGTTAGATGTCCTAGGTATAATTATTATTGTTAGAATGTGGACGGAAATACATGTATATAGTGTATCTATTATTCTAACCCACGCCCTTTGAGACGCCGCCAAAGCACTCAGACAAAAAATCCACAAAGAAAGCCGCCGTACGTGCCGGCCGTCACAAAGAAGCCAATGACGGTTGCGCGTGCGGTGTACATTTTCAGCGAAAATTTATCAGTATCTACAGAGATGACATTTCACGTTGTAAATAAATAACAAAATAGAATGTTTTATTATAAATACAGGTGGTGATTCGAAGGATACGTCGAGTGATGAAAAATGCTTGTCATAAGCTTTTGTTTCCTCTCAATATATATATTTTAATTTGTCTATTTTGTTCCTGTTTTGCCTTTCGGTGTACCGACGTTTAATATAACCGATAAACTTTAATGTTAAGAATTTTTATAATATATTAAAAATAATAATATTAAAAAAAAATTAATCCGAGCCCATTGGATTTTAAGACTTACATATAGCCCAGCTATTGAAAATAATCCTAGGTCTGTTATGCGACTTTTATTTTTTTGAGTAACGATGTAACTGATGTATTTTGCCGACAATGTCTTCCTTGTACAGACAACGTTCTATTAGAGGTATATGTAATAGTATAGATATTAGAAGTATTTTAAACCAGGCTGGTCCCGGTGATGGTGATGTCTCGATGGGGGTGCGGCGGTGCGGTGCGCGACCGGCTGCCAGCGTTATGGCGCTGCATCGAGGACGCCCACTACAGTTACCTCGAGATGGAAGACAGCCCCGAGAAGCTACAGCAGAGGAAGAAACTTGAAGGTAGGCATTAATCACCTAATCATTATCACACTCGAACATACAGCTAGTGTTAAAATTCTTGATCATTCTGTAGTCCAGGCAGGTAGCATTGCTGTAGCTGAACATGGGTCCTATCGGGGTGAGAGCGTACCCCGCAATTACGCAAACTTGTAGGTACTCATGACAAGTTCAGAACAAACTGTTCAGTGTGACTTGTAACAGTATGATACGTGTATACCCAATAAGAGAAATTTGTTTTGCAGGAAATAGACAGAAAAATGCTTTGATAACTTTAAAATCCTTAATGTTACAATCAGTTTTGATTTTGCTTTAGATTTTATTAGATTTTATCTATTTTCTTAATTTGTAGACAAATATATTTTCAAAATCTAATTCCAAACTTTGTTTTGTTTTTGGGCATCTTCACCTGTTCTACTAAGTCTCACCAAGTCTCATGAGAGGAACACATTATTATTACAGGTTTCATAACAGAATACTTATCCCTCGTGCCACACGAGTGCAAATTTGGTCTCTCGGAGACTGGAGAGGTGTTTCATCGAACAATAGAGAAGCCCGAGTTCAGTGCGTATAGGGCAGGACTCGGATGGGCGGCATTAGCTCGATATGCCGGTAACTTGTTAGCGCAACCATGGCGGAAAGAATACAGGACGATAAGGGTGAGTGAGAATATGTTTTTTCAGGACATTTGCTATTAATATGGTCTTTATGACATCGAAACTTGAACCGTAATATTGTATTTTACATTACTAGGCCTTTTTACTTTACACCAATCACAAACGAGCATTCTGTTTGTAACGTATACGTAACCGCGAAAAGCAACCCACTCGCGCCCTTAGCTCCCGCCATTATTACATTTGAAGTATCTACCTAATTTTAATCGCAAACGTATTAAAAAACGTCGTATGACGCTCGTACTCTGTAAGCTGGCTATAGTCATCGGTTTATTATAAGCACTCGGCTTCGCCTCATGCCTATAAACACCTTGCCTATAATAAGCGGCTTACCGTACTTGCATCATAATGTACTATTACGTTAGTTAGGTTAATATTAATACAAGAAACAAACATTTTTTATTAAATCTATTTTAACATATTCACATGTAAATAGCTATTTTGTCATGATTATCCCTGTTAGGGCAGATTGAATATGTGACAATGAATGATGTTGAGTGACGGCGGTCAATGATCACATTAGCACCATTAGTGATTTTTTACCATCTTATTAACTAAATCAGCTAAAAATTAACACTTGCTTTCACACTTTTCCAGTTATACTCAGGCTATTATAAACATGAGGTGGAAGCGAATATAGTGGGCGCGGAGACACTCCTAGCTGCCATGGGGTACCGAACAGAGCGACCGGGAAGGCTTGTCCTGGATGGACCTGCCTGCCCCGATACCGTTGCTGCTATATCACGAGACGCCCTCATCGCTCATGTGGAATGCCAGGTAGGAATATGTGAAATAATCCATATAAAATACTAGGACGATGTCCGAGATCGCTTGTACAATGAGATGGATCTAATTTGAATGAACAATGCAATATTATGATTGGCTATTATTATAATTATTCACACAATGTTCTTTTATATTGAGGGACCATATTTGTACATGTAATAGAGTATCTCTTCACAAAAAATTTAATTCCTCAAAGTTTGCGGCATAACACTATAATCAAATGCTCGGGGGGCGACCCACAATCGAAGCGCACCGCATAGCTAGGTCTCAGGCAACTACTGCTGCCCTCTGACCTAGTTATCTAGACACATTGACCCACAGAACGAGTGTTGTGTATGTACAGTAAAGAAACAGTTATTACTATGTTACCAATATTTTTAGGAAGCACATAAGTAGCATAGAAAATATTAAAACAGAGAACTATGGGCAAACAATTGGTAAAAAGTATTTATTTTATCTACGACGATCAAAATGAAACCCGGATAAAAAATTTATACTATACATGCTGGAATTTTAAGTGTTAAAAAATATAGGATACGCCTATATTTTTCGTAGGTGATGGCCCAAATATGGGAAGCGGTATGGGGATGCGGCACGGGTGTCACGTGGTCTCAGGTCGCAGCCGAGCGCGCGCATCGGCCAGGCGACGCGGCTGCGGGAGCGGCGCGTCTAGCAGCACTGCACGCTGGTAGGGAATATGCTGAAGGTATGTTTTTTTGTTATTAAAGAAGTTTCTTCTTCTTAGTTAAGGCGTTTTCTGCTTTTGCAATTTCGCCAAAGTATTCTTATAAATAGTGAATTAAAATAAAGGGATAGCCCGAGCGTAGCGAACCTGTTTCAAATTTATAAGGCCGTGTGGCGTGGTTCGAATACGGGCGTGTACCAATGAGTTTTTCTGACTTAAGTACATAACTATCACTGACTCCGTCCTTTGGAGAGCACGTTAAGCAGTCGGTCCCGGTTGCTGTCAATAGATGGCGGTCGTTACAATCCACCGATTAGAGTGACCTAAGCCCTAAGCCCCTAACTTAGAGACCTAAGCCCCTGTAGTGGGGTATAATGGGCTGATGGAATAGAAAAATAAAGGGAATGATAGTTTGCATCACGAATAGTATAAAAACCTCAATTAAAAAAGTAATCCACAGTGATATAAGTTTTAAATACCCAAAATTTTTTTGAAAATTATTGTTTACAAAACTTAATATTTTGATCTGTCTGTTTGTTTGACTTTTACAACACACCAATGGCTCAATCAAAATCTGAAAGAATAGCAAAGAGGCCGCGGGCGATCACAACCTGGATTATTTCATTTTCATTAAAGAAGAAATAACACCAATGTGTAGAACACGCGAGCGTCGTGCGCGGATAACTTGTACAACAAATAAATGTATTTGAAGTAACGGAGGCAAAAACATTAACATGATTATTAAAATTTTAAATGGTCTGACGTCACATATAGGTACGCTGTGCGGTATTGCCCTCTCTGTCTAACAGGACATTTTGAACATTCATAACTTTGTGAATAATGATTCATTTTTTTAAAAATTTTTACTGTTATGATATATTTAGAAAACTCTTTTATATAAAATAATTTTGAAAAAATAGTCAGCAAGCCTATTATCTCAAAAGTGGTGGGGATTTTACTAAAGTTATCTTTTGATATTCTAGTAGTTGTAACATAAGATGTAATTCCCTTATATATAAATGAAGATTCATGGAACGTCCTGTATTAATATTAGGTCTTAACCTATGAAGTTGCCGTTTTGTATGAAATAAGTTAAAGTATTTTTTTTAACAAACATTTTTATTTCTGTTATTCAAAATAATCACCTATGCAATCAATGCATCTTTGCCAACGCAGTGGCAGTTTATTGACGGCCTTCTTGTAAAAATCAACTGGATGGGAGGCAACAAACTCTTCAAATGCATTTTGTACTGTCTTTCGGGAATGGAATTTTTTTTCCTGTTAAAAAGTTGTCCAAATTTTGAAAAAAGTAACAGTCGGTAGATGCAAAGTCTGGTGAGTATGGCGAATGAGGGAGAACTTCCAACCCAACTCTTAACAGCTTGGAGACTGTTTGTTGTGCAGTATGGGGTCGCGCGTTGTCGTGAAGGAGCAGCGGGGACGACCGATTGACCAAAGCTGGTTGGCTCATGCCATTTTGTAAAAAGCTGTGATGAATCACACTGGCACTAGACCACTAAACAATGACCATCATCTTTTTAGGGGTTATTTTCGTTTAACACATTGCTTAGATGCTGAACCAGAATGTAACCAACTTGCTGTCTGCAACTTGCGCTTTCGATTGTCGAACAGGATCCATTTTTCATCACAGGTAACAATCCGGTTCAAAAGTCCTTCATTTCTATGCCTGTTGAGCAACAAGAGGCAGGTCTCGACGCGTACGTTGCGCTGGCGATCGTTAAGTTCGTGGGGTACCCATCTATCAAGCTTTTTTACTTTGCCAATTTGTCGCAAATGGTCCAATATTGTTTTGATGCTAACATCAAAAGCTGCTGCTAGTTCACTTGTAGTTTGAGTATCATCAGCTTCCACAATCGCCTTCAATTCATCATTGTTGACCAAAGTGTCCAGACGACCCCGATGTTCATTATTTAAGTCATAATTTCCAGAACGGAAGCGGGCAGACCAATAACGGGTTGTGCGTTCGTTTGTTAAGTTCTTTCCCTTAACGTTGTTGATGTTACGTGCCGCTTGTGCCGCATTAGTGCCACGACCGAAAAATGTTCAAAAGTAATGAAAACACAACGTTGATCAATAAACAAAAGACTGACTTGTAAAAAGAATGTCATATTTTTAAAACAAAATTATAATTTGGAATTCACTGCCAATTGAAATTTTTTTTTCTTTGAAATGGCCAGTCCTGAAGAACGGCAACTTCATAGGTCAAGACCTATTATATAGTTTTAAAAAACAAATTAAAGTTTCAAGTACTTTGCGAGTTTTAAGTAAACCAATTTTGTGGAATTTATGTACAATTTTCTAGAATAAATTTTATAATACTTGTTATTTTTTCACAACATTTGGTTTGATGAACTTTATTTAATTTCGTTCAGTTCTAGGAAAATATAATACAACATTAAATCAAAATAATTTTATTATGACATGAACACTTTGTGCTGTAATGAAATGTGATTATTTATTTAAAATTCAACAAATTGACATACTTAATTTAAATTTTCTTTCAATTGCAGGCCCAGAGATCTACACAAACATACCAGTTACAGTCTCACAGTTAGACGCACATCATAATAGAGTATCTGATCAAAGGATAATTACGTGCGACCACATCACGCCACCAAACGAGGCCCTAGAAGAACCTGTCATACCCATGCATAATCCTTCCCCATACGTCGTACCCAACCCCCACATGATACCACCAAATCTAATTTATTCAGTTCCCCCACAGAATTACACAGAAGTACCGGTAGCAATGAATCCTTGTAGTCCTGTACCAATGATGGGACCATATGGCGCAGTACCATATTACTATGCCCCTGTACAAACTCCTTACATGATACCAACTCCTGTTTACGCCCCAGTAAAACACGCTGCGACTCACCCTATCAACGGCTACCCTCATATACCCCAATATAGGTATCCAAGTGTACCTACAGCACAACTGATAGAAATAGACACGCCGTCTATATACGAAAATGGTGGTAAATTTGAAAATCGAACGCACAAAGACGATGATAGGAGTCATAAAAGGAGCCATAGATTACAAGAGTCAAAAAAGAACAGCACTTCAAAAGCGTTAAGCGACGTATCGCTAGCCAGTATACCACGCTCAGACACCCAACCTACGTTGAGTAAAGCCAGAGAAGACGGTATGGGTACTTACGAGAGTTGGGATTACGTATTCAGGAATCTCTCGAGTAAGGAACACGACGATGGACGGAACAGGTATTCACCTTCGAACGACAGAGATTCTAGGACTTTAGATCGTTTGGACCGTGAAGAGAGAAGGTCGCGTTATCAACCAACGACTTTGGATTTGGAAGACGGACTACAAGCTATGACCATAGACAGGTCATACGACGACGAAGTCTATAGGACGGCGAAAGTCAACGAGAATCTGATGAGGATGAAGCAAGAGAGCGAACAGAAAAAGGCTAAACAGATTGCAAGAAAACAAGCAGCCGAAGACAAGAAAGTTAAAAAATCGCACGAACCACTTGGCAACCCACCGGCGGATGCTTTGGTCGCCAATAAGACGCCTCCTGACAAGATCAGATTATTAACCAAAAAGGAAGTAAAAGACAAGAAAGATATTGTAAAGCAGCAGAATGGACAGGTGGCATCAGTAAATTCTGTAGATGCTAAGAAAGTTAGGAAAATCACAAAAACGGCCGCAGTGGATGTTGAAAAAACGAGACTAAAGCCTGTAGAAAATGGAATGAATTTTACCAAAAATGCTATAGGTAAAGTTATTTATTTATCTTATGATTTATCCCATCCGGTCAGTTTAACATGACATGACTTATCTCTTTTTTATTCTTGTTTGTATGTAATTTAGTTTTCAGTTTAATGTAACTCTCTTCAAACTCGTGATTGCTTAAACAGACGTGTAAGAGGTTAAATTGACAAAAGCAACTTTTACGGGGGTGGACAGCCGTGGTTAACATGCCGCGTTCAAACACGTCACGGACATGACGCGTTATAGCTAATAAAATAGGCGTATCTCGCTGCAAATCACGTATATTCGATAGAGGTCATGTGACCGATGAAAGATAATCTTAGCGGGAAAATGTATCGTTGGGTTAATTATTGCATGTTTGTGGTTGTGGATATATTTAGAAGAAAGAAACACCGAACTGCACTGCATTGCAAGTGCTTTTACCACTTGCTGTCAGAAGTGCATTCTACAGTTACTTCTCAAGGCTACAGAAATTGGGCACTTGAGAATTAGGACCCTTTTAGAACTGTATTATTGTACCACAACAGTACAGGTCTTAGGTTTTTCTATAGTTTATGCGCTAGTTTACCAACTAGTTAATGCTGTCTATTTTAATGACATCAAAAACAGAAGGAGATCCTCAATTCAAATGTATTTTTTGTGTGTTACTCGATATCTTCACCGATTGCGAACTGATTGGTTCCTTTTTTTATTGAATTGCGGTTTTCCCGTTGGTGCCATTTTCCATTTTGAGGTTGGTCCCGTTGAAATTTAAAGAAAATATACCACCTCTAAGGATAGAAAATTAGGGAATGAATCTTGTTTATTTTAAATTCACCCGCTTCCCGTAAACCGTTATTAATAAAACCTGATACGTAAGAGGATTGCCATAGAAAATAAAATATGGTGACCTAGAGCTGATCTAATGATGGAAATGGTAGGTAGTTGAGGGGAACATTCCTCAACTGTGTGCAGCAGCTATTTCGTTTTTGGGTCATGTGATTCGTTTAATGTTGATTTCCATCTCTGTTTTTATCGAAGTCAAACAACTAGTATGGAGTCTCTTCTGACATTAATTTCTTTTTTTAGCTAGTTCATCGAGTCACAGTCAACAGAATCACTACGACCTGAAGACTCATTTAGTGGTATCATTGGATGAGACTGATACGATTCGGAAATCGCCACCCCGACACTCCATCAGTGATCCAATTCCTTCAAACGGTAGGCACAGCAGAGAGAAGAGTAAAGAGCCGCCCACTCACGCCGATGTCAAGTCGACAGGTACACATTTTGTTTATTTTTACTGTTGTAACCCTAGGAATCTGTATACACAAAAAAAAACTGATCGATTGACATCAACACAGCCCACACAACCTAGATATTTGTTACAACCATAATTTTAAAAGTTTTAAATTTTCTTTGGTTTAAAAAAATCGTGATCATTTGTTTCCAACGTGACGAAGCGTGTTCTTGAAAATGGAGATAATTGGAATTGGCGCGGTAATTAAATAACTCTGCAAATTTTTTTACTATTATAACATGGTAGAATTTTTGATGTTATTAAACAATATTTATTAGATATAAATCCACATTACAAATGCGTTATAACAGTTGACACTTCTTTCAGTTCGCGTCAATATTATTCATCTTCGTTCAATCTTAGGGATGTTAAGTCTTGATAGCGTTGTACCGTGTCACATCGTAACTTCGCTAACACTATGGAGCATGTATATAAGGGTATTGACCGCTTATACTAAAGTCCAAATCAGCGACCCCAATGTCGCAACATTTTCCGATCATTTTTCACCGTCATTTATTTTTATTGAAATACCATATTTCTGCTAGCTCAGTGCGCGTGACATCGTACGGCCCAAATAGGTACTTTGGACTCTCGACACCAAACGTTTTCTGATTGCACAAAATAGAAAATTGTTAAAACACGTTGTGCCAATCAAAGAACGAAACGCAAGTTCATAAAACGTATAAAATACTTAGCAACAACATGAATTGTGACCAGTAGAAATACCACCGCACCGCACTCAGGTACGCAAGTCCTTGTCCAGACTTGTGTTCTATAATATTGTAAATAGTTTTTGTATAAGTTTATTAAATTTATTTTTTTAGTAAATTCATTTTTGTTTTACTATAACATCCACTGGTCGGCGAGGCGCAGCTGAGGACATGACAACATCCCTTCTTTCCACAAGTATTAGAGTCAGACAGATGGAAGTCAATCCCATCCGTTTAACCCTCTATATGTATATCAAGACTTATCATACGTACCATATTCATCAGATGCTTGATGATGTGCTGAGTTTAAGCGGGAAAGAGCTTCCACCAACGACAACACTTAGTAATGTAATAAATATTTGTATACAGATTTACTATAATGCATTAAATACATGTTACGACCAAGTTGAAGGCTTGTTCAAGAATTAGGCACTACCCAGAGCTATTTTTGAATGTTGTGTTTCTGGCCGCTCTCCGATGTACATTGAATGACTGTGAATTTGATATGATTCCAGCGTCCGCGGGCAAATGGGAATGCAGCTTCTGCACGTATTTGAACTTGGAACCTGCGAGTGCTTGCGAGATGTGCGGGAAGTCCCGGCACGTTGGCCCCGAGAGTACGCCTTTGACCTCCGGAGGCAGAGAATGTCCAGCTTGTACCCTCGTCAACAAGAGAGACGCCACACGCTGCGAAGCCTGCGGTTCTAGTCTTAATCATTGTCCTACTTACATATGAGAAAATATAGGAAGAGATTCCGAATACCAGGTTGACATAACAACTGAAGAATTGTTTATATATTGTATATTACCCTATGTGGGTCACTATTATCAGATGACGGTGAGTCTGTAATTGAGAAAAATTAACTAAATTTGACTATGCTTGTGCATTCTAAATGAATAAGTAAAAATCATATAAAAAAAGTAGACGTGATGTTAATAATTTGATTTTTACCAACTAAATACTAAGGTGACATAAATTATTGTATATAATATTTATTAAATTTACGATCAGGCAAGGATTACCGCTAATAGTTATTGTCTCTGTGAAAGTGCGAAAATTCTACAGCAAGCAAAGGTTTCTATGGGAATTTCCTTATTCTAGACTTTTCCGACTCTTTCGGCGATCACGTTTAGTAGGGCGTTATCTAGTACAACCCGCGCAAACAAAAACAATTGAATTTTGAAATGAATAAACTGACGGGGGCTGTTGTATGAGGCAAATTAATCATTTGACTGCGCCGCCATCTTCAATTCGTTTCTTTATTTGCGCTGTTTATATACTCTTAAATTGTAAAAGTACCAGGGGACAAGTCTAGTTATATGAAATGCTTTAGCGTAGAGAAGTAATCGCATATTTTATGACCCACCTTTGTCATATCAAGGTACCACGTGGTTATTAGTTTGCTGTGTTTTTTGTTTTAAATTATGCTCAAAATCACCTTTCAGAAATTTTAAGTATTTTGGAAGTAACAATTTATATTGCAATTGAGTGTAGTCTGACTATACTGGATGCTGTTCATGGTTTCCGGGCATATTTGGTTGATATTTTGGTCTGGTTGTTTTAACAATGCCCTTTTAATAAATAAAATAATAAGTGGGAACGACAACTGTCAAAGTGGCGCAGCGTACGCTTGTTCTAAAGTAGCTGTCAAATCTATGAACACAAATCAAAATTATAAAGTGTGTTAGTTATAGAAAAACTTGGTTAGCGAAATTAGTCTGGAAATTATTAAGTACCTGTATTAAACATACATTTCGCTATTTTTGGTTTTTTTTTTTTTAATAACCGACGCACTGTATCTTTAATTCGACTTTCAGTTCAGCTAAATCCGAGTCCAGACAGACAAATCTTTTTTTTGTGCATTGTTTACAATGGGGAGGAAAAGTGCAAATTGTTCCCGCCAAGGCGCCTTTCTTCGCTGGTACCTAATTATCTGTTAATATCGTAGCTTCTTACAGAGTGTAGTGCAATTTATCGACTTCTAATTTGTCAAAGAATTACTTCAATACAATACCTACAATTTTAATTTGTCCAATCAAAATAAATACGCGATAAGTTTATTGAGAATGACAATTTTTCATGTAAAGACAAGGTGCCACTGATTACAGCGCTATCTGAAAAACGCTTTGCCTTCTCTATCCCATTGACGTGAACAGTCAAAATGACGCTATTAAGAACAAGCATACGCAGCCCATCTGAGGTTGGCTTTGTGTTGCATTCTCTACTAATTTATCATTTGACTTATAGTTGATTTTTTGATCAGCACAAAAGAATAGAAACTGTGAAGTACTAAAGGAACATGAATTTAAGACTATGAATTTTTGTGATAGCATATTATATGAAAAAGACATTGAGAAATTTAAAAAAAAATGTGTTTGTACGTCCGAGTTCAAATTATGAAAATAGAAGTTTTAGTAAAGATTATTCAAAGGTATCTTAAAAGAAGAATCTTGTTTATACTACTTTTAAATGATATATTAAAAATTTCTCATTAAAATAAATTATAATATATGCAATATATTCAAAATTAAAATTATCTAGTATTGTAATAAATGAAACAATTAGGAACGAGTTATATAAAAAAAAATATCAGAGATTTAGGGGGAAATCACGAAGGTTTATTTAAAAAAAAAAATTCAATGGTCTATTTAATATATTTCCAATGATAACAGGGTGATTTAAAA
This sequence comes from Luffia ferchaultella, assembly GCA_949709985.1. NCBI lineage: Eukaryota > Metazoa > Arthropoda > Insecta > Lepidoptera > Psychidae > Luffia > Luffia ferchaultella. The sequence goes on along the minus strand of OX453255.1, from coordinate 19,552,071 downwards.
ATATTGTGACCCATACAACATTAAAAACAATGTTAGTTACAAAATGCGTGCAGTTAAAATACTTCTATATTACAATCAACTTGACAAGGTGAAAAACAATTATTACATAATATAATACAGAATTTGGAAACCAGGCATTTATTAGAGGCACTAATATATAGTAAAATATAAGAACTTAGTAATTACCGTTAACTGGTAGTACAACCCTGGTAGTACCACGGGCAGGTCAAGATTTCAATAAATGCCTGATCTCAATTTACACTCTATAATTATGAATACACAATATTTTCAAGTAGCTTTTGTGAATCGTTTCAATTGTTTGCATTTAAAAACTTTGGATCTGATTTGTACCATTCATGCATAGAAGGGGTTTATTTAATTTTTTTATATACCTACTGTGCCATTTATTACACAATGAAAATGATTTTAAATAATATATCAATTATACCGTAACTTGGATTCTTTACTTGGTTAAGTAACATGTTTTTTTTTTAATTGTTATATTTTCTTTTTGAAATTTAAGTGTCTTTAGTATTAATTCAATAGTATTACTACTTAAAATTTTAAATTAATATCAATTATAATATTGTATTATTTTTATTTGAAACTTACTATATATTTTAAATATATATTATGTTTATTTATGTATATCTAAACATACTTCAAATAAATTTAAATAAATGGTAAGAAAAATACCAGAAATACAATAAATTTAAATATATATTTTAGTGAGCATTTTTTTACGTATAACAAATTAGCTTTTACGACATGCATTTTCATAATTTATATTTCGGGATGTTAAATGATATGTTTTAAAAATGAGACATTTAGGTATCATTATATGAATAATTTAAGGAGCGAATACGGTTTAGTGAAAACAGCAGACATTTTGTTTTTTAAATACTGATTCTTCCTTTAAATTTTTAATTTTCTTTAACGTTTAACGACTGACCGATTGGCCGAGTGGTTAGAGTCTCTAACTGCGGAGCTAAGGGTCGCGGCTTCGATTCCCGCCCGGGACAAATATTTGTGTGCAAGAACATGTTTATTTATTCTGTGCCTGGGTGTAAACATCTATATATGTATACATTATAAAAAAGTATTTAAAAAGTATGTATTTAAAGAGTATATGTATATCAGTTGTCTAGGACCCATAATACAAGCATAATATTGTAGCGTATGTAACTGCTATGTCCGCATTTGATTGTACTAGGTATAAAAGTCATCATCGTTCTAATCAAAGTATAGCTGTCAATTTTTACTTTATACATTTACGTTATCTCTTTTGGTGCAACTCGCTGTAACAGTGTAGGTTTGGTTCGAATCGGGAGCGTAAGAATAACAATCAATTCACTAAATTTGACGTATTTTATTGTTAATAATTACAATATTTCTATATCGCTTGGCTCGCTAATCGTGTAACATGGGTTTTCTCGTATATTTCTCAACCCCGACTGTCCTTTATTCTATTCTACGTTAGACGTTCTACGTTTTTAAAATACATTCTAGAACCGTAGAACTAATATTACTAGCGTATAGAAACGACACCGCGAACCAAATGTTTGCGCCAAGCGTTGTTGTTGACCGGCAACAACTCATTCAGTCACTCGCCTGCTTATCACGACCGCGTGCTAAAAACGCGATTAAACAACAATTCAAAAATGCCGTCGCGGGTGTTAATAACGTGTAAAAATTAATCAACTGCAAATAAAAAAGATAGTGGCATAACTTGTCGTCGACAATTAATCAAAACAAAACTGATACCATCCAAAACAAATTTTTGTACCTATATTATTTTTTACCGTTGCCGCCATACTTGTTTTAACTACAAGTAATGTCACGACATGTATAATACCTACTAAAGGCTTGTATAATACTTGCAATTCTGTGTATTCTAGTCGAAACGAACCAAGCATGACATGATGACATGTATAATACAGTATAATATACTTGGTAGAAAAATCAATGTGGTAGAAACAAGGTAATAGTGCCGCGTGCACAGATTTTGTTCGTGCTGCCTCTTCTAGTGGTATATAGTTTATTTTTTTTAATTTTACCCTTGCGGTGGGAAAGCGGATTAAACTATACAGTGTCCGCGCGCCCGAGCGCGCGGGGTATGTGGGAGTTGAGCCCACTAAAAAACCGACTGAAGCAGAATAAGGACGCGTGTCGTTAGCCCGAAAGCTCCAACGACTTCATCGAAGCGGCCAGGAGGCACACTAGGGTGTCACCGGCGCGAAGATGTCGAGAAACCCCTAAGAGTTACTTGATGCGAAATAATTCCGTTGGCGCGGGCCTCCGGCTAAGATGTACGTTATTAATATAATGTGAAAAGCGTTTTACTGTTCACTCATTTGAGATGAAGTCAGTAGGAGTGGGATATAGTTCATTGTCTAAAACCTTAATATATGATGTTATGTATGGCCTGTACGTTAAAGTGGCCAGTTCCAAACGCTACGATATTTACTAGATGGCGCTGTGTGACATCTCCCAGTTATTATATTTCTATCATATTATCAATTTATATGTTTTAACTGCTCATTAATGTTTTTTTTTCTTAGGTTTATTTATAGACATATTGTTTATTTTTTAGGCAAGTTTTGTAAAATTTTATTCTTGTTTATTAATTTTGAGATACAGGGCTCGAATGTGTTTCAATGTTTTGCATTACTGCTTTAAAAATTGTATTAATTGATTTTATTTTATTGTATGGCAACCGATGCACAATAAGTTTAGTGTTGCCATTTAGTTTTAGAATATATTTTTTTTTAAATAAATATGAACGAAAACTTTTACAAAATGTGCCGTTTTTTCCACACTCTATTGAGATATATTTGTTAGCTTCATTGTCACTATAAATATGTATACAAAGAATTTTTTTTCTCTTTCACATATAAATATTTACGATTTTTTTTTTCAAAATATTTAATGGCCAATCTACACAACTACAAACTACGAAACTACACAAATTTTAAACTTGCGCTGATGGTCATCAAAATTAAAAGGAATAAGGTTCTTGGATAACCTCTCAAAATTTAAATTAATTCTATTTACAAATTTCCCTGATTTTTATAAAAATTATCTGACGTTGAGATTGTCTCTGTGACGTCATCTGAGCGATTGAGTTTGTTGCGCTGCTTTCCACATTAAAAACCAAATCTAAAACTAAAAAAAAAATATTTAGCTAAAGTCACTACGTTAAATGAAATTAAAATCCTTGTGAATCAATAGAAATATGACTTTATTTAGTCTAAGATAATGTAAATACTAAACAACTGTCCGGATGACGTCACGCGGATATTTTATTAATAAATTTTTAAAAAGAAATTACTAATAAAATTAAAGACTTTTTTACTATTTTAAGGGCAAGGTATAAATTGAAAGAAAGAAACAAAGAAAGAAAGAAAATGCTTTATTCGATGCACACACAATAACAATAAATACGTTCAAGGAAAATAATAGGTAACTAAAATTAATATACAAAATAAAGATCAATTAATATCATATTTTTAAAGATATTTTCTTTAAATTAGGGTTTGTAATTGAAGGTATAAATAACTAATACAATTACTAATTGCCTAAATAGCGCCACTAGCAACTAGATGTCTGCAAAAATTATATAAATACTCTTTCTATGTTTCAAGCAATAGGCTAATTGACATTTTTTTTAAATTATTTCATATGAAAGAGTTTTTCTAAATATATCATAATAGTGAAATAATTTAAAAAAAATGATTATTAACAAAACTATGAATATTTAAAATGTCCTGTTAGAGAAGATAATACCGCCCTGTGTTAGCCTATGACGTCAGGCCATTTTAAATAATGTTAAATATCGTTTTGCGAGAAAGAGATAGAGACAAAATTTTAATAGCTTATAATTTTCATATTAAACCGAATATAATTTTGTTTATAAATTTTATTATATATATACTATTTAAAAGTAGCGAAGTACCGTATTTTAAAATGTTTGTCTCATAATTTTATCGTTAACATGTGAAATAGAAATGCCCTAACAACTCCTTTGATAATGTTATTCAATAATATTCGCGTTACAAGGTTTTAATAATTTTTTTGGTTTCAATCGCAGTTACTACAGAATTAATATTATACATAAATATAATAGTGGTTTATTAATTCGCCTTCTGCAATGCTTTAATGTTAGAAAAAATTTAATAGATGAAAAGCTTTTTTCAAAATTTATTGATATAGGAAATGTACATATAAAAAGTATAATGTTTGTGAAAAATATGGATTGTAAATAATATGTATTAGTTTCAAGTATTTGTATAACTATTAGAGAAATAATAAAAGTTAAGAGCTTTTAACGTTACCTGAAGTAACTATGTCAATAACAGCTTTAAAATTTTTTTTGTACTGTTGCTTATCACATGCCTGCACAAGAAGTACAAAACATAACGCCCGCACTTCACGCTCTCCGAGCAGAGGCGAGCGCAAGAGATAGTGCTATGCCGATAAAAGAGAAGGCAATTCCCCCTTCTCTTTTATTCGCATAGCGCTGTCTCGGCGCCCGCCTCCGCTCGGCGAGCGTGAAGTGCCGGTGTAAGAGTGTTTTTACGTACTAGACAACAGCAGAAGCGTTACTTGTACCTACCTTCTGGTTGGTTGGATGAAATAAAATATACGTATGGTGCGCGTTGAGGAAGGCATTTTCGCGATAATTTTTAGAGTGTAATACCAAAATAAAAAAATGAAAAGAATCATTTTAGAAAGCTTATTGTGTCGGGTGGCCATATAAGCATATCTATTATTTGTAGTTCACCGCAGTACCAAATTCTGTAACCATGCGTTTTGTGATAGGTCTACAGATATTCCCTAGTAAACACTGCAAATAGCTACAGAAAATACCTATCACACTAAAGAAAAATCGGTGTAAGCAGTATCACTACACTAACGTGATTTTCTGCGTGAAAGCGTTTTTCGTAATCCAAGGTATCTAAGAGGAACACTTGACTTTTTTCCGTGCGACTTTTTAAAGCACCTCTATATCTACACGATAACGCATGAAATAAGACAAGAGACTAACCTTTTCCGTTGCGGAGTTATGACTAATTCTTTATTCGCATGTAGTGTACTTCGAGGCCTTTCTTTGATTCCCCTCCCTCGGTCGATGACGTAAGTTTACGATGGAGTAAGTGCACTAACAGGTATAGGACACTGTCTATTTTCCAAATATGTACACCACTTGGCAACACCGACTTTCATTCGCGAGTATATATCAACGTTTATGGCAGCAACAAAACCTGTTCGTCGCTATTACTGGCAGGGCTTTAGTGTGGATGGCATTTCAAAAACGTTTAAAAACATTAAAATTGTTCTTTATAACAAGATTATGGTAGTTTTGATCGAGCAGCTTTATTCCATACGAGCCCAAAAAGACGACTGTTTGATCAACTAAGACGTTAGTTAGTCATTTAACGACAACTAAGTGAAAATCCCACTTAGTCGACTCTCACTTTTGAGAGTGTGGTATGAAATTCGCATGTTCTTGCGACACCCTTACGAACATGTGTAACACTGAGATTGGTTGACCTTAAGTAACCGACTGCATGCATTCATGCATTTACAGTACAAAGTGAACCAGACCTGCTTGTACGTTTTAAAAGGTACTAAACCCTAATTTGTGCCAATCTTGACTGGTATTGTATTTTTTTTTAATTGGCATGGATGTTAAACACGGGAGGCTAATATAATTTCGAGGCTTTAAATAACTATTTTGTTAAGTTTGTAAAGGCGTTAAAATAGATAATGTATAATTGTTAATCACGATTTTATAGATACTAAACATTTCGTAGACTAATATAGTTTTGCACAATGTAAACAAAATAATATAGCCTAGTGTAAATATAATCAAAGCACTGAGAACGTGTATTTTTCTATGTATAAATTATATATATCTATAATATAATTGATTGTTTTCTCGACACTTGACGACGCTTCCTGTATTAAGGCCCTGCTGCCTATTTTTAATACAGACGCCTGAATTGCGATTTCATTACAAAACCATATTTACAATTAATCGCTTTCAAGTCTGGTTACGTAATTCCAATATTCTGGTCATATATTTATACGCTATGTACATTATTAAAACCGATCATAGAGTATAGACTACAAAATTAAAAATAAAATATAGACAGGGTTTCATTTTTCGAAATAACGATTATTTATGGTTCATGACTGACCGTTGTTTTTTTAAAAATTTTTGTCAATACTTTATTGATAAGACAGTATATGACAAATTGTCATTCGAAAAACGAGTCATATAGCCACAGAGCATAGAATTACGAAGCGCCGTCGGCCGCCATAGAACTATTATATTATGGAACGTCAATGGAACCGTATATGTAAAAAACTTTAAAAAATGTCTTTATTGGTTTTTAAAAATAAAGAAAATATTGAAGAATTGTATACATTTGAAATAGTAAAACTAATGATAAGTGAATGGTAAGTTCTATAAAGAGGTGGGTGCAGGTGCTTCGTAACTCTATGGCGCATAATAACAAACTGTTTGTCAAACATCAAACATCTGATATTTAGGTCCTAAATATCAGATGTTTGATTAATAAGTTATAAAAAAAAGAAATTCTAAAGATGTATAGTATCCGAGATATATTATAAGTTATTTTATTATTTGGCGATGCAATAGACGCTTAGAAATTGTCATATATGTATGTATAAAAAGTCTTATGGTCTCGTTCTTTTTTTATTTTTTAGTTAATCTTGGAGATGTTAATAAATTGTATACAGATACGCAAATGTACCGAAATAAACGATGTTTGAAACATATATTGTTGTTTTCTTCGAAACTATTAGCAATATGATGAAATGTCGAAGGTATGTGTGATCTATGAACTGCTACACAACGACGTAGTGAAATTAAGAAACAATTTTTTTTGGATAGGTCCCCATACATGTAACTGAAGTACAAAAAAAATCATCGTATATTAACGAGAGAGGCACCAAACGAATAGGTCTTAAAAAATGATATCAAGGTTTCAAATATTTTTTTTTTATTTAAGTCAACAGTTGTTGAGATATGCACTTCTAAAGTCCTAATTTTTGTTAGAGTCATGTGCCCCCCACCCTCTACCAGGTAAACCGTTGTTTTGGATATGTGGAAAAATTTATGACAGGAGTGTATATAACGTTGTTAAAAGGAAAACTATCACAGCTAACTAGACTGTATTCTTTAACGAGTAATAGATTAACTTATAAAATGTACTTTTATAAGTAAAAATTTTGGAAAAATTCCGTAGAAAATTACAAATAGAGTTTAGCCAATAAGCGAAAACTAGATGCATTTTATCTTATTATTGTAATATGTTATTGTAAAAGATAATTTAAAAAAAAATATGATGAAAACTACTTTGTATTACTAGGTACTATAAACGCTTTCCTTTGCAGAGCTTATTTTCTTCACAATCGATAATAAAAGTCAAAAGTAATAAAATAAGTAATAAAAATTGTCTCTAGCTATCAGTGCACACTTTTTGGATTAGCCAGAGAGAATCGAGCGCCTTCTAAATCACTAACGCAATAAAAATGAAATATATTTATACAATAATTCTTAAATTACATAATAACGATTAATGGTTAAGTTCGATTAACGTCGCCCTCATTTTTTTTAAAATATTGTATGGTGGTACGGAACCCTTCGTGTGCGAGTCCGATTCGCACTTGACCGGTTTTTTACTTTAATTTTATTATTTGCTGTTATAGCGGCCATAGTACGTGATACCCACACATTCTGTGAAAATTTCATGTGTCTACCTATTACGGTTCAGACAATACAGCTCTGTGAAAAACGAACGGACGGACAACTGAGACTAAGTGCTCCAGCTCCAACCGACGGGAGCCCTAAAAACAGCTATTTTTAGGGTTCCGTACTTCAAAAAGTATGAAGGAACCATAACAGGATCACTTCGTTATCGGTCTATCTGTCTGTCAAGACCCTTTTCCTTAGAAATTCGTGGAGGTATCAAGGTGAATGTAATAATGGTAAGTCTACGGTCCCTTAAAGTTGTAAAGAAATTCAAGCTTTTAAGTCAGCGCCATTAAAAATATCTACGACCATTTTGCCGCATATTTTGACAGTCGCAAATAAATGATAGCAGTGGTAGATTTATCAGCAGGCTGAAGAGGATGTCGCCTAGGGCGGTAAATTTGGAGCCAATTTTTTTAATGTCTTACCGAAATTAAAAAGATTCATATTTATCCTCAAAAACTATTTCTAGTGCAATCTTGACTAAATCGTTGGGTCGTAAAATTAATAATCTAGAAACTGACACATCGATGATCCTTTAGTTCATAATCATACCAATTACGACATCATTGACAAAATAAATTTAATTAACATGATTGTAACCTAGGGTATCGAATTGTAGAGGTCGGTAGGGCGGCAAAATTTTGTGGTGGATTTACACATTTGCCGTGAGTAGCCTATAAATAGCCTACTGACGGCAAATCTGTAAATCCACCACTGTCTTATAGGGTACTTACGTGGGTATTTCTCTGAAATACGGATACTTAACAATATCGTGTAAACTTTCAGATAACAGGCTGTTTGTATACATTATGGATAACAGATGTATTTTGCAAAACTATTAAGCCATGGTGCACTCATTATGTTCATGTACTCGAGAAATATTTAGCAACGATTAATTGGTAAAGACACGTCAGAAACAGCTAAAGACACGAATATACCCATAAAACATTCCTAAGTTAAATACTTGGTGGTAGAAAACTCCTAAGCCTATCAAATAAAATTTATTTGTAATAAATATAGAAGGTTAAATAGTATAAATGGTAAAGACACATTAAAACTGGTAAGGACAAGAAAAGGACAAATTACAAAAAGGACAGAACTTTTTAACTAAGTTTGTATAACATTTGCTGCGTCGATAAAACAACACATCTCCATTGACAGGCATTACTTCGGTCCTCAAACATGTACCTCCCCATACAACGTGCGCTTATTTAAAATTTGATGTTTGATCTTACTTAATTATTAGTACAGAATATCAGGAATGAGAAAATGTTAATTTGATAGAAACCTTTATACGTGTTTTTATATTGCCTAAATTTCGAAATAAAATAACTTGGTCGCACCCACCGGATACCATGAAAACGTATGATTTAATGGTATGTATATGTAATCTATAAATTACGTATTTTAAAACAATTATCTTAGAATTATTTAATAAGCAGTTATATACACATCTCGTAATAAAGAAATAAAATTTCCAGTGCATATTTTTCAAATAAGATTAGTGCAACTTTGTTTTGTGTAGGTCGTAGGTACTTCCCGTTGACCTAGAATCACGAAATTTGGCAGTAATCAAGGTCTTACAGCACAAGTAAAGGAATAAATCTGAAAATCGTTAATGTAGTTATATAACATGAAAAAAATATTATTTAAATATTTTTAATTTGAAATATGCGTTAACGTGGCATACTGGCAGCAAATAGCGATAAACGCGTCAAAGTACGTTTATAACTGTATGGAACTGACTCGCACTTGGCAGGATTTTTAAATTTTAATAAAATTACAGATTTTAAAATACTGCCGACTCATTTCTTTCTTGTTGGTATTTTAATTTCAAGTTCCAATGAATATGTGAACGCTGGTTGTGAACCTGTTATTGATTAATGGTCAAATGTTCCACATCGATTCTCGTGCGTAGTAGGTACCGCATATATCATATTAAAATAAGTACTAAGTAATTCACCGATCTATTTAAAACTTGATCGATGTTTAATAGACTGTGACGGGAACGTTTAGCATTGTATAATTAATAGTAATGGAGTGTATAATTAAACCATTTGCAAAAATACTTCCTTGTTTGGGGCAGATTAACTATGTATATGTGCAAACATTCATAGACAATATATTCCAAATATATTTTGATACTAAAATGTCTAATACTTCTAGCCGTTTTAGAGAAACACAAACGCGTCCCCTGGTGGCCTTTGTCCATGAAATCCATAATGGCGGCCTGTATCAATATACCATACCATCAGCCCATTAATGCCCACTGCAGAGGCTTAGGCCTTCCTTCGGGATGAGAAGGCTTGGAGCTTAACCCGCCACGCTGCTCCACTGCGGGTTGGTGGATTTTAACGACTGCTATCAATAATTGATAGCAAAGCTGCACCGAAATCAGGTACACACAACCTTTTACCTCAGATGCCTTCTATGTCAAACGCACAAACCGTCTCGGTCCCGCTGTAAAACGTCAAAATATTAGAAAAAAAAAATTGTCTTAAATTTTCACCTCCAATTAACGTAACTGTAGTAGACCATAGTTTTGAATATTAATTTCAACTTCATATTTCTTCATACCTTCATATATTTTCTGAGAAAATGGTCTTGACAGATGGACCAATGAACGGACTGATAAGAAAAAGGATCATATGTGGGTTCTGTTTTTTCTTTGAGGTACGAAAACCTAAAAATGAATTATGTAAATGAACTAATGAAAAAGAGACTCTAGAGGCAGATTAGATTGTCTATACCGTTTGAAAAAAGAAATTTTGGAATCTGTTGAAAACTATGGGCTGGGCAGGTGTCCTTTTCATTGAATGATTTTCAGATCAGTTACCCCGGAAAGTGAGATTCGGCTCTATTTCAGAAAGTTATAAAGGTAGCCAAAAAGCAGTAGTGTCAAAAGATGCAGGAGCGCGCGGAGCATCGCTTGGTACCAACTTTTCGAAAATTTGTCTATAAGTTTTTCGAAAAATTTAATAAAATTATTTGACAATTTGTTATACGTTTTTTATTTTTGATGTCAATTTTCAATGTCCTCCAAGAGTTGTGAGAAGCGCGAAATCTGTCGATTTTTTTAAACGTACTTTCCCCTATTGGAAAGTGGGGATGAAACTTTTACACTGTACGTAGTCCGACATGCGCGTAGCCGGCTTTTATAAAAGTTTACATTTAAACAATGCCTACCGCTCTTTCGAATATCTTTCTTCAAAAAATCTAAATGTTAGGAATTTTATTGACTAAAATAACAAATGAGATTTTTCGAATATTTAGTACATGAAAAAAAAAAAAATTCTTATTGAAATAAATAATAATATTTATTTTTTTGTATTAAGTATTTCCTAGTTGTAAAAGTAAATTCATAGTTTTGAAAATTGCTTATAAGAAAACTAGCTTTCCTATTGCGACTTGCGGTCTCCATCCTTTACGTGCGCAACTCTAAAAATTTAAGTAAGTGAAGCGAGGTAATTTTCAAAGTACAGAAAAAGAAAAGCGGTGGCATAGGTATCTCTTCCACTAGGATTCCCTGTGTTGTGACAGATAGTTTCACAAGAGTTTATCTTATGAATAATAAATATACGCCAGTATTTACGCTAATCGTCAAAAACGTGTTTAATTTGTAATTTTTAATGTCCATAAAATATGTAGGTAATCAAGTTAGAATGGCTTTTATCCATTACTTTAAAACTGGCTTTTAGAATACGACATATTACATATATATACTTAATAAGGCGTATAAGGAAATATTTCAATCTAATAAAGAGAAATTCGCAATATTCTAGAAAGAAGTCCAATAGTTTTCCTGGTCAAATGTTTTTAAGTATTGTGTGTTCTAAAATGGCTATAAGAAAGCAGTAAGTAAGTATTTGTATGTAAAATTTTCCAATGAATTGTTGAATCACGCGTACGGCACAAAATAAGGTGATAATTGCCGTCTGCTCCACATTTTTAGGACATAAATTCTGTAGAAACGCAAAATAAAATTTATTTTTGCAAAAACTTATACTTTTCTAAATGTTACGTTATAGTTTTTTTGTAATTTTAGACGTCAATCGTCGGTATCGATGAAGTCGATTGTTGAAGTTTTTCTGGAAAGCATCAAAACGTCTGAACCTTCCAATGGCTCCAACATATAGGATGCAATTGGAGCTCGTGCAATATTCGAGATAGTACGCAGTGAAACGAAAAAAAAAGACAGACACACATTTTTAGTTTTTATATTTTTGAGCTATTACGCTAATCCTAGAGAGAAACAATTTAAAAAAAAACGAACTGGGCGATTAATAACACCTTGGCTTACGACACATTCTACTGTTTTATAATTTTTACAAAATTTTGTGACAATTTTTTTTTTTAGTATAAAATTCTCTTCAAATTAATGTATTCTTTCTTATATATGTAATAAGGAAAGTGTAATTTAGCGATAGTCAAGTTGACAATTTTTAATGAAGTGTCAGAGTACCGTTAATAAGGTGAAGGTCAAGCTTAGACAATAAATAAACGAATAGCTCATGTAAGTGTGACGTGCGGATTTTTCATAGAGTTAGTGATTTATTTAACAGTTAAATATTAGGAAGAGAAATAAACCAAGAAATAACTTATCACGTGTTACAGTGAACAGTTGCATTTATGTAATCGTTATACATTTGATCATATAATATAATATATTGCGTCCGCTCAATGACAGTTATGTTCTGCATTTAAAAAAAGCGGTCAGTATAAAAAGCAAAGTCAAGTTCAAGAAAATTTCACTGATGTGTCTGTTTCTGTCGCGGAATATCTAAAGGTGTTGGGCAGCTTCTATTCGGTAAATATGCTTGATTGAAGTGCTTTCTTTCGATGCACGAATAATAATGGAGTATTTAAAAATATTATTAATACAGGTATGTACTTAACGTTTCACTTAACTTTTAAATTATTTAAATAAGTATTAATACGGTATCAAAAAAAAACAGTCATTTATTTAATTAAAGTAAATTTTTTGTCACCTCATCTAAACGGTTTTGACAGAAATTCCAGTGATTTGAATTTTTAGTCCTTTCACGGGAACGGACATGATTTTTTTTAATGTGTTGCATACAATTTAAACTTTTGACAACAAACGATAAGTTTCCACGCATTGAATTATGCAATTCTTTAATGATATGTATTGTATACAATTGACCATTGGTCGAGTGGTTATAGAGATCATAACTGCGGAACCAAGGGTCGCGGCTTCGCTTCCCGTCCCAGACAAATATTTGTGTGCATGAACATGTCTATTTGTTTTTATGTAAAACTTGCTTACTTTGGGACTAGATGGCGCTATGTAGGATGTCCCACGTATTATTGTTATAGGTATTTATTAAATGATATTCAATTTCAATTCCAGATTGTTTTATTACACGTAATAATCAACGTGAGTTTAGCTAAAGAGCGAAAAGGCAAAAATCTAAACATCCATAACCAAATAAAACATATAGCACACACAAAATGGAACAAAAACTACGAAGGTTACAGACATAACTATATTCATGAGAAATATACGCCGTATAATATGAAAAAACGTCGCCTGTCGAAACGAAATTCACATTTAACGAGAAGAAATGGGTACGCAAGATCTTGGAGAGGCGGTTATGGGGTTTATAATAACGCGCCACCGTATTTGGTATATAACCAAAAAACTGGTTCATATTATCCATATTATTACTATCCCAATAATAATGTACGAAGGCAATCTAATAAAGTGAGAAGACAAAGATAAAGGATAGAATGGTACTTAAATCGCTACTGACTTTATGGAATGTGATTTTTTACCCAGAGATAGTTGAAAGTACGGAGAGTAACGTGTCTATTGTTCATCCCAGTCGAAGGTTCCCATTGTACCTATACCACGTATTCGGCTGAACGTAGTCCAAACTTACAGAACGCGTAGAGCTTATCGAACTAAACAAAAAATTTCAAGTGAGCAGATGATGAAAAACATGTTTAAAGTTTAATTTTTTTATCAATTTTTTTATATTTTATTTTTTGTTTAGTTCGGTAAGCAACGTTCTATAATTTGGATTACGTTCAGCCGAACACTCCGTATAAAACTAACAAATATTTATAATGTATAATAAACAAAGTTTTGAGATAAATTATTATTTTTGAATTGAATTCAAGAAATGAAGTATAAACAACAGTAATATATATATAAAATTTCAAAAACCTGACTACGCATAATATTATCAACTAAAAATAGTAGACAACAAACCCTATGATCTATAAAATGTGTATATCATGTAAATATCACTTGAATGTTATATTATAAGGTATTGCAAACAGAGACAAACCAACTACTGAAAATATTTGGTGATTATTACAACAAATATTTTATGTAATTTTTTATTGGCGATACCTGTATAAAATTCAAGTCATATGATCATATATTTTGCTTAAGAAAAAAATAAAATGTAATGGTTACAGTTACAATATTACTAAAAAATAAACACCAGTTACTAACTAACTGTGTTGTTATTTACACAAATTATCTACTGTTTGCCATTCGCCTTTAAAGTAATTTTCCGTTGTGACAATTAATCCTAATCAATCTCAACATAAACACATAAAATGAAACGTTCCTCTATCAGTTTCTTACACACAGTTTATTAAAATACATAATATTTACGATACATACTTTTATACATTTATATATATTCATTTATACATACATTTATACATATACATCATTTATAGATACATTTATAATACATTCTATTTCAATACGTTAATCACTACATATTATAAAATAAAGTCCCCCGCCGCGTCTGTCTGTCCGTCTGTCTGTCTAAACGCGATAAACTCAAAAACTACCGAACGGGTTGGCATATTATTGGCACTAATTGACGGAGTGATTCAAGAGGAAGGTTTACGTGTATAATTTACTAGCGACCGCCCGCAGCTTCGCTTGCGTAGACTACGAATTCCTGTTATAGGTACTATTAACGTTCGAGATGGTTTATACGTTCTTTTTGCTGGAACCAATTTTGGTTACACCCATTCAAACTTTCAATTTTCATTCCCCTTCCACCCTTTAAAAAAACCGATACAATTTTTCATCTCCCGTTTCCCACCCTTAAAATGTGGAAATCTAAAAACCCTGAAATACGTCATTATTTGAGTCCCTCCATTCCCATCCTTAAGTTTGAAATTTCTAAAAAAGCCTTTCTTAACTTAATGCTCACGTTATAAAATAAACCTATGTTCCAAATTTAAGCTTCCTAGACTTAGTAGTTTTGGCTGTAGTAGTTGATAGATCAGTGTGGACAAACGACAGACAGATAGACAGACAAACAAACACAAAACGTTGCTTATGACACTCTTGACAATCTTCTTTCACGTCTGCAAAGTTTCATTAAAATCTGTTCAGCCGTAGTGGAAATTAGCTCGAATAGATAAAATTGAATTGAATAGACACATAGACGTAAAGACAAACAGACGGACAAAAAGTAGCTAATGTCAAATCTCTTGACAACCTTCTTTCCCGTCTGCAAAGTTTCCTTAAAATCTGTTTAGCCGTTTTGGAGATTAGCTCAAATAGACAGACAGACGGACAAAAAGTAACATTTGTTAGTTTTGACGACCTTCTTTCATACTTGTGATGTTTCATTAAAATTGGTTTAGACAGATGGACGTACAGACAGACATACAAAAAGTTCTGTATGTCACTTTTGACTACATCCTTTCCATATGTGTAAAGTTGCATCAAAATCGGTTAAGCTGTTTTGGCCGAAACCTATTTGCTCGAATAGACAGACAGTTCGTTTTCATATATATAGCCTATAACTCTCCGCTAGATTCAGGCTATCAAAGGCAAAAAAAATAATTTCTAATCCGCCTGGTAGTTTCAGAGATTAGCGCATTCAAACAAACAAACAAACTCTTCAGCTTTATAATAAGTATTTCTATTATATAGATTAATAGATTATAAGATAATAAGAAAATAAGATAATACTGAAAACCGTATCAAAGTCTATTGCGTGGTTTGGAAGTAAAAAGTTAACGAACAGAGGCAGACAGCGAATTTATTTTCTCCCGCTATAGTTTTCATATTTCGATAAAAACTGCTAAGATATTAATTTAAATTGTGTGGTGTAAAGGGCAATTATAATATGCATGAAATGTTTAAGACAACTAACGTATTTAATTTGATAAGGATTAATATTACGTTTAAAAAACATCTTCGCAAATAGTACATAATGTTAGAACAAATTTGATTGTCATAAAAAAGGTTATAGTAAGTTAACCTTAAAAGATACACATATGCTGTCGTGGACTTTTGGTTAGAACTTTTAAAGGGGAACAATTCTGTAATACATGATTTTTGGCTAACATCAACCGTTTACGCAGCGCGCGCGACGGAAGCTCTCAAAAGGAATAATTTTTCCCGTTTTTGCAACACTTTTCATTGATGCTCCACTCCTATTGGTCGTGGCGTGATGTAGTATAGCCTATAGCCTTCCTCGATAAATGGACTATCCAACACAACTATAATTTTTCAATTTGAACCAGTAGTTCCTGAGATTTGCGCGTTCAAACAAACAAACAAACAAACAAACAAACAAACTCTTCAGCTTTATAATATTAGTATAGATTAATGTTTTGTGCAAATTTGTTGAAATATGACGATTATTGTTGAAGAAGTCGGAAAAAAATCAAGCCGGCTAGGAACTTTCATCGAAAACGCTGCCTAATCCTTTTGAGATATAACAAAATAATGTATAAAGGAATTGTGTATCTTATATAGGACTAAAAAAAAGTCCGCAATGGCATATGTCTATCTTTCATGGATAGCTTACTATACCTATTTTTATGATTAAAAAAAGGTGTCATATGATGAGGTAATTTGAAAGCAATTTATACGGATACAGTATTAATCCTTATCAAATTAAATACATTATTTATCATCAGCATTTTATGCACATTATGATTGCTTTTTACACTACACAATTTAAATGAATATCTTACAAGCTAGAAATATATATATCGCGCGACCAGCCGGGAGGCCATACAGGACGACGCGACACGCGTATTTAGGTTAGGTTAGGTTATATGTAATTATTCTTTACTTTTTGATATATTTATAGAATCGGAAATAAAATACTTTAAAAATACTCCAAGTAGGATGAACTTAGGTCATATTTAAAGGTAATTAAATCCAATTCACATGTTCGACGCAACAAGCTGATATGACACTACGACAGAAAAAACATTACGGCTTATATGCTCTGCTACCCGTGCGAAGCCGGGGCGGGTCGCTAGTTATTATTATAAAAAAATAATAATAAGGGGAATTAAAAAAAAAATTACATGATTGAATAGGGACTACTATAGTATACCTAAACAAAACATACTAGATATTTATAAATAATAACATGCAGTTTTGGTTTCATTCAAATAATTTTTTTAATAGGCAGTACCTACTAGAAGACAACACAAGAATTTCTTTAATCTTTGAAGATGAGCGATCGATTAAATATTTATAATAAATATAAGTCTTTAATATATACAAGTAATCCCACCGATAAAGTATAAAAATATTAATGATGACATATTTACGAATAAAATATATCATTTAAAAAAATATCTAGGGTTGCGGTACCCAGAACACTGGCAGCGTTACCTCTTTGTAGAGCCATGCAGGCATATACGTTGACGGAAATAGCTACCGGCCTTCCGGTCGTCGCACACCTCGACCAAATGCACAGACACTTCCCTGGCGAGCCGCTGAGCCTCTGGACCCCACGGCTCTAGGGTGTCAACCCCAAACGGCGCAAAAAAGTACTTTTCCCCTACATTTAAGTATTTGCGTCGCTTGGTGTCCTCGGCAGCGGACGCAGCTGCGCTAGGTCGCTTAAGTCACCAGGATGTGGGACGGAGCCAACGTATCAGCACCTTTTGTTATCATGCCGGAGAACTCCACTTGGCTCGACATAGCCGTGCACCGAGCGGAGGCTAAGGCCCATAGCAATAGGGGTTCGAATTCCAAATACATATTTTATTTAAAAAAAAATTTAAGATCATATTTTGATGACTAAACTACATTTTGGATTATGAATACAATACTGGTATGCCTGCAATAGACAATTTTTATGCAACTATTAATATTTTAGAAATTCAATTTAGTCTAAAACCGTAGATACTGCAATATGTGCTGTTTCTGTGACAAAATTGACAGACGAGGTTCAATTAATTTGTCGATGAAAATCTATGACGCAAAATAAACATTTGTATATATATAATGGATATTATATATAATATCCATTAGTATTTATCTACCTCTCTGCGAAAAACATGCGCGAAGTTATTGTATGTATAAAATTAAAAAGTTTCACTTAAGAAGTGTTTTTATTTTTCACATACAATAAAGTTCTTTATTTACACTAAACCAGAATAGCACGTACAGCAGAGCTAGGTGTACTTAAATGCAGCGATATTATTATTCCTACAAAATAGAAGCGGACGTGGCGGAGTAATTTATTCTGACTCCTTCATAAGCTAATCTGACAATATATTATAGAACCCACTGAAATACACCAATCTCGCGGTTTCTATGTCCGAAAAAAAACGAATCCCACACAAGAAACGTTTTTTATTTTGTACAGTGGTAGGGACCTTTCCTTTCCTTTCCTCGCACTTGGTCGATTTATTTACTATGCGCACTTTCATTTTAAGACCGGAGATGTGAAAATTTGGCTTAATTTACGACTGACTGCCACCAGACACCAAGGATATAGAACTCCTAGAGCTCGGGTGTCACCGTTGACCCTATGGTGTTCCTACGCTGCCATCTCTTCTGTGTGCTCCATCCTAAACATGCACACGTTGGCAGTCTTCGTTAGAGTCCTGGGAGCGAGTTTGTGAACCTATCTCCGGCCTGTTCGCCCGCGGGAAGTGTTTTATTTCCCTCCTCAGCTGCATATCTGCAGAGATTTCATTGGTCCGCCACCTGGGGAAGCGTTGTTTAGGGGTGAAGCTCCCCGAGAAATATTTAAAAAATTTAGTGAACATATTTATAAAAGAATGCGAGAGAATGTGTAGGTACTATATAAAATATTTTTTTTAAATTAATATTTAGGTATTTAAACTTAAACATGCGTAGGCATCGTCGGTCAAAATCAAGTGTGACACGGGAAGTATCATCATCATCATCATCATCAGCCCGTGTCTCTCCACTGCAGGATATAGGCCTCTCCCAAGGCTAGCCACCACACACGGTCCTCCCTCCGCCTTTCGCATCCAACTACCCCCGGTATGGCGCTTCAGGTCATCTGTCCACCTGGCCGGGGGGCGTCCAACGCTTCGCTTTCCGGTACGTGGCCTCCATTCGAGAACTCGTCTACCCCATCGGTTATCAGTTCTACGGCAAATATGACCGGCCCATTGCCACTTCAGCCTGCTGATCGCTTCGGCTATGTCGACAACTTTAGTTCTTTGACGGATTTCAGTGTTTCTGATTTTATCCATCAAAGAAACACGGGAAGTATATTTAAGCCATACTTAAGCGGTAATTTCTACATATAGGATTAATAAATGACACCTACGGACTCCCGAAGATAACATTTCTTTAGGTATGTTTGCGACATTATCTGGTCCGTCTATCACAGCATCGTGTTATCAGAATGAATTCTTGTCTACGGCCAAGAGGTCAAGATCTCGACATGTTTATTTTTTCCCAATCACCTACTGTCACTCTATATAAAAGAGCGACGTGTTAAAATTATTGTACTAGTTACATAGAAACAGCTTGGCCAACTATCGATCGTCCAATAATATATCCAGAAACATGGCTAAACTTATGGTGAGTGATATTCAAATTCTTGGTACCTTCAGAAAGTATCTTTGCTTAACAGAGACAGCTTTTGTGGGATTCGGTACCTACGATAGATTTTTTTTTAGAATTTTTCCATACAAACTATCATTTCAGCAAAGAGCAAGTCATAGTATGTGTGTGGGACTAGATTTCTGCCTGTGGGTTCACCCGCGTGGACTAGCCAATTCAGTTGTACCGTGAAGTTAAATAAAGTATTAAAAAATTGAAATAATAATTATTTAATAAGTAATGAACATAAATAAATATTACTGAACTAAAAAATATTGATAAGTGCTGGGAGGCTGAATTTGTAACTGCATGTTTTTTTTATGTGAGAAATAAAAAAAATTAAATATTCGTCGGGTCGGAAAATTATAAAAAGATCCTAGATCTCGACGACACCTATCGGATCCCAATATAGCTAAGAACCATACAAATGATCCCCCTACGTACAAAGAAAAAATCGAAATCGGCCAAAACGTTTAGAAGGTAAGAATCACGATCACACGCACACAGGAATTTTATTTATGATGTAGGTTTCAATGAAAATTTCATAATGAAATTACTAACGTCTAGAATTTGTCTCCATCCATCCATATTAGCGCATCAAACCTCACTTAGAGGCTTACGGTTCCGCTCGTTATGAGGGTACTCGGAGCGTAATCCACCATGCTGCTCCAGTGTGGGTTGGTGGATTTTAACGACTTTAACCGACACTGACGGCTTTAACGTGCTCTCCGAGGCACGGAGTCAGTAATGTTTGATATATGCCCGTTTTTTTGGGATTCGAACTACAGCCTTCTAAGCAAAAAGCAGGGTCAGTAGGTAATACCTTTAAAAATACTGAACCTTTCGTGATTTGTCTTTTTTTCCAGATTATCTGCGCTCTCGCGCTTGTGGTGATGGCCGCGGCCAACCCTCAAGGTAAGATATCAATTTAATAAAAAACTCGGATTGTAGTAGTCCTGTAAAATCTGAAAAATATTTATCTAAAAACACCTTCTTCGTTCCGCAAATGGCTTCAGTTCTAAATTATTACAATACACTGACCCGAGAGGTTAACGTAATATTTATTCACTTCGATACTAATATCGTGTTATTTGTAGGTTTAATTTTAATTTATTTAATTGAGTCAATCATTGATAAACAAGGTTTATGTCCTCAAGTCTTTAAGTTCAAAATGTCCATTTCATGACGTTTCGTGGCATTTCATGATCTTTCATGACATTTTCAAAGAAGTAACATCTTTCTTAATACTTACACACAAAGGGTTGACCCCTATCATTATGTAATTAGAAATAATTGAAATTATATCTTGAAGTTAACATTTTGAACCAAAAACTACAATTTTCAAACGATGACAGCTTATTTTGCTTTTGTTGGCACGAACTGATGGAACTGATCACCTTTTTATAATTTTTCAGTGTTTTTAAAATAATTTTACCCAATATTTATTTTATAAGATTATCTGTATATTTAATTATTTTATAATTTTTTAATACGATAGGAGGCTATGGAGGGCAGGGTAGCCATGGGAGCCATGGCAGCCACGGCAGCCACGGCAGCCAAGGTGGCTTCGGTAGCAGTCAAGGAGGATTCGGTCAAGGCCAAAGTGGACAAGGTGGATTCGGCGGTGGCCATAGTGACAGTGGATTTGGACAAGGAGGCCAAGGAGGCCAAGGTGGTTTCGGTGGTAGTCACAGTGATAGTGGATTTGGACACGGAGGCCAGGGAGGCCAAAGCGGTTTCGGCGGAAACCAGGGGGGTTTCGACAGCGGATTCGGTCATAATGGCCAAGGCGGTCAAAGCAGCCACGGAGGTCAAGGAAGCAGTCATCACGGTCGTTATTAAATTAAATTATTTTCATAATTTATTACGTCTTATTAAAATAATTAAGAAATAAAATTCACATTTTGTTTTGACGTGCATAAAATGCAATCCTTAAATACTCAACTGACTTGTTCGGCCTGTTAATGTAACGACGACGACGTTATGTTCATCAGCTTTTTATTGTTTGACACAAATACAGTTCTGCTAATATTCATTTTATTTTTTTATTGATCCTCATACCTATATCTAGTTTTTATAGATTTATTGACCGAGTAGCCTGGATTAGCCGAGCGGTAAGAGACCCTAACTGCGGAGCCAAGGCTCGCAGGTTCGCTTCCCGCCCGGGACAAATATTTGTGTGCATAAACATGTCTATTTGTTCCGTGGCAGGGTGTCAAAGTACCTATATATGTATTATTATAAAGAATATTAAAGTATGCATATCAATTATCTAGTACCCATAATACAGGCATAATACTTGCTTACTTTGGGACGAGAGGGCGTTGTGTGAGATGTCCCAGGTATTTCATTATTATTAATCAAAACACGGCACAGGCCATTGTTAATAATTGTATGCCTGGGGCTAACTACGCAGAAATATTAAGTAGAATTTTGTCACAAGATTACAAACCGAACACTACGTTAATTATATTTATTGGAAGGAGGGGAAATGTAAACAAAAAGCGTATTATTGATTATTTTGCGAAATTAAATAGCCTACAAATGTTTGTAAAATAATTTTGTTTGCATTTCCCTTCAGCAGGAATTTATCGACGAATGAAAATAATTTTAGACATAAATTAAATATGACATTGCATACACTGACATGTCGTCACAATAAATTTCATTTTCTTGATACTAACATCTTTATTAGTAAAATGTTTAGTTTGACAAAAGAAATGTATCTTCTGTCTAAGTTTTATAAACGACGGTTAGCAAATCTGCTATCTTATAATATTTTTAATTTAGCCAACTCTCTGGCTAACAAAACGATTGCTTCTATTGAGCATAAAAATGTAGTTGACATTCATACTTTGGAATCTGTTCCAAGTAATTTAAATTAGTTAATAAGACAACAGGGAGTAACTCTGGCAACTTAATATTAAGAAAATATTTTCATAAAAGAATGCCCTCTTATAGTAGTAAAAGTCATTGTAATAAAAAAAATTGGAAGCTTAACTTGGTGCACCAAAATATTCAGGGCATGAGGAGCAAGGAATTGGAACTGGAGTTATTTCTAGATTATAATAATATCGATATTTTATGTCTTACTGAACACTGGCTCCAAAATCACCAATTTATGTTTGGATTCAAAAATCACCAGGTAGCAAGTTCGTTCAGCAGAGAAAAATCGATACATGGTGGCTCTTTAATACTCACTCGTAACACACTTAAATACAAAGAACGCGTTGATGTTGTGAGCCTATCTGTTGAACGGACAATTGAAATAGCCTGCATAGAGCTTGAGCGGCTTTTTGTAATAAGTGTGTACAGACCCCCAGCCTCACCATATGATTTGTTTGAAAAGAAAATGGATGAGGCACTCTTTAAAATAAGTAATTAAGGCAAGAATGTTGTAGTCTGTGGAGATTTTAATATAGATCTTTTGAATACCAATTGTGTACTAAGTAGTAGACTCAAATCACTGTTTCGATGCTGTGATTTAGTGAATCTTTTTAATGAGCCTACAAGAATTACCTCTACCACTGCAACATGTATTGACAATATCTTTACTAATGCAGAACCTTGTAATAAAGCTTTAATTAATAAATTAACATCAGACCATTGTGGTCAGCTTGCTGTTTTTGATTTGGGTTTATTCGAAGTTACTAAAAAAATTATTAAATGTATACCAATCAACGATAGTCGGCTTGACAATTATAGGAAAAAAGTATTAGCAGGTTTACCACATCTTGAACATTATGATGATACAAACAAATTATATAATTCATTGTTTGATATCACAAAAAATGTATATGACAATGTGTTTAAGTCAAAAACCATTCAAATTAATAATTCGTTACGATTTAGTGATTGGGCAACGGCGGAAATCCATGAAATTAGGCTTAAATTGTATGAACTTTATGAAGAAAGATCATATAATAAAAGTGTTCACTTTAGAAATTATGTTCGGAATTATTCAAAAATGTTTAAATGCGCTTGTGCAGCAGCTAAAGCAAATCATATTTATTGTAAAATAAAAAATAGCTCGAATATTACAAAAAACGACTTGGCAAATCGTAAACAGCGAAACTGGAAAGGTAAAAGCGCGTGATATTGATTTTAAACTTAAAATTAATGATAAGATTTTAACATCAAATTTAGAAGTAGCCAAGGCTTTCGAGAAGTTTTTCTCTGATATTCCAGTTTCGACTACCAAGTCCTTAAACTCTTCTCCCGCTCTTGCCGAATCATTACTCAAGCAAAATGTCAGTGAGTGCATGGTTGATTTCGAGTTTTCTCAGGTGGACCCTTCAGCCATTGTACGCACAGTAAGGTCATTCCATTATTTAAAACCGGTAGTACATCTGACCCTACTAATTTCCGACCTATTTCAATACTACCAACGTTAAGCAAAATTTTTGAAAAAATATTATTGAATCAGTTATTTTGACCTTAATAACTTAATGCATCGCAAACAGTTTGGTTTCACCCGGGGGCGTTCAACAACCGATGCTGGTGTTGAACTGATTCAGCACATCTTTGAAGCCTGGGAGAGCTCTGGAGATGCTATTGGTATCTTCTGTGATCTTTCCAAGGCTTTTGATTGTGTCCAACATGATACTTTGGTCGGGAAATTGTGTCATTATGGTGTCAAAGACCGCGCGCTCGACCTTCTGAGATCGTACTTATGTAACAGAGTTCAGAGGGTTGATGTGGGCGGAGAGAGATCACCTGGATCTGCGGTATCGATGGGAGTCCCGCAGGGTTCAATTCTTGGTCCATTTCTATTTTTAATTTATGTCAACGACTTACCTTACCTTGTTAAAAATAATCAGGAGATAGTGATGTTTGCTGATGATACTTCTTTAATTTTCAAAGTTAACAGAAAGAAATTAACTTACGACAATGTAAACAATGCTATCTCCAAAATAGTCGAATGGTTCACGGCTAATAATTTATTACTAAATGAAAAAAAAAACCAAATGTATAAGATTCTCGCTACCGAACGTCAAAACGACACCTACCAATATTGTCATTAAAAGTAAAGAGTTGGACCTTGTGGATTCTACTGTATTCTTGGGAATCACTTTGGATGCAAAATTGCAATGGGATCCTCATATTACTAACTTGGCAAAAAGGCTCAGTTCTGCAGCTTACGCTGTAAAAAGGATCCGCTTCCTTTCAGACATACAAACCGCGAGAATGGTGTACTTCAGTGGGTTCCATAGTTTGATGACTTATGGCATTCTGCTGTGGGGACACGCTGCCAATGTGAATACAATTTTCGTGTTGCAGAAGCGAGCTGTTCGAGCAATTTATAAACTAAAACCTAGAGTATCACTTAGAGACAAATTTAAGGAAATTAATATAATGACGTTGCCGTCTCAATATATATTTGAAAACATAATGCACGTAAAAAAAAATATTGTATTATTTAAAAAAAATTGTGATCGACATAATGTCAATACAAGAAATAAGGATAAACTTGCTAATCATGTCAGCCGCCTCAATAAAATCACAAAATCTTTTAAAGGGCAATGTATACGCTTTTACAATAAGATCCCAGTTGACATTCAAGATCTACCCCTTAACAAGTTTAAAACTACAATAAAACGAAAGCTTTATGCAAAAGCTTATTATAAAGTATCAGACTACTTAGATGAGAAAAATCCATGGGTGTAAGCCGCTCGCCTATCAGTTTGTTTCAATAATATTATTCTTTAAGCACTTATTGTTAAATTTTTTTTATAATTTTGTTAAAAAGAGCGTACCTCAGTTTCTTGCGTATTCTTCTGAGAGGAACCAGCATTTTTGAATGCGCCTTTGTGGTGACGTCCTTCCACAAAGTAATAAAATTCACTCTTATGACGTATTTGAAGATTATGTTACATAACTACGAAATAAAGATATTTTGATTTGATTTGATTTGATGATTATTATTAAAATAGAAATATATGATAGATATGATTGACCGATTGGCCAAGTGGTTAGAGATCCTAACTGTGGAACCAAGGGGTCGCGGGTTTGCTTCCCGACCGGGACAAATGTTTGTGTACATGAACATGTCTATTTGTTTCGTGTCTGGGTGTAAAAGTATATATGCATACATATTATAAAAAAGGAATATTTAAGTATGTATACCAGTTGTCTAGCACCCCATAAAAGCATAATATCTGATAACTTTGGGACTAGGTGGCGCTGTGTGGGATGTCCCACGTAGTATTATTTGATAAAATGAAAATAACCAAAATTTATTCCTAAGTTACAACAATATTATGCCTACGTCCAAATTATTTGGAATTTAATCGCCACTATGTATAATTTATTTGAACTAAATTAGGTGTATTTTCGGAGGAAGACGGAGCGTATGGGACGCCCAGGTAGGTAAACGATCAAAAGATCCTGGGTGGAAAGTGTCTGCGGGTGGGGAAGACGGCGGACAGTCTGCAGTGAATAAAGAGAGGCTGATGATCTTGAAGCATATTCTCAAAATTATTCGTGAATTATTGTTTCAACAATTTAGGCATAGCCTGAGTATTACAGATTAAGCAAAACTTTATAGCCTCTCTGAACACCCTTATATTGGCTTCGTTTTTGAAATAATAAGCTTTGGCTTCGTTTCTGAAATAATAAACTTTTTGTCCGAAAAATCGGAAAATCTCGATTCATTTCCATTTTTAATTTTCTGCAAAATATTACATACATACCGATTTTAAAAAATTTGATATCATACGATGCCCCACAAGCTTCTGCATTT
The DNA here is from genome assembly GCA_949709985.1 of Luffia ferchaultella. Taxonomy (NCBI): domain Eukaryota; kingdom Metazoa; phylum Arthropoda; class Insecta; order Lepidoptera; family Psychidae; genus Luffia; species Luffia ferchaultella. The sequence continues at coordinate 19,525,701 of OX453255.1, read as the reverse complement.
TTTAACACCACTGCCTTTCGTCTATCATCACAAATTTCGGAAATATAGCCGAATTACAATCCTTACGATAACGATCTGATAAACATTTTCAATGTTAAAATAATTTTTGGACAATTGTTTAATGAAGTCGTGAGCTCGATTTTTGAGAAAAAAACTGGAAATTTTTGTACCTTTTAAAGCGTATTGCGGGTACGGAGGAGTGTGAGATTTGTCATAGTTAAAGTTTATATAGAAATAGAGTGCCAAAAGCTAAAATCTATATATATGCGTTTTAAATTCCGTCGACCATACGGATATAGGTAACAGTCTGTCGTTTGATACATTTGAATACCTCTCGCCTGATTATTGTTGGTGGTTTCAAAAAGTGAGTACGGCCGAATTTCGACCACTGGGCGACCACTACACTAGTATCTATAAATGTGCAAACAATGGTATGACAGTTTTATTTTTTGCTTTAGCTCCGGAACTCTAAAAACTAGCACAATTTAATTTTTTTTGGCACTATAACTGGCAAAACAACACGGTTTATTTTAATACGTAAAAATGCGAATCTTGAAGCCACTTGAAGCATGCAAACGAACTCAAATGCAATATCTAGTAAACAATTATGCGTAAAAATTAATTTTGCAATTCCTTTATGATCTAACACTTGAACCAGTTCTTTCATACCTGTTTGGAACTTCGAACGGAATTTTTATTCTTTCTAATGATAACGCTACATATTGTGATATATTTTTTCGTTCATAAAACGTAATAAACCTGTGACGATAACCCCAGAAATCATTTTATACATAACAAAACAATGATAAACTTTATTATTAGTTTATTGAGGAATGAAGATATCAATTGTGACCGAATTCGCCAGTTGTGATTTCTTAATATGCATCCATGGAAATTAATGATGGAAAAAACATTTTATATATTAATGAATGATCATACGTAAAATTATTTTATGGATTAGGTACTAACGGCCGCCCGCTGCTCCGCCCGCGTGGATTCTAAAGATAACGCTACTTTAACGGATTACTTGTTGCTATAAATATATTGTAATTAAACTTTAATTAAAGTTTTTAATTAGACTTTAATTTATTATAAACTTTTGTTTTTAATAAAATTAAATTTATAATGTTATACAGTTTTTCATATTTTTATTGAATTAAGTATATACTAGACTAGCGACCACCCGCAGCTTCGCTTGCGTAGACTACAAATTCCTCTTATAGGTACTATTAACGTTCGAGATGGTTTATACATATTTTTTGCTGGAATCAATTTTGGTCACACCCATTCAAACTTTCAATCTTCATTCCCCTTCCACCCTTTAAAAAAACCGATACAATTATTCATCTCCCGTTTCCCACACTTAAAATGTATAAATCTAAAAACCCTGAAACACGTCATTGTTTAAGTCCTTCCATTCCCATCCTTAAGTTTGAAATTTCTAAAAAAGCCTTTCTTAACTTAATGCTCACGTTATAAAATAAACTTATGTTCCAAATTTAAGCTTCCTAGACTTAGTACTTTCGGCTGTACGTAGCTAGATCAGCGAGGACAAACGACAGGCAGATAGACAGACAGACAATCACAAAAAGTAGGTAATGTCAAATCTCTTGACAACCTTCTTTCCCGTCTGCAAAGTTTCCTTAAAATCTGTTTAGCCGTTTTGGAGATTAGCTCAAATAGACAGATTACACGTACAGACAGACAGACGGACACAAAGTAACATTTGTTAGTTTTGACGACTTTCTTTTCATACTTGTGATGTTTCATTAAAATCGGTTTAGACAGATGGACGTACAGACAGACATACATGTAATCCTTTCCATATGTGTAAAGTTTCATCAAAATCGGTTGAGGCGTTTCGGCCGAAGCCGATTTGCTCGAATAGACAGACAGTTCGTTTTCATATATATGACATATAACCCTCCGCTAGATTCAGGCTATCAAAGGCAAAAAGAATTTTTCCAATCCGACTGGTAGTTTCAGTGTTTAACGCATTCAAACAAACAAACTCTTCAGCTTTATAATATATATAATAATCTATTATATGGATTATAAGATAATAAGATAATAAGAAAATAAGATATTACTGAAAACCGTATCAAAGTCTATTGCGTGGATTGGAAGTAAAAAGTTAACGAACAGAGGCAGACAGCGAATTCATTTTCTCCCGCTATAGTTTTTATATTTCGATAAAAACTGCTAAGATATTAATTTAAATTGTATGGTGTAATGGGCAATTATAATACGCATGAAATGCTTAAGACAACTAACGTATTTAATTTGATAAGTATTTATATCACGTTTAAAAAACATCTTCGCAAATAGTACATTACCTTAGAACAAATTTGATTGTCATAAAAAAGGTTATAGTAAGTTAACCTTAAAAGATACACATATACTGTTGCAAACTTTTGGTTAGAACATTTAAAGGGGAACAATTCCGTAATACATGATTTTTGCTTAACATTAACCGTTCACGCAGCGCGCGCGACGGAAGCTCTCAAAAGGAATAATTTTTTTGTTTTTGCAACATTTTTCATTGATGCTCGACTCCCATTGGTCGTAACGTGATGTAGTATAGCCTATAGCCTTTCTCGATAAATGGACTATCCAACACAACTATAATTTTTCAATTTGAACCTGTTTCTGTTTCTGACCAACCAAAACCAAATTCCTGAGATTTGCGCGTTTAAACAAACAAACAAACGCACAAACAAACTCTTCAGCTTTATAATATTATAGTATAGACAATAACATCGAAGATAGAACCTTGCAATGTTAAGCAGTCTGAGCAGAGGATATTCTATCTATACTGCTCTTTGATTTTGCCATGGAAACGTATAACATAGAACCTTGTCAAAGCCCTTCCGTCCCTCCTTCCTTAAATTTGAAATTTCCAAATATTCCTTTCCTAAAAAATTTATACGTTATAGAATAAAACACTGTTCCAAATTTCGGCTTCCTAGACTTAGTAGTTTCGGCTTTATTTACGTTGATAGATCAGTGAGGACAAACGACAGACACAAAAAGTAGCTGATGTCACTCTTGACAACCTTCTTTCACGTCTGCAAAGGTTCATTAAAATCTGTTGAGCCGTTTTGAAAATTAACTTGAATAGACACATAGACGTACAGACAAACAGACGGACAAAAATTAGCGTATGCCACTTTTGACCACCTCTTTTTCATACCCGTGAAATTTCATTAAAGTCGGTTTAACCGTTTTGGAGATTAGCTCGAATAGACAGATGGACGTACATACAGACATACAAAAAGTAGTGTATTTCACTTTTGATCACTTCCTTTCCATATCTGTGAAGTTTCATCAAAATCAGTTTAGCCGTTTTGGAGTTTTGCTCAAATGGACAGACAGACAGATAGTACTATTTTATACATATAACGTATAGCCTTCCTCAATAAATAGACTATCCAACACAAAAAAAAAATTCAATTCGAACCAGTAGTTCCTGAGATTCGCGCGTTCAAACAAACAAACAAACTTCAGCTTTATAATATTAGTATAGATGTATTCAATTTAGAAAATAAATCTATAGAATATATAAACAAATACAACTTTAAAGTTAACAATAACAAACTGTTGCTATTTTAAGTAATTATTGTTACTTTTTCATAGCCTTTATAAAGTTTTTCTGTTTACGGAAAAACATTTAAGAAAAATATGAACTTCTATGCTTTCCAATTAAACTTAGTCAAGCTTTTTAATGGAATTGATTCAATTCCTTTTGTCTTCTTTTATATCCATCACTTTCCCTTCCGCTGCGTTCACCTGTAATTTCAAAACTAAAGTGAAAGTCTCGCGATAAATAGGCTCGTACCTATTAAGAAAAAGCCTTTATTTTGAAATCATTCACATCACACATCACATCACAGACACTTCTTATTATTTATTTATATGTACCAACAGATAAGAAGTAACTTAGATTACCGTCAAAGAATTATCTGTCTGTCAAAGAAAGTTCTATCAACATCGCTTCAGATATTCTGGACATCATCAGAGCCAAATATTCAGACAGGCAGACAGACAAACGCGATAATACGGTGTTCAGATGAACGTAGTCCAAATTTATAGAGCATGTTGAGCTTGCCGAACTAAACAAAAAGTTTCATGGGAGCAGATGGTGCAAACTAAAGGTTACCGAGAAAAATTTGTTTTAAGTTGAACTACGTTCAGCTGAACGCTCCGCTCCGTATATAATATACCCACCGCGTGTTCGGCTGAACGTAATCCAAACCAATAGCGCGTGTAGAGTTTACCAAACTAAATAAAAAGTTTTAGATGAGCAGATGGCTCAAACTAACGGTTACCGAGAAATACATGTTTAAAGTTAAATTTTTTAAGTTTTTTAATTATTTTTTTTAAAGTTTTTGTTTAGTTCTTTAAGCTCTACACGCTCTATAAGTTTGGACTACGTTCGGCCGAAGACCAATATAGCCTATGTCTATCTATCCCAAAGGTTCATTCTAAACATTAGTTGGCCGACTGAGAGGTTGACCGAGTAGTTAGAGATCCTAACTGCGCAGCCAAGGGTCGCGGGTTTGATTCCCGCCCGGGACAAACATTTGTGTGCATTAACATGTGTATTTGTTTGAGATGTAAAAGTATCTACATATGTATATATTATATCAAAAAAGAAAATATTTAAGTATGTACATCAGTTGTCTAGTACCCCATAATATAAGCATAATACTTGCTTACTTTGGGACTAAATGGCGCTGTGAGGGATGTCCCATATATTTATTATTATTATTATTAGTGAAAAATTTCTGAAATCGTATGAGTATAGGTAGGTGCAGAGATCCGATTACCTCTTACATTGAAATTTATTAACTTTACCTTTTTAAATTGGTTTTAATAGTGTATAAAATAACAAGCAATTAAGCTATTTTGTAGCAGTGCAGCTTGTAAATATAAACTTTGAATTTATTTATATTCTTCGCTCGAAAACTTCCTCGACTCATAATTTTTTATGTAATGTCATCAAAATCCATCGCCGTCATGCTCTACTGCAGGGGCTTAATCCTTCCCTCACGATGAGAGTGCATAGAGCTTAATCCACTCCGCTGCTCCAGTGACTGAGTCAACGTTAATATATGCACTTAAGTCAGAAAAAATCCACAGATCTTGCAGTCCCCGCAACCATCGGTTTCATTGAAAATAACCTACTCACAGATTATTTTATTTCATCGCCACGAAATCACGTGGCAATGCCACGATTTAAACTGCAGCCTCTGATATTCTTAAATGTTTTGAACTCGATAATGAAGCATTCGAACGAATACAGGCCGAAAGGCGATGACCGTAATGTTAACAAGTTCCCGATCGTCCATAAAATCTAATATGTGATGTCAAATTTCTTGTTCGATTTCCAACCGATTTCCAAAATTTTGGTCTCAAACTGTAGCTACCGATGCCCTCTAACTTATTGTATACCACTTCGAAATGATCCGACGAATACCCTCTGAAATATAGTAACTTATATCCACAAACACCAGTGATCGACCAAAAAATCTCATCTTTCGGAAATAATTTCTCTTACAATTACCAACCGATTTCCAAAATCTTGGTCTCAAACCGAAGCTACGTTAATGTCCAAGATACTATTTTTTTTGATTTTCGATATCGGTCCCCGTTCTCGAAATATTTTGGATTTAGTAAAAAAAAATCCGAAAAAATCCCGATTTTTTTAAATTTTCCAATTTTTTTTTCGAAAACTACCAAACCGATTTCCAAAAATTTGGTGTCATACGATGCGCAACTAAATTATAGATCTTTTAAAACTTTAAAATCACAGCTAGATTCCATACCCTTGGAGTTATGGCTAAAAATGCGTCTCCCGTGAAATGGATTTGATAGTCATTTCCAATGACAAAACTCATTGGTACAAGTCGGTTTTTGGGATTCGAAACACGACCTTTTAAACAAGAAGCAGACTCATCGCCACTCGGCTATCTTGCATCTAAAGTCATGTATTTTATGGATTTTAATAGGCCGCGTTCAACGTATTTTCGTGAGCAATGAAATGCGCGGGCAATAAAAAAATTACAGAATGAAGTTAGCCGTTAATGAGAATAAAGTCCACATACATGGTTTACATACACATCATAATTTATTATAAAAATCAGCGCGCCTTTTTTTCTTCGTTTTGTTTTGTTTTGCTTTCTATAACCACAGATTATTACTTAACCGTGTTCGTTTATTTTTTATTAAAAAGGCGATCGAAAATTATTGTCCACGAAATAATAAATAAAGACATCATAGATTTAAATTGCCCGTAAAATTGACATAAGAATGAGGAATAGTTAAAATTAAATACCTACCTATCTAAGTAAAGTTGTTAATATTTATAATTACTAATTTAATAGCTATTTATTTTGCAACAAATACCAGATAATTCGTTTGATCGTTAATGGAAACTATAAAATGACTATTTTGATCAAACTAATATCATTTTTCTGGAGTGTTCGAAAAGTTACAATGCAATATCAACGAATTATTCTATCGGTAAGTAACGAATTTATGAATATATATTTCATATTACATACATTTAAATATTTTTTCTGTTTGGGCGTTTAATGTTGTTTATGACTCTAATTGGAATAATAGCGATTTGTTTATTATCCTTTTGTTAATTTTTTCATACATCTGAACTAATATTTTTTGAACTTAATAATATTATCTTATAAAATGTAAAGCGTTAATGTTTTGTTTGTTACTAATAAACTCAAAAACTACGTAACTAGTTTTAAAAATTCTTTCACTTATAGAAAGCTAAAATATCAACGAGTGACATGGGCTGTATTTTATTTATTTTTAAAATTGGAAAGCCTTACGTACATTACAGTAATGTAAGCCAAGGTATCAAAAATGTACCTATAAAAGTCATTATTTGGAATGTGCTGCGAAAACTATTCATGATACATAAAATAATGTTCTACATGTTTATAGTACACATTATAAAATACGCGATACTATGTGACTTACTGTTATACGTAATTATGTTACAATACCGTTTTTGTCCAAATTATATAGTCAATCAAAACACTGGTTGAATCGAAAGATAATGACATTCATATCATGATATTAATCCTTATTCAACTAAATAATTTCTGGTTTGTGTATGGTTGCTTACGAGCGCGACTGACTAGTTGCGACCAAAGATCGTCTCTGCGTCTGTATTTGGTGACCGATGTCGCTTCAACGAGTGACGGCGTCTATTAAATTAGTCCGTCATTCTTCTTTTCCGATTAGCTCTAGAGATATGGCATAATGGAGTTTCAGGAGTCAGCACTTTTAAGCTGTATTCGCTATGAAAGCGAGAAAAATTAGACGAAGACGTCAGTACTGGGTACTGTGTAGAAAGTCGCAGCGTTGTAGCCGAGTCGCTCAAGCGTCCGCTCGCTTATCGTTGAGAGACTGAATAGCATGTCTGCCGCATGTCTTAGAATATACAAATTCTTGCAGCTATCCACAATCAAATTAATGGGTTCTAACCATGTGCCTACTATTTGATTTGTTTTTTACTACTGATATTACAGTTCCATCCATCGTGCCATCACATCAATATGTTCGATAATTATGACAACGACCTATATTTCAGTGCACTTGTACGGCCAGTATTTTTATTAGAACAGGAGTGGGTCCAACAGGATTCAAAAATCCTTTGTGCGATGGAACCACGAGAATTTGCAAATCCTGCTGGACCCCCAGGGGTAACTAAGCGGTGGGACTAACAGTGTGTAGCAAAAATGTTTAATCGCTTAAGCGTCTAGTCGCCCATGAACAGTCAACAGCCCTAAAGAAAAAAAAATTCTTGTTTCTAGTTAATAACTTACATGTTTTTTTACCTTCTCAGGTAGCATGTTTATCATGCTTGGTGCCACCAGCGCTCGGCACAGGTATCCTAACAACAGCAGCGGTTGTCAAAGGTGCTGTTTTGGCAAAAGGCGCTGCATTTGCCGGCGCTGGACTTTTAGCCAAAGGAGCGTTGTTGAAGGGCGCAGCGCTTTTAGCCGCTAATAGACCGATCTTAACCGCTAAACCTGTGTTAGTCGCTTCGAAACCCGTGTTAGTTGCTTCGAAACCCGTTGCGTTCGTTTCGCCCCCTTATACGGTATATTTTATTTTTATTAATTTATTAATTATTGACGGCTGTATTTAACCATTAAATTCATATACTATATTTAAAGAACGATTCGTTAAAATCAATTGAGTGGCTAGTGAGAAATTAAACGTTCAAAGATCATTCTGATACAGTTTTGACACAGCAGATGAAGTAAAATCACGAAAATTGAATAGCTTTAACTAGCATCAGGAAACTTTAAAGATGGAGTTAGTGTTTTCAGCGTTCAAACATCTGTCAGTTCACTTATACTAAATGGGTTATTATGTCCTGTCCACAGATACGGCTACACGGCTTGTTACCATTTTATTACATAATAAGTCTATGATAATAAGTATCTATGTATACATGGTGTTCAGCTGAATGTAATCCAAACGTATAGAACGTGTAGCTCTATACGTTTGGATTACATTAGCTCCATAGGTTCTATAAGTTTGGACAACGTTCAGACTAATACGCGGTATGTAGATAAATAAAGTTAGTCTATTTCTGTTCCATTCCATTCCATCAGCTCATCATACTCCACTACAGAGGCTTAGGTCTCCCCCCAGGGTGAGGGGGGCTTTGGAGCTTAAATTCACCACGCTGCTTCATTGCGGGTTGGCGGATTGTAACAACTGCCATCTATTGACAGCAATCGGGACCGACTGCTTAATGTGCTCTCCGAGGCACGGAGTCAGTGGTAGTTATGTACTTAAGTCACCCGTATTTGAAACAAGCCCTCAAGGCCTTATGAATTTGAAACACGTTCGCTGCGCTCGGGCTATCACAACACGGGCTATGTCTATTCATTTTTAGTATCTACTGATCAACCTATTTTATTCGAATTCGAATAACTCGAAAGAAACTAGAACGAAAATAGTTAAGACGAGATAGTTAAGTCGTCTGGGTGGTGGCAAACCATAATATATATATATGAAATGCACATATTAAATAATATGGCATGTATATAAGTATCATACACATTATACTCGTACATGCATATCGTATTATGACATTTAAATAAAATTGATTGGTTACATAGAGAATATGTAGCTGTAACTTTTTTGTGTCTACTTTGTAAGAATTAATCGGAACATCTCTCTCACTACAGAAACAATTTTTTTAGGTGGTGCAAACTGTCCCGCCCCCATTTCCGAGCGTACTGTTGGAACATCTGCAGGGTTTGTTTGGTATCGTGAAGAGCTCCTTAGCACAGAAAGCAAGCGGTGTAGCTGATCTGGTCTCCGCCTTGCTGAGGGTTAAAGCGTCGGCGCCTGTAGTTGTCGGGTAATTGGTGTAGAGTTACGAAATGTTGAAATACCGCCAACTTTTCTAAGCTCGCCTAGCGAAAGCAGCTTAATTGAGACAATGTTAGCTTTTGTGACATTCTTATAAAACATTTACAAATTTGAACAAATTTTTGTGCGCTAGGGATTTAAAAAGTACCCAATTAATATTGCTAATTTATAAACAGACTTAATTATTTAATGGAATTTATTCTGAATTTGGCACTATCTCGCAAAATCATATTACATTGTTTTATTTTATTAAATATAATTTTATAAAATATCGCTAAAAAGAATCGGAATCTGTACCCTGATAGATAAGAAGTTAATATTTGATAAGCGTTTATTTTTGATTTCTGACCCTGATTTATTATTTCATAATTGTATTTATTAGATATATTTATGTTGAGATTATTAAGCTGTCACACATAGAGGAACAATAAAAGGCAATTTCCACATGTGATACAGATTGAGAATATTATGTAAAGGCGTTTGATTTGTCAGTTATGTAAAAAGGAAGGAAAGCTTCAGTGAGATTTGAGGTATATTGTCTTAGTACTAGATCCCGACCTATTCATATACTATAAAATAAATATTTAAACATTACTAAAGAGGATTGGTACCCTAAATTCGGTCCACGCTATTTTGATTAAAATTGGTATTTTTTTTTATAAATTCAAACAACTTTTTTGTCATATGCATTTTGTACCAAAAGTTATTGCATGCTCCAAAACGTGTAACTTCCAAGGCATATTCCGATATCAGCAAAAGTATTAATAAATTATTATTGTTCTAATATGAAACAAAGTTTGATTTTAACCAGAACTCTTCAATTTTTTTAAATAAATTTTTGATGCCGACGATTTTATTTATTATTATATAATATAATTACTTTTATTTTTATTCGTTTAAAGTAAACAATTTTAATTAGAAAATAGACACGACCGAATTTATAATCATCATCATCAACAGCCCGTGTCTCTCCACTGCAGGATATAGGCCTCTCCCAAGGCTCGCCACTACACACGGTCCTCCGCCTTCCACATCCACTTACCCCGGTATGGTGCTTTAGGTCATCAGTTCACCTGGCCGGGGGGCGTCCAACACTTCGCTTTCTGATATGTGGCCTCTACTCGAGAACTCGTCTACCCCGTCGGTTGTCGGTTCTAGGGCAAATGTTACCTTACCATTGCCACTTCAGCTTGCTAATCACTTCGGCTATGTCGACAACTTTAGTTCTTCGACGGATTTCAGTATTCCTGATTTTGTTCATCAAAGAAATACCGAGAATAGAATTTATAATGCCAACCCTCTTTAGTTTATTAATATATGTCATAGTAAGTATATGAACAATATTTCGCCTGGGAAAAGAATAAGGGGTCCACAATATAGATCACGATTTTAAACCATTAGACAGTCTAGAAACGCCTTTATGCTTCCCTATAATTATATTTTCTCTTGTAAAAATTTTTATTTTTTCGTAATTTAAATTTGTAATTATTTTAAAATATAAACCATTTTTAAATTAGTACGAGCACTTTATTGTTAATTTTATTTTTACCGCTGTCAATTTTTATTTTATGCTATATAATTTACACGATCTGTTTTGATGCAGCACGCTGAAGAATTTCAAAATGAATATTTCAGTGGCACCGCCCTCGTGGCGAGAAATGGCGATTTCACTCTTTTTATCTATTTAATATTATACAATTAAAAATAAAACGTTTTAAACATTCGACTATCGCGCTGAAGGCCAAACTTTTCCAATAACTCTGTTTGAAGATAAATAGAGCCACTTTACAAAAAATATATGTTTGTTATGGGCACATTTCTACCTATTTCTTAATAAAACATTAAGAGTTAGGTATTATAAATATTCTTTTGCAATGTTTTCAACTGACATTATATCATTAGTTTCGACGCGTTTGTCAAAATAATCTATTGAAAACTATTCAAACTTTCAATAATGTCAATTGAAAACTGGACAGGCTGCGTTGCACCTAAATTGTATAAAACAAATGTTTCAAACAATGTACTATACCTGGTGTTCGGCTGAACGTAGTCCTAACACAGAGAGCGTGTAGAGCTTACGGAACTAAACAGAAACTTAAAAAAAAAGTAGCCGTCAGTTTGCGCCATCTGCTTGCTCACTTGAAACTTTTTGATTAGTTCGGTAAGCTATACACGCAGAATTAGTTTGGACAACATTCAGCCGAACACCAGGTGTACAATACGTATTACGATAATTTATAAAATAAATTCTTATTAAAATGGTTTTTTTTTGCAGGGTAACGTATCCCGTTCCCGTCGTCGAAAAGGTTCAAGTCGTCTCTTAAACTGAAAGTAACAATGAACTGTAATAAATGTAATTTAAATTACATGGTATTATTATTTCTAAAGCACTTTTTTGCCTACTTTTTGACGTGATAACGTCTTACGCCTGATCTTTAAATAATAATCTGGGACATCTTACATACGGTTATCTAGTAACCGAACTAGGCAGAGCCTACTATGAAATTGGTACCGACCACTAATACATATACTGGATGACTTTAATATTTTATTATATTTTTTACAATACTTATTCTGTCATTATTTGGCTGAAACGGCTGATTCAGCCAAATAATGATTTTTCTGAAATTTTGCAAACATAAAGAGGGCGTAGTCAGGAGTGAAAAACAATTTTTTTATCTATATTAATAAAATTTTAGTATCTGTCTGTCTGTTCCGGTTTACCTCGAAAACGGCTGACCGATTTTGGGACCGACTTGTGAGATAGCTATTCTACATGCTCAAATGACTAAATGAATGTTGATGAAATTAGGTAGGTATAGAGATTTCTTAGGTAGTTAAGTTGCAGAATTTTCTAAAAAGTGTCATAATATTCTGGAGCGTCGCGTCCATTTATCTGTGCCGGTACAACTGTGTAAAACGCGGGTGGAAAGCTAGTATAGGTATCTACAATAAAATAGGTCTGTTCTTAGGCTTCTCGTTTCACATGATACGTTTACCGTCTGCCGTCATCAGACCGCGGTTTTGTTTTTTAGTCAGAAGCGAATCTACATACAAACACCTACGCACTCGACCTAACGCGCAGATAGTGCCGAGTTGGGAAGACAACACAGAAGGTGCAGCTCGACCAGCTAAATGACATCCTCAACCTATACTCAATAGAGTGTAGCAAGGGCAGTTGGAGCTGGACGGCACGACTGTGAATAAACAAAGCAGAAGCCATTCGAGCAGAAGACCGCGGTGGAAGCCGTGTTACCAGCCTTTAGTTTCGAGTCATTCAACATCATTAAATATGTTTGAGTCCGCTCGCTCTCGGAATTGAATGGCTCATGTGATTTTGTAAATTATATATAAATATAGACCTTTCTTCACAGCCCTCGTGTTTAAGAGGTTACCTTACCTTAAAAGGAAAAACAACCCTTATTGGATCACTTGATTGACTATCTGTCTGTTTGTCAAGGCCCTTTTTCTCAAAGAACGCAATAAAAAATACGGTCAATTTGCCCCATATTTTGACATTCACAGTGATCGTTATTCGAAGATTCTAAAATCAAATAGGTAATTAGAATGAAAAATTTTTGCTTTCCTGAATTCTTGAAATTTACTACATTTTTGTAAGTTTATAGTCAACTTTTCTTGTTGTGGCAATATAATAACAATAATAAATCGTTTATAGCCAAAAAAAGTTTTATCATTTCCTACTTTTACATTTAATGGCAAAAGGGATCGGCTCAGCATGCTGATGGCTGCCACGAACGAACATGACCATCGCTGATATTCTGTGGCAATATGCACATATATATATATATATATATATATATATATATATATATATATATATATATATATATATATGATATACACATAGATGTTGCCGTATATATTTAAAAAAAATGAATAACCGTCCAATCTTTCATATATCTGTATTCTTTCCTTAAAAATATTGTGATTTGTATGACGAAATTAAATATGGGAATTTCACCTCTAAAGCGAAAAAGTGGTTATTTAACCGCTATTTTATGATGGTTTTTTTTTGGAATGAAGAATTGTAAATATTTGTACGCCCTCGAATTTTTGCGCCCCGAACAAATGTTCCTTATATTTTTTATTTACTTCCTTCGATATCGACAGGTTCGGAGTAGAATAAACATTAAATCCGATCTGATGATGAAAAGGCTACAAGCTGCAAAATCATTATACTATTTAGCAGTCACGTAAAATCCACCTGAAGTAAGTTTGGTGGTCGATTTCATAATAATCAGGTATGAAAACTGCAAAAAAAGTTGCATGAATAATCAGCCCGAATTAAGGTTACGTGTATCCGATTGTTGGTTACATTATATGCTTCATAGATTTTAAATAATTACCTGGCATCAATTGATAGTTTCAGTGGGTAAGTTGCTGAAAATATCTTGAAGGATTAGAAAGATAAAAAGTTAAATAAAAGTTACGAAATATTTGTATTATAATACCTGGTAGGTAGATCTCACACACGGCCATCTATGTCCTAAAGTAGGCGAAAGCCCGTGTACGGCGTGTTGGCTGAACGTAGTCCAAATTTATAGAACGTGTAGAGCTTACCGAACTAAACAAAAAGTTTCAAATAAAAATAAGAAAATTATTAAAAAATCTACGAATTTCGAGCTTCTTGCAACTATCGAAAAACATTGAAAATGAACATCAAAAATAAAAACTAATAACACATTTTTATCAAACAATTTTATTAAATTTATCAAAAAGTTATGAATTAATTTTCCAAAATTTGATAATATACGATGCTCCGCGAGCTCCGGCATCGTTTAACACTAACTATCGTTTAACCTTTAAGCTTTCGTCTACCTTTTTATAACTTTCTGAAATATAGCTAAATCTCACTCTCCGGGGTATCTGATCTGATAATCATTCAATGACACTTACCATGTGGGCACTTACCCAGCCCACAGTTTTCGACTAATTCCAAAATCTCTTTTTCCAAACGGCCGACAATCTATTTGCTTCGGGAGATTTTTTTAATTTTTTCGATATTGGCTTTCGTTTTCAAAATAATCAACTTTTTGTCCGAAAAATCAAAGAAATTCGTCTTTTTCACCATTTTCGATTTTCTGAAAAAAGTTGCGGACCAATTTTTGAAAATTTGATCATATGATGCCCCACAAGCCCCTGCATCTTTTAATACTTCTGCCTTTCGTCTACCATTTTTTTAAATTTGGTAAATATGGATGAATAAGATGCGCTGCTATCTATTATGTTATTTTATGGTTATTTTTATTCAACCTTTGCATTTTTATTTTTTATTTTTCTTCTTTCTTAGTAAAGATAGCCACTGGGATGTTAACCGCTGGCTTATGTTACTCATTACTTATAGATGACAACAATATAAAATATTTTGTAATTTAGTAAATGTAATGTAATATTTATCTTCGTGCTAAGTTTCAGATTTCACACATCGTTCCACTTACCATTGCCAGTTAATAAATCACCGTTGGTGAATTAATTTTATTCAAATATCTCACCCAACCCGATGTGTCGGTGGCGCGCACGCATCGTCTTCGTATATAAACTGATTTTCGAACAGTTATTACATTCAGCCGCTCCTCGTACCTCAACTATACCATACCATGTTCCGTCTCACGGTAAGGCCCTTTTGTCAAGGATCAATGAAAAAATGCTATTAGAATAATATGTATTTTATTATTAATTATTCTAGATTGCTTGCGTCGTCGCTTTGGCGTACGGAGCGACCGGTGATGGTTACGGAAATTACGGTGAGTACTAAATTACTAATTTGCATGTCACCCGCCAATAAAATTTATGGGATTTATTGGTGCTAATAGGGAGAGGGGAGTCCGAATTACCTCGCTCACCTCATATTTTTGGTCCCTGGGATCCGGACTGAAGTTGGGACCTTTGTTTTTTGAGACATTTTGGCTTTAGTAATACCGTTTCGGAATTTTTTTTAGCATTGGAAAATGCTATTCTAATCGTTCTGGGCTAAGGCCCGGTTTTACGGGATAGTGCAACATCGCACTTATGTTGCCAATTTTGGGGATAGGAGGTTTGAAGAAAGCTCAAATGACGCGGAATTACAAGAGCTATCGATTGGCATCAAAATTTTGAAAATCGGTTAAGTAGTTTTTGAAATTTTTTCGAAAAACGAAAAAATTGTCGAAAATTTGCTCAAATGTCAAACTTCAAAGTCTCAAATCTCAAAAACGAAAATCGGTAGCGACAAAATGAAAAAAACCAGTGGGGAAATTTTAGTTGGCTGTCGAATAAGTTCAAAATTTTAGAAACGGTCAACGTGAAAAAATGTAACTTTTTTTTCGCGCGCGGCGTCTATGAGTCGTGCTCTTCGACGAGTCATTTACCTCGCCTGCTCTACCTCTACTATACTAAAAGCCGTGTTCACCGATAAACAGGTGTTTAGAATTTAAACTACTGTTTAAAACCATATTGGTTTACATATTTATTTCCTTCTTCCCATGTTTTAGTATTTCTAAATTCATTTTCCAATGCCGATCGATAGTTACGCGTAGTGTGAAATCTGTAGATTGTTTCGGAGTTTCGCTTATGATATTTTTGGAATGTTTTGGGTGGGTTAGAGCCCTGGTCCCTTGTAGAAACTGATACTTTTTGGTTCCCATGAGCACCTAAGATGGTCAAGTTGGAAAGAATTATGTGAAAATTAAAAAGTCATTTTTAACATTGTTATCTCGAGAACTACTGATCTTTGCATAGTGTGTTTGAGCTTATTGGGATCATCTTAATGAGATCTTTCCTCGGGGACGGTCTTGAGGACCTGGTCACGCAAAAGTGCGCGATTTGTCGTCTTTGAGTACTTCTTTCCGTTCTTGACTGGATTATAATAGGATTTAATAATTTTTAGAAAATGGCAATTTGGTTGTTGCGGGTTTTAAATGGCCAGTGGTCTCTGGTGTTCTGAATTAATAATTTTATTCTTTATTGAATAGTAAATATTTTACTATTTTAGAAATTTGTTTTACTGTTTATTTTTTCATACGTTTATTTTAGAATAGCACTAAAATGCGTTAGTGTTAACTCCTCGTCATTTTTATTTTTTCTGTTTATGCGAGCAGTGTGATACGCCTAGAACTACGATGGTCTCTATGTATTCTGTCAATAAAATGAACATGAATATATATCGGTTACAGGTTTTGTGCGGCCCATAACAGTCGCGCAACATGGATTGGTTGGTGGAATAGCTGTGGCGCCCGTCGGCATAGGCGTTGCCACAGCACCACTCTCTAGCGCTCACGCTTTGGCTGGTGCCGCGGAGTCTGCCATTCATAGCGCTCGAGCTGCAGAAGCTGCAGCAAGGAGTGCACAAGTGAACGCCATCTTCAATGCGCAAGCGATAAACATGGAGCGTGTGGCCAACATCCAGCGTGCGAACGCGGCCGCTGCGGTAAACGTACACGCTTCCCATGCCGCTTCTTCGGCCGCTCACGCAGGCGCCAATGAAATCGCCCGCGCGGCAGAAGCAGAGCGAATCGCCAACGCGGCTCGCAACCAAGCGATCGCTATTGCGAATGCGCGTGCCGTTGAGGTGAATTAATAAATTAAAATATTTATTTCTTCTCATACAGGAACAAAGTGCCTAGTACTACCTACCTACTACTTACCTAGTACCAAGTACCTAGACTGCAGCGAACGATACAGCAAAGGATGCGGTGTCTACTTTAACTATGAAACAAAGAGCGCCGTGACTCTGTGAGATCGTGTTTCGCAATAGATATATTCCTATTAAACCTAATACGTAATGCCGACTGAGAGTTTTCGTTTAAAAATTAGATTAGATAACTGTCAAATGCACAGACTTATATGTACCTAAGGTACAAGTCGGTGGTCAAATGTTTTCATATAAATAGCCAATAGACTGCAAGCAGTTAACTGCGAGTAATATATTCCCGTAGCCTTTGATTATATTTATCGGTTATTTGACGTGTTCATTCAGGTGACTAGACTGGCGAATGCGGCACGAGCGCAAGCGGCGGCGGTGTCTGTAAGTGCGGCACAAGCACAAGCCTTAGCGGACGCGATGGCGCGTACCGCTCACGCAAACGCCATCCGAGAGGGCTCCATAGTGGTCGGGCCAGTGGCAGCGCCGGCTGTGGTGTTGGCGGGAGCGCCGGCTATAGCCCTGGGCGGCGTTGGCGGCTACGAATTAGGCGGTCACGGTTTGGGTGGCCATTGGTTGGGCAGCCACGGATTTGGCGGGCGCTACCACAATTAAACTCCCCACGACATATCAGTCGTTATAAGGATTTCCCCATAGTGGAATTGTTAATATTTAATCGGCTTTCATACCGGCATCGTCATGAGAAAAGTGCTCATCAGTCGAGCAATAGATGTAACGAGTAACACGAACAGGAAAAAAATATGCGTCAGTGGAGATCATGGTTCCTGTAACGTAATTGTGATGACGCGTAATTTATCTTCCTCGGTTTCTTCGTATTTATGATGATCTCGATCATCAGTTGTTCTACTGATGCTGAATCATCATATTTTTTAAAGAACACTTTCTTCAGTGCAGAACGACATATTCAAACGAATCGATTTCTGTGGTGCCAATGCTGTATAGTTGATGTATAGTGTGGTTGTACAATTCTACATTCGATAAGTAGATATTGCATATCCTTAAAATAAATATTTTTGAGTGCTTTCATTGCTGTTATTACTTCATCACAATAGTATAAAAAGGCGTATTTATTTGTGTTTATTATTTACCTAATAAAATTATCAACTTTATCAGGTGATGTTTAAAGTTTCCAAACTTTTACTGTCTTAATGTTCAAAAAATTATATAATTTTTTGACCAATCAATCAATAAAATCATAATAACGTAACTTAATCTTGAAAAACATCACAAGAGTGAATTTATTACTTTGTGGAAAAACGTCACCACAAAGGCGTATTCAAAAAGTGCTGGTTCCTCTCAGATGAATACACAATAAGCTGAGGGACGCTCTTTTTTAAAAAATTATAAATTTTTTTTTAAACAATAAGTGCTTAAAAATTTATATTATTGAAACAAACCGATAAGTAAGCTGTTACACCCATGGATCTTTATCATCTAAGTAGTCTGATATTTTATTGTAGTTTTAAACTTGTTAAGGGGTAGATCATTAATTTCAACTGGGATCTTATTGTAAAAGCGTATACACTGCCCTTTATAAGATTTTGTGATTTTATTGAGGCGGCTAACACGGCGATCACAAATTTTTTTAAATAATACAATTATTTTATTTCCTTAAATTTGTCTCTAAGTGATACTCTAGGTCTTAGTTTATGAATTGCTCGAACAGCTCGCTTCTGCAACACGAAGATTGTATTCACATTGGCAGCGTGTCTCCACAACAAAATGCCATAAGTCATCAAACTATGAAACCTACTGAAATACACCAATCTCGCGGTTTCTATGTCCGAAAGGAAGCGAATCCTTTTTACATCGTAAACTGCAGAACCGAACCTTCTTGCCAAGTTAGTGATATGAGGATCCCACTGCAATTTCACATCCAATGTGATTCCCAAGAATACAGTAGACTCCACAAGGTCCAATTTTTATTTTAAACAAAGGCTTTACAAGCCTCTGCATCTTTTGACATCACTGCCTTTCATCGACAATCATAAATTTGGGAAATATAGACAAATTACACTCCCCCACGAAAACGATCTGATAAACATTTTCAATTTTAAAATCACAAACTATTGTTCTGGGGCATTAAAAACCAGTTACTTACATGTGCTTACAGTATAATGAATGGCCGTAAGCACACTGAAAACCTGTCACTGTCCTTATTGTGGTCTTAAGGATTCTAAATTAATTTATAGAAACCAGTGATAGAAACAATAATCATTCGAATTTACTATAAAAGTACGAAATGACTAGAAGCCCTCTTCTGCATTTACCGCCTAACCACTCATACTCTAGCTAGCTGGTGTGAGATGACAAGTTTTAGTCCGAGTTTCAGTGCGCAAGGTCCCCACGTGCCGGTCTGCACCCCCGTAACGATTACTGTGAATTGACATATATTTATGCTCATTAAAACCAAACGCTGCTGTCAAAACAATTTACTCTATGGAATTTACAATACATCACCAACATTATACGCACAGACAAAACACAAAACTTTCTGGTTTTTTAAATTATTTTAATACAATAAGCACATTTTTATAGGGTAATTTATGTTTGTTTATATATTTTTAGTAATACTCTATTAAGTTGTTCAATATCCAAATTCCTTATATCCACCACGGTGAGTCGGTTGCGCTAGTGTGGAAGAAGGTAAACCCGATCCGGGCAAGCCAACTGCAGGGTTGTTAGAGTTTTGTTCGGGGCCATAGAAACCTTGATTGGAACCAAAAGAGCCTTGTCCGGGTCCATATGGGCCTTGACCGGGTCCAAAAGAACTTTGGCCAGGTACAAAGGGACTCTGACCGAGTACAAAGGCACCTTGATCGGGAGCGGAACTTGGATTAGAACCATAAAGACCCTGACCGGGTCCACCCGAGCCTGAACTGGGTCCATAGGTGCCTTGACCGGGGCCAAATGAGCCAGGATTAGGTCCATAGGTACCTTGACCGGGGCCAAGAGAATTCGAACTGGCTCCGAAGGTTCCCTGACCGGGGCCAAGTGAACCTGGATTAGGACCAAAGACACCCTGACCAGGACCAAAAGGCATTGAACCAGACCCGTAAGGACCTTGCATAGGTCTGGATTGACTTGGGCCGAGTGAATATGGCCCTATACCCGGGCCATACGGTCCTGGGCCAGATCCGTATGGGCCTGTACCAGGTCCATATGGGCCTGGTCTTGGAACAAAAGATCCAGGTCCTGTCCCATAAGGACCTGGACCAGGGCCGAATGTGCCTGTACTAGGGCCAAACGAGACTGTGCCCGGTTCATATTGGCTTGTAGCGGATCCATATGGGCCTGCAGCAGGTTGATTAGATCCTTGTGGGTTAGAAGAAGCGCTAGGAAAAACTAGTCCAGGTTGACTACCTCCAGAAGGCAATTGACCCAGTCCATTTTCTCTATTGATCCCTTGCCCTGCATACTCCGTCAATGGTAGGGTGCTTTGATCGCCATTCAGTTCAGTTTGGGAATCTTCCATATTTTTCGCACGAACTTCAGTTCCGTGGTATTGGTAACCTGAAAATATTTAATGTATTTTGTTAACCAAATAATTTCATATTCCAATACAAAATCTGCGCACAGACTTGCCCCGCTGGAAATGTACTGTAGATAAATAGTAAACACAGTGAATTTTACTTAAAGGCAAATTTTATTTATTTAAAAAAAAAGATGCCACTGCATTCATAGGATTTCGCAGTCATTTTTTAGAGCCGGGAATCGAAACAAAAGAAAATTAAAAAAAAAATCTTTGTATTTTTTGGCTCCAATCAATGAGGTTAATCTTGAAGATTAAATCTCTTTATTGAACACTAGTTTTACTAGGACTAGTAGTCCACGTGAACGGAGCTGTAAAATAAAATATAGATAGCCCATGTTACTAGATAATAATGTACCTTTCTACAAGGGAAAGAATTTTTTATATCAGTTAAGTAGTTTTTGAGGTTATCTGTGACAAACAAAAATCAAATCTTTTCCCGGTAATATTAGTACAGATTATTCGTCAAATAATTCTTTACCTTGTAGAAAATAGATTTTATTTCGTACAACTTTATAGGAATTTTTAAAATGTTTTTCGAGTGCATATTATAATTAGGTAACGTAAACTAAGATAGTATAAAATAAAAAGAAAGTTTTTTTTAAGTGCCTAAGTAGCGGTCATGGTTTTGCATAGGTATATAGCATCACAGATCATTTATAGAATACGTTGCAAAAATTTAATATAAATTATAAAATTATTATGTTTACTTTTTGCTTATCTCAAAACATATAGTGACCCACGTATAAACAATTAGAAATTAATTGACTGACCGATTAACCGAGAGGTTAGAGACCTTCGAGAGGTTAGAAATTCCCGCCCTGGACAAATATTTGTGTGCATAAACATGTCTATTTGTTCCGTATCTGGGTGTAAAAGTATCTATATATGTATTTATAACGATCGCTTAGTCTAGTGGGTAGTGACCCTGCCTAAGAAGCTGGATTCCCGGGTTCGAATCCCAGGTCGGGTCAGTATTTATATGATGAATATTGATACCGGTACCGGGTCTTGGTTGTTATATGTATGTGGTGTCTTCGCTTGGTTCCCAAAATACAAGCTAGTGCTTAGTTTGGGGCCTAGACATTGTTGTGATGTATACGTCATTATGATTATTATTATTACTACTATAATTAAAAAGAATATATAAGTATGTGTATCAGTTACCTAGTACCTCATAATACAAGCATAATACTTGCTTTCTTTGGGACTAGATGGTGTTGTGTGGGATGTCCCAGATATTATTATTATAACGTTATAATATTTTCAATACATTTGCTATTAATACGGTCTTTATGACATCGAAACTTGTACTGTAATGTTGTATTTTACAGTACTAGGCCTTTTTACTTTAGATCAATCACAAACGATTTTCTCATGATTTTCTTTGTGACGCATGCGTAAATTGCGAAAAGCAACTCGCTTGCGCCATTAGCTCCGCCATTATTACATTTGAAGTATTATTTTAATTATTTTAATCGGAAATGTATTGAAAAATGTCGTATGATGCTCGTACTCAGTAAGCTGGCTATTATAGTCATCGGTTTATTATAAGTACTCGGCTTCGCCTCGTGCCTATAAACACCTCGACTATAATATTGAGCCTACCGTACTTGCATCATGATGTACTATTCTAAATGTAAAAGTTTGTTAACTTGCCTTGACAGCTTAATGTGAGGACTGCAATCAATAAACAACGTAGCTGAAAAAATGTAAAAGAATTATTAATTTTTGCTTAACATATATTTTTAGCATGGAGATATTAATTCATTTTCGCGCGTTGCACCCTATGGAGCAGGCATGAAATAATTTTTGTATCAAAACACGTGTTGCCAATGTTTTAGGGGATGTTTTCGATTGCGACATGACGAGACAGCTATGTCATAAAATGTCGCAATTCACCAAAATGTATACGTTTAAAAGAATATTTTTTAGCATAGATACGAAGCGTGTATCTGTGTAAAATTTTTACTACAAGGTTAAATATAAAATACTTCATCTCTATTAAGATCTGTGGTTAAGATTTATCCTAACTGTGGAATCTACTAATCCTGTGGAATATTTATCATATTCCACAAGCCTACCAAAACAAGTGTTCAAAATATTGATGCGAAAACATTGTTGTAACCATGTTGTGACAAAGAGTAATAATAACAGCTCCATGTAGAGCAATATATTAATTAAATCAATTATTTTTATAATCATAGCGATATCACATTGTGATGACAAAAGTGTGAGCAAATATACTCCGTAGACCAGTTGATGTTTTGAATTTTAGCTGTGGAGTAGAATTTTGTTTTATGACATGTAATATTTCATGAGTGATTCAACAAAATGTTTGTTTAAAACAATGGCATTTTGACATTTTGCTCAAGTTTTCGATCGTTTTGAAATATGAGACGCTACATCCGGATAATTATTTTATCTAAGATTATAATATATATATATAGATC
This sequence comes from Luffia ferchaultella, assembly GCA_949709985.1. Lineage (NCBI taxonomy): Eukaryota > Metazoa > Arthropoda > Insecta > Lepidoptera > Psychidae > Luffia > Luffia ferchaultella. Next base: position 19,502,633 of record OX453255.1, on the reverse strand, counting down.
GGTTTTTGTGTTAGCGTTTAATTGAAAGAGGTTAAAAAAGTGATGATACAACAGAATACAACAATAAATACTCCTCAATAATTCCTTTTTTGAAAACTTTCCCAATTGTTTATAAAACACGATTTAATTTAATCTCTAATGGCGTTAGTGTATTATTCCGGTCTGCCAAATGTGGAAATTCCTTCATAGCTGTTCCAGACCTGAACATACTGACAGATTATGTCAAATTCCCTTTTATTCTTTCCATGATTATTTCACGTAAGAAAGGGCTGCACGCATGAACGCCTCTACAAACGATCTTAAACGATTCGGATGTTCATACGCATTTTAATCTTGGTATGTTTTGAACTTTGAATTATAGTCTCATTTGAAATAGAACTAGAATGGTATAGAGCCAAACTTTAAAATTTCTATAAACATCCTAGTTATTGAAATTTTGTAATAGTTATAGAAATGTAAGAAGTTTCAAAATTTTAGCTCTAGACCAACTTATTTCTAAACCAAACTAAACTATAATTCAAAATAAACCATAAATAAAATGCATATTAACGTCGTAGTCGTTTAAGAGCGTTTGTTCTTAAGAGCGAAACACAGAGAACGATATAACAGAATGGCTAAACAAAGTAAGCCTGGGCGTACTTTGATTGGCTTACACTCTTGTACCTATGACGCGGACTCTTGATTGTTTTTTACATCTATGAATATAACTTTAGAAAATATTTTTGGAATTCTTATACATATACCTGACACGAATTGTATAAAGTTTTAAACGTGGTTAATTAACTTATGCATTTAAAACTAGTTTTATTATATAGTTTTTTTTTATTGTCCAGGAATCGATTAGCTTGTTCTGTAGTTATTATTATTTTACGTTCACTCCCTGAATTTCCTTTGGCAGACAAAAAGAATTAAAGGAAACGGAAGAATCCACGGATTTTTTTAAGCAAAGTAGTATCATCTAAATTGCTTTTGCAATTAATTTTAAAAAGAATATACAGAGAGAAAGATTTCGAATTTCGATAATGTTATCATACCTACGGATGCGGATAAAATTACGCCTGTTTCACAGAGGGGTAGACAGAGACTGTACAGCCCTTACATACCTTTTTCGCATCGACATTCGATCGTTCAATGCAGGTTCGGATGTGTCGGATCCTGACGATTGCTTCATTTAGGCGGCCAATAAAATAGCATTTTATTAATAGAGCCAATTACATGTGAATTTTTGATTACTCCACTTGAATTGCCGTCTGAATGCAGGGATCGTCAGTGGGCGGTGCCGATGATTTCGAAAACGTCGCCAGTTTAGTCAACATACGTTTCTCTAAGACGCCCCTTACCGACCCTTCCATTACACAGATCTGCTCATCGCTTCTATTTCGATCTAATTTCGTTCATCCCTTTTTAATAATGTGTTTAGATATACAACTCACTTTTAAAGACGCCATTTGTAGAAGCGACTGCAGGCGTGTAGTCCGCAGATTGTAATAATCTGTTATGTGTGTTAGTATATAAATAATATGTTATCGGCTGCTCTGTAACCCCAATTGAGATAGTTGATGTATTTCCACGAAATTATAAAAACATGTGGGAAGGAGTAGGTAAATACAAGCGTAGATGTTTTCGTTATCCAAGGGTATGGTGCATCTGATACACCGTATACAAATATGCGGTGATATAGTACGGAACCAAATTGTATTCAAAATTTAAAAAAAATCTTCAATGTAAGCAACCACTTATTGATATAGTACAGTCAATGAAGGCAGAAATCAGCTGCAACCTCCGATTTCGTTGAACCTCCATAGATTTAGATGAAAATATGGGATTGAGTATGTTTTACCCTCTACTTTAAAAGTGACATATGCTCGTTTTGTGCTTTTTGTATTTTAGAGGTGAAATGCACCCCTTTTGTTAAGAATGGGAAAAAATGCAGATTTAACCATTCTGGCTTAAGTAATTGTGTTTAATTAGATAAAATGAATGTTTTTTTAATATTTATATGGATGATTTATGATTTTAATTAATTTTTCAACCCTTTTAGCAACCATCCCTTAAACTACCCTATTATTGCAGAATCGCTGTAAAAATTGGTTTCAAAAGCTTTAACCTAATAAATAGTACATTACTGAAGTGAAATCTTCTTTACTGAGTATTGAAATATTATTTATTCATTGCGAAATTTTTCACCCTCAAAAACTACCTCTAGTCATAATAATAATGGAATAATTTTTTTTATCAGCTTTAATTAGTTAGAATCTTTTTTAATAGTTACAATAAATTTTATTAATATATTTCAAACTTTATTAATATTATTCAATTCACATTCTTTAAACTACGACTTCAAACTACACTTTGTGTAAAAAGTGATGAAAAAGCCAGTTGCAAGTATTCCTCTCAAATGTAATATGCTTCGAAAATATTTCTTTAAAAACTATATTCTGAAATGTAAATGACAATTCTATAACTTTTTTTTTTAATTTTTACACAATTCTTTGGATAATTATGAAACGAATTTTTAATTAGTAGTCAGAGAGTACTAAACTACTAAAAAATACCACATGTATTTTAGTCCACTTTTGGAAATATACTGAAATATTCAATAGACGAAATAAGCATACAAAATCTCTGCTCCATAATTTTTTTCAAAAAAAATATAATTTGTTTTTTTTACAATAATTCCGTAAATTTTTAAAATATCAGGTTCATCTAAAAACCATTTAAAAGGTAATTTCAAGAGCTATAAGATCGTCTTAAATAAAAATTTTTAAGGCCTTTTTTTAAAGATAAAGGGTTAAAGGCTCCCGGTTACATGGTTCTAGCAGTAAAAGTTAGGCTCCTTAGAGCCTTAGAGACGCTTACGTCTATTAAAAAAAGAACTCGAATTTCGTTGATTGTAATTTTTTACGAATATCCAATATTTTTGAAGTTATTTTCAAGAGAAAATAAAATTTACGAAAATTCTAAACCGGGCAAAATTTTTGAGGTCATCACTTATGCTAAAAAAAGAGAGTCTTTTAAGGATAACCGTAAATTTGAATTTTTGTGGAAATGGTGAAGATTTTATTTTTCGTTTTTTCCAAAAAAAATCGAAAGTGTCATCTTATTTTTATGATAATTTGCTCAATTTTGATGCTATTAACTTTTTACAATGCTCATTAGAAAGGTATTTTTAAGTACTTTTAAAAAGTTTTTAGAAAGTATACGTAATAAAATGCATCGGTTTCCCGTTATTTAAGTTTCAATACTTGAATTTAAGTACTTGCCGAAAAAATCGTGATAGTCGTGATAGACAGTCGTGATAGCCCAGAGCGCAACGAACCTGTCTCAAATTTATATAAAGCCATAAGGCCATGGTTCGAATCCGGGCGTGTACCAATGAGTTTTACTGACTTAAGTACATTAACTATCACTGACTCCGTGCTTCGGAGAGCACGTTAAGCAGTCGGTCCCGGGCGCTGTCATTAGATGGCGGTCGTTGCAATCCCCAACCCGCAGTAGAGTAGCGTGGTGGATTTAAGCTCCAACCCCCCCTCACCCTGGGGGAGGCCTAAGCCCCTGCAGTAGAGTAAAATGGGCTGATGATGATGATGACTCGCCGAAAAAAAAAATACATACAATTAAACTCGACAATGGCAATTTGAACTAATATTATAAGGTTTTTCAAAGTAGTAATTTGTTTGTTTATTTATTAGCTTAAATTTTGGTAATGACATATTTTTTGTAAAAACTCATAGTTTTTGAATTATTTATGAAAAACCATGTATTTTTACCATGAAAAATCACAATCTTTGATCTTTAATAACTAAGAAAGTATTGATTTATCCAAAAAAATTGATATAACAAATTTTGCTTAGAATTTGTGTCTCTATCGATTCTCATAGTTATTTTTTTAAAATAATTTTCACCCCCGAGAAGGGGTGGCATCCACCCCCAGGGCAAAAGCGCAAGTTGACACTAAGTCACGTTTGTTTCTTAAGGTATCCCCCACCTACTCACCAATTTTCATGAAAATCGATGGAGATTCAATGAAATCGGATGTGAAAACCTTCATTGACTGGACTAATAGTCATGATGCATGTACCACCGGTCCTGAATACTACACTAAAAAAAGTGGATAACAAAACTAGTTATGTTAACCATGAAAATAGCAAAACTTTGATAATTTTTAAACAAAGTTAGTTAATATGTAAGCTACTGGTTGGTAAGCTGTTACAACTGAATGTGATTACATATAGCAGTAGTTACGCTGTCACTCTTTTTAGGTAACTAATAACCAAAAACTTTTTTCTATAGAAGGAGAAGAACCGCCAAGAAACTACCACCGGTATTTTTTCATTATCATTATCAGTTTTATATATTTTTTTTCAGTATGGAATGCTTAATACTAATACATTAATGACCATTTGTTATTTTCATTTAAATATTCCTTGATAGCTTTTTTGATGAACTGTAATTTTCTTAAACTGTTTGCTATATAAATGTAAACTTCCATTAGAAGTCCATTAGGTATAAAAACGACCACAAATGCCCATTTCTTGTTTGTTGTTGATTGTTCTTGTTTGTTTTGTTTTGTTTTTTCGTTTGTTTGTAATGGAATCTTAGAACGCGATTTTCACCTACTTCCACTGAAACTATCGGGCTGAAATTTGAAAGACATATGTAACTTCGAAGACAGTACACTAAAATTATAAACATGACCTGATGCTGCAGCCAGGGTTGTCTCCTCATGATGACAGTCCTCAACGGTTAATAGGACGAACACGAAATTTTGTAATTACGTTGCATTTTGATAGTTAAAAGAAACTTTGTATAAACGTTACATTTTGATAGTTAACCATGATTTTTACTACGAAAGGGTTTAACCCGAGAAATGATTCTCAAGGTGAAAGAGTTCATGCAATATCGCAGACAGTGCCGCGTCTACGAGATTTTTTTGGTGGCGCGCACTCTAACGATAGTTTCTTACAAGTAAAATTTTTCATACTACAAAGAGATTACACTTGCAAGAATTAAAAACAATAATTGTGATATTTTAGCTCTTTTGCGCAAATAAAATCTTTCAGATCTTTGATTAATGTGATCTTTCAGAAGTATTCGTAGGTACGAGTGAACATGTCGTCTTGCTTTGCTTTACTACTTGCAAAAAGACTTTATGCAGCAGATAATTCTTCTGATTTAAACAATTTTGTGACATTTCGTTTCTTTTTCTGAGAACATTAACACAGATACCTGTGCAATATGTCTTCTTATCTCGTTGGGCAATACACGTCGATACGTGTATTTAAACGGCTAATCGATTGTGAATCATCTCTATTGTGTCTCTGAGCAGTATGTTCTCGTGTTTGTAAGATACCGATGGGAGGAGTCCTGGCGATTCAAAATAGGTACTGGTTTTTATAAAACCTAGTTTAGGCCTTAGTCTCCACAAACAATTATGTATTACAATGTATTTCTATTTGCGACCGTGAATTTTGTTTGTGGTGATAATAAAGTAGTTGTATTTATTTTCATATTTTTATTTTATTTACGTTGCGTTTGTACAAACTTTCGAATTTCCTATTTTTGCAGAAATATCTCGTTTTCTGTTCCTTATTTTTACATTGAAAATGTTTATCAGATCGTTTTCGTGAGGGAGTGTAGTTCGGCTATATTTCTCAAATTCATGATGGTAGACAAAAGACAGTGGTGTCAAAAGATGCAAGGACTTGTGGGGCATCGTATGATACCAAATATTCTAATATCGGTCTTAAACTTTTTTCGGAAAATCTAAAATGGTAAAAAAAAGACCAAATGTCCCGATTTTTCGGACATAAAATTGATTATTTCAAAAAGGAAAGCCAATATCCAAAAATTTAAAAAGAAACTTCCAAGGCAGATAGATTGTGTACCGTTTGAAAAAAGAAATTTAGGAATCGGTCGAAAACTGTGGGCTGGGGAGGTGCCGTTTTCATTGAATGATTATCAGATCAGTTACTCCGGAGAGTGAAATTCGGCTCTATTTCAGAACGTTATAAAGGTAGACGAAAGGCAATAGTGTCAAAATATGCACGAACTCACGGGGAATTGTATGGCATTAAATTTTTGAAATTTGGTTCATAACTTTTTTCGGAAAATTTTCGGAAAACGGATAGTTGCGAGAAGCGCGAAATCTGTAGATTTTTTCTTCCCTGGAGGTTGTTGTACAACATGATCACTTGAGTCACAAAATAAACAAAACATCTTTTTCTGTGGCGACCGTTTACGTTTTAGAATTAGCCTCTACTGATGACAGAGGAGTGCACGACAGGTAAACAACAGTTACTAACTTGGAGCAACACACTGAAGTGTAAGGAACATCGTTCAGGGTGCTGATGTAGCTGCTGAGGTATTGTAGCGCGTCCGGAATGTTCGTGGAAGCCATGTGGAGGCCAATGGCATTGTTGTGCCTCGCATTCTCATGCGGGTGCATGGTGGCCGCAATACTATCGCCGGACACTATCGCTGATAGATGGAACTCTCAATTTCTGGTCTATGGGTACATCTACACGTCAAATAACTAACTGATTGGTTGTCTACTTTTAAATTTATTTATGGTTATAATTTATCTATGTATTATTTTTTTGATTGTACTTATGTATACTATTCCGTTTTGATAATGATAATGTGTAAATAACGTGTATAATGGCTCGATAATAAATGATTTCTTTCTTTACTATACAATATCAAAAAATCAACACAAAAGTCGGAATGCATCACTTGTTTATATTTTGCAAACGAAATATTTTTAGCACCTGCACTATCTAGTCTACGTTAATTTAGTGTTTGGGACTTAAACGAGTAGGTATATAGTATTATTCGTTCGAAGATTTGGATTACATTTTGCGCTAATTGAAATTTTTTGTCATGAAGTAAAATTAATAACCCGTGAAAATGATACCTAAATGCATCACGCAGAGAAACGTGCCGACACTTGCGAGATGTGATGGGATTATCATAAGTACGAGGAAACCGGATTATCATAAGTACGAGGAAACCGAGGAAAAAAACTATGCGTCGTTATAATTACGTTACAGGAACCATAATTTCAACTGACGCATATTTTTTTGTATTAACATTCCTCGTTTTTATTATGGTGGTCGTCCATTGCTCGAGTAGTGATGAACATTTTTCCAAGGGCAGGCGTAAGCAAGTAGAGTAAGTATTTAAAGAAAACCACGAAAGCGAAAGGTTTTCATTTAATTTTAGCAAAAGTTTAATTTTAGTCAAATAGTTTACATAGCCAACCTATAGACACACATTATATTTTAAATTGCTTTAAATATTAAAATGATTCTTTATCAGTGGAGTAATGAATGACCGAGACCTCATAACATACGTTTTTTTTTTATAAATTACTTCCCTTCTTTTTCTCTTATGACAAAACCATCATTCACAAACTATTAGAATAGGTACTTACAATCTAAAATGAAATAGAAATCAAACGTAATAGGCACTTCGTCAAAAAACAAACACAAAACCTCAAAATTTCAGGTACGTCTCAGTAATTCCATGTTGTTAGTTGCACATGGAACTACTTTTGCACTTAAATAAACAATTTCTGCGGCCCGTCTGTTAGCACAGCAAATATACAAAACCTTCGAAGAATCTTATATCTTCGTTTCCTTTGCTGTGGAGATAACAAGCTGTTGGAGCCGTGAAGCCTAGCATTCAGATCGGCATCGGCCGCCAACTTAGGTAGAGAAGGTGACTCCTGGCGCAGAGGCTCGCCATAGCTATCTAACGCGGTAAAGCCATTACGTTACAGTGCGTGCCAAAGAATGAAAATGAATATTGAGTATTCATGATAATCATATAGTAAACAAAATATAATATATAATGCGACCGGCAGAATTAATGTGTTTTCTATTTTAATTACTATTTTTATGCGAAACGTGTAATGGACACCTTTTCTCTCAGCCTTTTTTTTCGTAGCTACGGCCTGGATAATACTAAAGGGTCCAAATTCTCAAGATGAGATTTAGTTAGCACACTTATAAACAACACTAAGTTTCATATGTCTAGTTTTTATACTTAACATTTCATTAATATTTAAAATACGGCGATTTCGTCACTGATTCACTCATCAAAACCTCTAGGATAATTTCTGAACTCTTAGAAAGCCTAAAAAGTATGCGGACTAGAATTTGTACACAAACATCAAAATTAAGGAATCTCTCCTACCGTATAAGCTTTTATTTTTAATTTGTAAATTATTTAGTTTTTATTCAATCAGATTGATATTATAAAAATATTATTACTTCATTTAGTCTAAGATAATGCAAATAGTAAACATCTGTTCAGATGACGTCACAATGATATTTCATTAATCAATCTTTATAACATTAGTACAGATGTACAAATTTTTTGGTGGTTTGGTATGCAACACAGTAAAAAACAGTACATAAATAACAATAAACATTGACATGGAAATAAAAATACTTGTATAATTAACTATACCATTAAATAAATTAATAGCTGTTTCATCAATAGGATAGGATAGACAATAGGTACAATTATTATTCATATTGGCTAATTAAAAAAAAGTTGTCAATATAATTGAGTCTGATGCTTCAGTTAAATACACGTGTTGTCATCTTATTTTGTTATCGAGTTTTTTCCGTACCATCGATTAAGAAAACAATAGCAAGTGCTTAGTAACTTAGGTATAAAAGATCTCCAGCTTGTATAGGAAATATACATTCCAAGATCCAGTTCACCGAGAACGACTCGTCTCTTACAAAATGTCTCGCTTTGTGGTAAGTCAATAAAATACCTTCATTTTTCCAACGTTTTTACATGATTTTAAAACATATGATGGCATTATAGATTAAATTTTTCTTGGCTCATTTCTCGCGCTGTTAGAGTTTTTTTTAAATCCGTGTTTGCGGGCTCAGGTGGGCATAGAGCAGTGGCTGGCTCTCGTGACTTACGCGCTATGAATATATTAACTGTTTTTGTAATATTCCAGACAATCACTTAAAAAATATGTGTGTATGTTTAAATTGTAAAATATGAGGTCTTTCTTTATAATTATTCAAAAGTGTTTCAAATTCTAAAATATTCTAAATATTAAGTGCGTAGATTTTTAATATATTTTTGTTTATTAAATAACCAACATTTTAATGAAGGTACATTCTATGGCAATATGAATAGCGATGTTATGATAGAAATTCTATATTGTATCAATATTGTATATAAATTTGTGACGTCGTTCACAGTTTTAACTGACGGTTCAGACTGCATATTGTAATAAGTATAGCTGTTATAAAATAAGTAGGTATAGGTATATAAGGGCATTGACCGCTCATACTAAAGTCCAAATCAGTTACCCCAATGTCGCAACATCTTTCGATCATTTTTCACCGTCATTTATTTTTATTGAAAATAAAAACCGACTTCAAAAACATAAACTAAAAAGTTAAAAATAAAATTTTCACTTTAAAGAAAGGAAGAAAGGAGCATTAACAGGCGGTATATAGTTAATGAAGTCGGTGCCTACTCACTCAGACACTTTAAATTGTGTTCTATATTTGTTATAGTTATAAATATATCATTGTTGTAATTGTTATTACCTGGTAAGTACCCATTTAAAGTGTCTGAGTTGGCACCGACTTCATTAACTATATGCCGCCTGTTAATGCTCTTTTCTTTAAAGTGAAAATTTTATTTTTAACTTTTTAGTTTATGTTTTTGAAGTCGGTTTTTATTTTATTTTATAAATTATTTTATTTTTCAATTTTTAGTTGAACGCATCTGTAATTTATTTGTATTTAGTATAAATGGGGCTTCTAAACGCGCTACTGAAATGAGACAGCACCGCGATTACACAACGTAAATTCAGTGTCAAATTGACGCATCAGCATGCCTAGTAGGTAGTGGTATTCCTATGTAAAACTTCAATCTTAATTATTATTTTTGTGCAAACTGAACATTTTGGCATATTGAACCGTATGAAGTAAGCCCAACAAAAGGTAACTGCTGTAAATCGTTGAGGAATTCCCTCGACTGTTTATGGTCTTCATCATCAGACCTGTAATGGCACTTGAATGAATGAATGAATGAAATAATAATTTATTTAAAAAAAAGTTCATTAACATGCACTTGACTAATCAAAAACCATTATAGGTTTCTCCGATAGCCATATCATCGGCAAGCGTAAGTAATATAAAACAAATTCCTATTTACTAGTTAGGTAGGTAATAATTAGGTATATCTAGGTTTTACAATCCTTAGAATACTTAGAATCCATATGAGTGCAAAGTTCTCATCAATAGAAATGAATTAAGTCCAAACACCAGGTAATTGCTGTAAATCGTTAAGGAGTTCCTTCGACTGTGTATGGTCTCCATCATCAGACCTGTAATGGCACTTATGATCCATATGGGTGCAAAGATCTCATCAATAGAAATGAATCAAGTCCAAACACCAGGTAATCGCTGTAAATCGTTGAGGAGTTCCCTCGACTGTCTTTCAGCTCCATCATCAGATCGAATCCCGACCTTCATTAAATAGTACTAGTACTTTTTCAAAATACTTAAAATACGATACTTTAAAATACGATTTTCGAAGGTTGCCCTTGATTTCTCTGGGATGCCATCATCAGATCATGGTTTCTTTATCATGGTACCACTCCGAAGATATCTCCCTTCCACAAAAAAAAATCATCCAATTCGGTTCATAAACAACAAAGTTATCCCTGAACACACATAAAAAAAAAATAAACACATAAACGGTCGAATTGAGTAACCTTCTTTTTTGAAGTCGCTTAAAAAACAATATTTCTGCTAGGTCAGTACACGTGACATCGCACGGCCCAAATACTTTGGACTCTCGGATGACACCAAACGTTTTCCGATTGGCCAAATATAAAATACAAAACATATAAAATACTTAGCAACAACATGAATTGTGACCAGTAGAAATACCACCGCACCGCACTCAGGTACGCAAGTCCTTGTCCAGACTTGTGTTCTATAATATTGTAAATAGTTTTTGTATAAAGTTTATTAAATTCATTTTATTAGTAAATTCATTATTGTTTTACTGCAACATCTACTGGTCGGCGAGGCGCGGCTGAGGACACGACAACCTTCCCTTCTTTCTACAAGTAATAGAGTCAGACAGATGTCAATTTTCATAGGAAGGCAACCCCATTCATTTTTACCCCTATAGGTAGGTACTCTACAATGAAACGAAATAATTATAACGACAGGTAATTTTTATTTATTTATTTAATCAAAATCTGATGGATCGTCACTGTCATGCGATGAGCTTTCCTAAACATTTATTATAAGTTCCTGTTCTTGTAAATTATCGAATGCCACATGAATTTCCCAATCCGACATTAAAGTGTTTTCGGTTCTTCTCACAATATTTTCCCAGTTTACGGCAGTTACTTCCGCACATGCGTTTAATAAATCTAACATCTTGTTTGTCGTAAAAGGGGAATGAGTTTTGTTTCAAGCGGCGTGTCCTTTGATTCGTGTCTATATTAGTTCTATATCATTGTACGGGCAATGATATGGGGGAAGTCGAAGAACCCAATGACCATATTCGGCAGCTATTCCGTCGATAACATATATTTTAGGAAGGCTTTTTTCGATTTTAAAATATTCACTAATTGTAAGAAACGTTGAAAATTTAAAAAAAAACAGACAATTCAACACACAACTGCTTTTAAAAAAATACACCTAAGACAAGGTTATATGGGCTAGATCCCTTTGCCTGCGAACGATATCATTCCTTATTTGGTCACAACACTACAACTATCAAATTAGATCTGTCATCGAGAAAATAAAGAAATGGAAATAGTATAGGTACTATAAATTGACGCTTTCCTTTGCAGAGCTTATTCTCTTCACAATCAATACTAAAAGTCAAAGATTCACTCTAATAAAATAAGTAATAAAAATTGTCTCTAGCTATCAGTGCACTCATGTTATTACTTTTCGGATTAGCCAGAGAGGATCGAGACCCTTTTAAATGACTAATGCAATAAAAATGGAATATATTTATACAATAATTCTTAAATTACATAATAATAACGATTAATGGTAAAGTTCGATTAACGTCGCGCTAGTTTTTTTATATTGTATGGTGGTACGGAACCCTTCGTATGCAAGTCCGATTTGCACTTGGCCGGTTTTTCTGAATGGAACCGCTATGTGCTCAAACACAGTAAACGAGGAGCACGGACGCACCAAATCCGAGTCTACCTGCTCTTTCGATTGGTGTTCGTTATGAGCTGCTAGTATGTTTCAATTAGAAGCACCTGTATCCATGTCTCGCCCGTGTTGTATGTATTTGAGTAATTAGTTCCTTCGCACTACGGCGGCGGGGCGGTTCCATACAAAAAATCTTCCGCCCTAATATAAATTCATTCCGCCACTGATAGAGCCAATGCGCTCTTCATTCTAAGATGATATATTATATATAATATATTCGTTCAAAATTCAAAGCTTTCAAATCTATAATCCATTCTCCATAATTGTTTTATTCATTAAATGATGAAATGATATTGGTACCGGGACTTGGGTGTTATATGTAGGTATGTGGTGTCGTCGCTTGGCACTCAAAACACATGATAATACTTAGTTTTAGGCCTAGACGTTCTTGTAATGTTTACGTTATTATTATTATTCTTGATTTTTTATCCAACCACACTGTATGAATGCAAAATTTAATTAATTTATTTTTCTGTTTAGGCCCTGATGTAAGGGACCGCAAACCAACCGAATACCATGGCCTTAACAGCTTTATTGTTTTTACAGTTAATCCTGGCTTTGGTGATGCTGGCTGGTGCGGCTATGGCGCAGCTGCCTGGAGGCCTCGACAAGCTGCCTGACGTATCCAAGCTACCCACACCTGATACGCCCGACTTGTCCAAATTACCTAAACTGCCTGACACTGGCAATTTGCCTGGATTTGGATAGATTAATTAATATCGACCCAACGAAAACGCAACTTCGTTTAGAAATTATACATACTTTTATTACCTATGCAAGAACTTAAAAAGATCGTATTTTCTTTGAAGATAAACAGATTTTGAGGAAGAAATCTAACCTGAAATTGCGTTTTTGAGTTCCGCTATGTTTTACTAAATAAAAACTTAATGCGAAATTGTTTCGAGTTACTGTGACTCGATGTAGCACTAATTATATGGGTATTTTTTTATTTTAATTTAAACAATAAAGCAGCTGTTTTAAAATGATTGCATTGATTTTAACTTACCTTACCCATTACGAAGACGAAATTAAATATATTCGTTCAAAATTCAAAGCTTTCAAATCTATAATCCATTCTCCATAATTGTTTTATTCGTATTCGAAACTATTATAATATAATTATGCACACATGTTTTACGAACTTAAATATAGGATCCCGCCGAGTGTGAAGCGTATGGTAGTTAATCCAGTTTGAACTATGCTAAAATTATAAAAAAAAAAGATTGCAAAACCACTTAATGTATTATTGCACCATGTTACCACTTGAATGAGGTATGGTATTGCAGGCAAGAACAAACAGAAACTACAAAACATATTTGTTTTAAATGTCTTTATTTTTACATAACCACCATCAAACATATTTCGGTGGTCTGTATGTCGTTGTATGTCTGCAATACCATATACAATATAGCTCTCCCCGCTACACCCGCGGTCGCTTCTTTCTCACACGCTGTATCGATAACCCTCTCGGAGAAAATATTTTCACCTGAAAATTTTATCTACTTACTTATTTTATATCAAAAACAGAGTCTTGAGATGATAAAAAATCGTTGTAAAAATATGGCGACTGTTATAAAAGCATCAGCCATTAAACAACAAATAGTGCTCGATAAAGTGATTTAAACACTGAAAGGACCTACTTCAATCCATCCATTATATAGTTATATGAAGAAGAAATAACTACTAGTGGTCGCCCAGTAGTCGAAAATTCGACATTACCACTTTATGAAGCCACCAATAATAATTAGGCGAGAGTGAGTCAATTCATTTTGCATCAAACGACAGGCTATTATATGTACTCGTATGGTCGAAAGTATTTCTAACGTATATAATATAGACTTTAGCTTTTGGCACTCCTTTTCCATATAAACTTTAACTATGCCAAATCTCACACTCCTCCGTACCCGCAATATGCTTCGAAAGGGGTAGAGAGTTTTCTCTTCACGTATTAATGTATGAATTATGAAATCAACTGGTTTGATTCCCTATTAAAGTAACAGATTTTTTCACAAGTATGAATATGTAGTTTTTGTTTTCTCAAAAATCGAGCTTTGAACACTTTTCGCTATTTTTCATAGTTTAGTATTTAGCGATGAAATAGTTCCATCTGACAAACTCACCTGTATATAGATTTTAGCTTTCTGCACTCTACCTACATAAATTTTAACTATGACAAATCTCACACTCCTCCGTGCTTGTAGGTAGGTCGTAGGTAGGGCGATAGTCGACTCTTGATTCTTGACTCTTTCTTCCTCTCTTTGAAATTTCATTCGAGTTCCTTTTCCTTTCTTGGTCGTTTTCCCGCCAGTTTGGCCTTACGTATAAGAAGAAGAATGCCACAAGCGCTAGCCTTTTGGCTAGACGACGAAGGAAGGAAAAAAGGAATTCGAAACTAGAAGCCGCCAACTCCAAGAACTATTGAGCGAAATCAAACTAAAAGAACAACGTGAAAAAAAATCTAGTAAGTATCTGTAACTATAAATTTGTTGACTTAATTATTTTTATTGTCATATATGTATGTGGCAACTATTTTGTATTGTAAAGTCTGGTATCCAATTCTAGTTTAAACATTTCAGTAACGTAATATTTATAGTGAAATCAAATGCAGAACTGTAGGCGCTACTATTATTTCGGTTGTACATACAAACTGTTCAGTATATTTAGTTGCAAGACAAAATATTTCTTTACTGTTACCAGTTAACTAGAATTGTATTGTATCGACTGCAAACATAGCACCCATTATGCATGTCAGATTTTAAGCTCAACGAAACATTGTACTACGTACTAAAAAGTTCCCTATACAATATTAAGTAAGCCAACTACACGTTCTATATATTAGTATTGTATAAATATTATTTCTTTCCATGTAGGCGCACGCACCAGAAAACTACAGGCACGGTGGACGACATGGAAGTCACCGTATATTTTAGCAGCCCATACGGAGGACCCCTCCGATTACGGCACAGAGTAAATTAATTTGACACCAGCGTTTGGTTTTAATAGATTCAAAAATGTCAGTTCACAGTATCGAAGTGACATTATGTCAATTTTGGGGGGTTGAAACCGAGGCGCGGGGATTTCTCGAGGGGGAAGAGCGGCGCACAAGGACCTTATGCACTGAAACTCGGACTAAAATTCCCCATCTTACACCAGCTAGCTATAGTATGAGAGGTTAGACGGTAAAAGCAGAAGAGGGCTTCTAGCCAATTTGTTCTTTTATAGATTACGGTCTCCGGTACTTTTTTAGCTCTACGCATGCAAGTTTCAGCTACGGATAAGCTGCATAGCGATTTTAAAAATGTTACGTGCTATCAGTGAGTTATCTAGGAATAAACTACGCAAACATCAATCTTCCAATCCTCCAAAAAAACCAGTAAAGATACAAAACACAGTTCTCAGGTACACAAGTCCTCGTCTAGATAAAATTTGTGTATTATGATAGTGTAAGTAGTTTTCGTGTGCTGTTTTATTAAAATTCCATCAGCGATTCAACTTTCATTTTACTACAAAGTTGTACTGGCGGCGAGGCGCAACTGTGAATAATACTATATATAACCTTACCTTCTTGAATAAGTAAATCATCACCCGCCGTCACCAACGGTCAGACGTTTCTCGAAATATATAGAACTCTAATAAAACGCCGCAATTATGTGAAAAATCGTTTATTAAAGATGGAAGCAAGAAATATATAGCTTTTAAAACTAAGAATTTGTCGAAAAAGCAATTGAAGTTAGTTCACAGCTAAAAAATCACAAGTATTTCAGTAATTTTATTGTATTATTTAGTATTATAGTTGGACTGCTCAGATTTTCTTCATGTTAGCTCTAATTGTTTGAGCGAGCGCCGGGAGGAACTGAAAATAATAATTTAATATACAATACAGGCTGCCAGTATCCACACAATAGGTTATAACTTTATATGACTAAAATTAAAATTGCACATTTTAATGACAACGATTACATCCTGTTTGTTTGGTTGACTTTCTTTCGCTACACGTGACAAAAGGAATGAGACTTCACGTGGGCTTATAGTTCGCCTCAAACTTTATGGCGGATCTGAATACAACGCTTTAAGCGTTCTTGCGCAGATACAGTCATATACCCCTCGCTCCACTGCGTCCCGCTACACCTAAAACTGGTTACTGCGACGCGACTTGTGCCTATGTTCGGATCCCCCATAATGCTTGATTGGAACTATACCAACCATTCATGCGTGAACACAAATATCTAATATATCACGTCCTATATGTCTATGTTCCCTTTGGTGTATAGTTCCAATCAAGTTTTATGACGGATCCGAACATAGGCACAAGCAGTAACCAATTTTAGGTGTAGCGGGACGCAGTGGAGCAAGGGGTATATGAATGCACCTGCGCAAGAACGCTTAAAGCGTTGTATTCCGATCCGCTATAAAGTTTGACGCGAACTATATCAGGACTTGACCCATTGAGAAATTGCGTCTGGCTGAAGGTCGAACGAATTGTAGATTTATAAAATACTTTTACCAAGAAATGGTGAACATATGGTCAATAAACTTAGCTCGGGAAGAGCGTTATGTTCACATTCCTCGAATCTCGTGGTGAGGTGGCCCGCCGCAGGTCTCTATATATTCATACTGTCTTGTATATGGTCATGATATAATATTATATGTTAAGGTTAATAATATTACACTATATTTATTGTATAACTTAGAGTATAATACCTTAAATAAATTTCAAGTACAGACGGGCTTGGGCTTCGAACCCGCTCCTTGCGTATTGAGATACTTCATCTAATCCCAATATACTTAGCGTATATAGTATCCAAACAATGAAGTATCTCCATACGCAAAGAGCGGGTTCGAAGCCCGTCTAAACTTGAAATTAATTAAGGTATCTTACTCCAAGTTATACAATATAGTGTAATATTATTAACCTTAACATATATATATATATATATAGAGACCTGCGGCGGGCCACCTCATTGGAATGTCTTTATAGCCAATAATATTAAATTGCGACCATTTCATAAACTGATTCCATCGACTCATACAATAAGTATGAGAAAATTGTTTTAAAATTTCCGGTGAATATAAATTCACGTTGTAGATGATATTTTCAATAAGTTCGAACTTATAGTTGATAAAATTGTTTATATATAATAATATGGAATTCTAACAACATATAAACAAAACAACGTACATTGTTTGTAAGGGTAAGGCAGAAAAGGCCTGACTTCTTCGTACTTCTTCTGACCGAATATAAATTCACGTTGTAGATGATATTTTCAATAAGTTCGAACTTATAGTTGATAAAATTGTTTATATATAATAATATGGTATTCTAACAACATATAAACAAAACAACGTACATTGTTTGTAAGGGTAAGGCAGAGAAGGCCTGACTTGGCCAAAGTCCACTAACTCCGGCCGTGTATCTGTTAAAAAAAAAAAAACAATATATTAAACTGATATTATAAGACAAAGTTTTCAATGAATTAAATGATTGTGAGGTAAAACATATTAAATGAATTATTAACAATAAAATAAAAATAAATGAAATATTTACAGTTCTTGTCAAAGAAATTTAAATAAACATATAGGTATTAGAAATAGCACGTCTGTCTTGAACTGTCGCCACAGGTGACCCGTAACTAAATCTAGTATGCATGAAGCCTGCGTCTTACTCAAAATTATAATATATTTTATGAAATTTTAAATTATTAGGTTTTCGTACCTCCAAAAGAGAAAGCGAAACCTTTACAGGAATTCTTTGTCGTCCGTCCGTCCGTCTGTTATAACCCTTTATCTCTGGAACTGGTAGAGATATAAAGTAGGTTTCTAGCCCTTCGGAGGTGTAAAATATTCAAGTTCCTAAGTCAATGCAAACAAAATACCTGGTGTTCGGCTGAACGTAGTCCTTACATATAGCTCTATAAGCTCTACAGCTTACCGAGCCAAACAAAATAAAAAATTATGAAATAAAATTTTAAAAATAAAACTTTAAACATGTTTTTTTTTTCAGTTACAGTTAGTTTTCGTCATCTGCTCACTTGAAACTTTTTGTTTAGTTCGGTAAGCTATAAAATGCTCTAAATGTTTGAACTACGTCAGCCGAACACCCCATGTACTCGCGAACTGACTCATCAAAATCTATATGGGTACTTCCAACTGACTTAGAATCGTGAAATTCGGCAAAAAGCAGTGTCACAGCATAAGTAAAGGGCAAAAATCTAAAATCGTTAATTTGTAGTCATACGACGTGAGTCCGACTCGCATTTGGCAATTCTTGTTTTAATGCATCTACTTTTCTAATTTTGTATTTTAGAATATCTGAATGTCATATAATTTCTAACTTCTATATTTTCAGTATGGAAGAATGTTTCATGATACATTCGAAAACATTAGATACCCTGTGGCCACTCTCGTATTAATTCTCGGAGTAATGTAATTAGTTAGCCGTGACGCCGTTTGTAGGTAAATATCTGGTAAATATGTGAATATTTGCTGAACACCGACTTAAATGTGACAAAACTAATATTGACACCAGATTAACACACAACGGCACATTAATAAATGGCGTATACATTTTCCTGTGGCCCCGGTACGGCCCCGGTCTGGTGACAGAATAACAACTGTCTTATCCTACAAGGCTACATCTACCAACGAATTGCACGCAATTCGATCTCTAAGAGCAAAGCCAGTGTAAACACTTGTTTTAGTGGAAAATATTTTCTCGCAAAAACCGGCCAATTACGAGTCGGAATCGCACACGAAGATTCCGTACCACTGTACAATTTAAAAAAAAAACGCGTTTCTTGTATGGAAAACCCTTGGTTTTAAAAATTGTTTATATAGCGGGGACAGTTGTGCATATTTAATGAAAATTTCAAATGTAAGCAATAATCTCACAACGAGCAATCACCAAAAATGTCGAAAAAACAAATTTCTTGCATGGAAACCCCCTTTAATTTTTACTTTATTTTATTTTTATTATTTGTTGATAAAGTAGATAAAATGGCCATAGGAATAAACATTCTATAAAATTTCAAGTGTCTACTTATTACGGTTCAGACGATACAGCGCTGTGACGGACGGACGAACGAACTACAACAGAGCCTTAGTAATAGGGTATTCCCTTTAGTATTTTTTGCAACCGGAACCCTGACAATATTTTGTTACAGATATTACATTTACGGCAACAGACAATAGAATTGCTCGAGAAATGTCCAAGAAAGAGTTGAGTAATTTCATCGCGATACGTAGTAAGTGCACGCAAGATATTATTATTTAATACAATAAAGAATTAATTATCGTATACACTTACTTATAGGTTCATTGCCAGGGACGCCAGGAGCTGAGGACAAAAGAAAAATATTAATATTCAAGAAAATGTAAATATTATATGATTATATGAAAACAGTTTTATTTTTACACTTTTTATGCTTATACACTTTTTTGCACAAACTAGACTCTTAGATATTAAGAAAAACAAATGCACATTCTTTATAGAGACTACTTATTTAATAACACTAAGATATTGGACTACTTTTTATAAAATAAATATTAAACACCTATACTAGATTAATTATATATAGGTATATTCTATTTAACTTACGATTCGAGGGACGGTAAAATCCAGGATCTATGTCTGCAACAAAAGAAAAGTTATTAGTGGAATATGTAAGCCAACATATTATTAAGTTAGTACACAAGTAAAATGACAGCACACAAGTAACATATAGAAACCTAAGGAAATACAAGCTGTAACCAAAAAATATACCATTTAGACCAGAAACAGAGAAATCCCAAATAGCAAAGAAAAGAATTGTACTAATAGCCCTTTCCATAAGAGAACGTTCCTACTAATATAAAACTATATTAAACGGTTGTTTAGATTTTTTTTAAATTTTTAATAACAAAACCCCAAAATTTAGTATAATGATCAGTCGCCCGATGGAATCCCTTTTTGACTTTGTGCTAATTTTTATTGGTAGCTCGTCCCGAACAGGCATCTCGTGATTTTGGCTATTAATATGTTTACGATATTTTTCATTATTATTTTATTATTTACTTGTCTGTTTAATTCAAATGAATTCAAATAAGAAAATGAAATAAAATAAAGAAAAATCTAGAAAATTAAATATTTTAGTTTTTTTTTAAACAAAACCGCAAAAACTAAACTGATAGGTTGGCCGATAAAATCCAGGGCCAATTACTAAAAACAAAAAAGTTCAAATGAATGGTATATACTTTCTAACTTTGCTCTAATTTTACGTGATAGCTCGTCCCGAACACGCGTATCGTGATTCTGACTACGTAACATGTTTGACATATTTTCAACTATTATTTTATTATTTTCTTGACTGTTTGCTTCAAATAAGAAAATAAAAAAAAAATCTGGAAAATGAAATATTTTAGTTTTTTGTAAACAAAACCGCAAACACTTACTATACTGATAGGTCGGCCGATAGAATCCAGGGTCAATTACTAAAAACAAAAAATTCAAATAAATATGTACTATTTAACTTTGTGCTAATTTTTAGTGATTACTCGTCCCGTATACAGGCGTCTCGTAATTTTGACTATTTAATGAATTTTAAATATTTATCACTATTACTTTATTATTATTTTACTCGACTATTTACTTCAATAAGAATTTAAAGTTATATGAAAAGAGCAATATAAGTATAGAAAATGAAGGTTCTTAATTTTTTTAAGCAAAACCGCAAACACTTACTATGCTGATAGGTCGGCCGATAGAATCCAGGGTCAATTACTAAAAACAAAAAATTCAAATAAATATGTACTTTTTAACTTGCTCTAATTTTTTGTGATTATTCGTCCTGTATACACGCGTCACGTGATCCTGACTATTCACTAATATATTTACTATATGTACTATATTATATTATATTATATTATATTATATTATATTATATTATATTATATTATATTATATTATATTATATTATATTATATTATATTATATTATATTATATTATATTATATTATATTATATTATTATATTACTATATTATCATATTATGTACTATATCTATGTATGTACTTGACTATTTTTTTTAATAATAAAATAAAGTTATATGAAAAAACCAGTATCTAGAAAATTAAAGTTTTTAGTTTTTGCTAGCAAAACCGCAAACACTTACTATGCTGATAGGTCGGTCGATAGAATCCAGGGTCAATTACTAAAATAAAAAAGATAAAATGATCATTTTAAACAAGGAAGTTACAAAAGGTCAGACCGACAATAGGCCATATAAAATTTCCCCTTCTACCGTACATGTGTAGCGGTCAAATGACCTCTTTCGATCAAGCGCGATTGGCAACGAGAAATGCTCATTCAACGTGTATTGGCTATCACGCGTCATCCCTATGACGAAGAGCGATGTGATTGGTCGCATCACCGCTCTAACCTTTTGTAACGTCTTTCTGTTCAATCACATGTTTTGTCTCGTTCTTTCTGTCCAAGTATTCTAATTTGTATGTAAAAATAAATAAATAAAATATATAAATAAGTGTCCAAATCGATAGATAAGGACAAAAGATATTTTAACTAAGCTGGGTCTAAAGCTCTAAATAAACGACAGTTTGATTTTGAACTTCGAAAAAAGAACAATGCGTTACGCGTTTATTTATAACTCTCACCCGGACCTCCATATGTCCATATTCTCCGCTTAGGACAAAACCAGGCGGATTAGGCCCCTTAATTTATTTTAAAACCGGAAAACATAAAGTGGTTCTAGCTTCTTGTTATAGGTACACGCTGTATATTTTGATAAAGGGACCATGTGGAACCAAAAGTTAAACAGATGATAAATTGTCGATTAATATGTCTTTTTCACAGAACTCTTCACTTACTTTGAGGGTTTACGACGGGCTGGTAGAATCCAGGATCGATATTATCTACAACAAATAAAAATAAAAATATTTTTATGTAAACTAACTATTACTGTATGTAATATATTATATACAGTAATTTACTAAACCCTTTTTCTCAGAAATTTGATTTAAAAATATATCGGCTGTTAACAGATACCAAATAAATGGCAGCTTCCATTGTTTTCTTCGTTTGTTCCCACAGAGCATTAGAGTAGCTTAGAGTTGGCTTGTAGACGGATACGCCGTCCCCTTTTAGTATACAATATGTTGCGTCCTTCATACCTACAGATCTCATAACTCTAACTCTAAAATACGACATCCAATCATACCAAAGTTGTATGTGAAAGGGATGAACGACTGAACCGCTTTCTAAAATTATATGAATCTGTGACAAAACTCCTTTTATAAATAAATATTTTCATTTATATTCGTTGTGTTAGTAATTATTTTTGGGACACGTGTCTCTGTACAAATACCGTTACGTATTATGGCACCTCTAACTTACTCGATTCTCTGTATTTGTTCCCAACGAGTCAAAGAGGTTTCTATGATCACACTAAAGATGCTGGTATCTATTATCGTTTTTACAATAGAGCAAAAACAAAAATCCTTAAAAAATATGTTTATTTTATGGGGATTTTCTTGATATTTTACTTGTTTCTGTTATTTGTTATATAATGTAACATACAATAAGTGAAAATTGAACTATCACTAACTGTGCCTCAGAGAACACGTTAAGCCGTCGGTCTCGGTTGCCATTAATAGATGGTAGTCGCTAAAATATACTATTCTGCACTGGAGCAGCGTGATGGATTAAGCTCCATGTCCCTTGGTCCCTAAGCCCCTACAGTGGGACAATAATGGGCTGATGGTATGGTATGGTAAAAGAAAATTTTAGTTGGCTACCTATTCCTATTACTGTTCACAAGATACAGCCCTGTAAAGGTAGGACAGACAAATAAACGCACTACGAACGACGTAGGATAATAACTTACTTTGAGGAGGATTTGAAGGTTGATAAAACGCTGAATCATATCCTGAAACAAAAACAAATAACTCAAAATTTTTGTGAAGAAACAGCGTAAATCATAACCACACTACTTTACATATACTTTTTTCCAACAGTTTATTCAAAGTGATTCATATTAAAAACTAACCTTTAAAAAGTTTGAAATAATACAAGTTCGTTCATTGCCTAATGATTTTTGATCCTTAAAAGCGTCGGGGACCGCTAATTATTAGGTATTTTAAGTTTACTTAGAGGTCCCCGACGCTTTTAAGGATCAAAAGTCATTAGGCAATGAACGAACTTGTATTATTTCACACTTTTTAAAGGTTAGTTTTTTCGTGTCGGAAATTTTTTCAATTTTAAATTTAATTTTTATTTCAAAATTTTTAAATTTTTATTTAGTTAAATTACTTCATACATAATCAGACAAAAAAAATATTTTTCAAGTTTTTAGATTTCATTTCGTTAGTTAATATTCCTCATTCCCTTTCAATATAGTGAACATTATGCTACTAGTCAAGCCCTTTCATTTGCTACCCATATTGAGGGACTTGTGAAAAAAAAGTAATTCCCCATTTCGTGGTGGCGGCCATCTTGGATTTGAAATTAGTCGTAGTGTATAGTATTCTAGTAGTCAAGTCCTTTTATTTGATATCCATATTGATGGAGTAGTGAAAAAAATGTAATTCGCCATTTTGTGCTGGCGGCCATCTTGGATTTGAAATTTGTCATAGTGTATAGTATTCTACTAGTCAAGCCCTTTCATTTGATAAGTACCCATATTGAGGAATTTCTGAAAAAATATGTAATTCGCCATTTCGTTCTGGCGGCCATCTTGGATTTGATTTGTCAGAGTGTATAGTATTCTACTAGTCAAATCCTTTCATTTGGTACCCATATTGATGGAGTAGTGAAATAAAATGTAATTTGCCATTTTGCGCTGGCGGCCATTTTGGATTTGAAATTTGTGATAGTATATAGTATTCTACTAGTCAAGTCCTTTAATTTGATACCCATATTGATAGAGTAGTGAAAAACTTTAATTCGCCATTTTGTGTTGGCGGCCATTTTGGATTTGAAATTTGTGATAGTGTATAGTATTCTACTAGTCGAGTCCTTTCATTTGATACCCATATTGATAGAGCAGTGAAAAACTTTAATTCGCCATTTTGTGTTGGCGGCCGTTTTGGATTTGAAATTAGTCATGAAGTATAGTATTCTACAAATCAAGTCCTTTCATTTGATACCCATATTGATGGAGTAGTGACAGAAAATATGTAATTAGCCATTTCGTGGTGGCGGCCATCTTGAATTTGAAATTTGTCATAGCGTATAGTATATTACTAGTCAAGCCCTTTCATTTGATATCCATATTGATGGAGTAGTGAAAAATTATGATGTCCGGCATTTTGTGGCGGCGGCCATCTTGGACTGATTTTCATCAAACATAGTTAAGAACACTCCCGACTTATTCACCTTTCATATAAAAAAATCCGCAACCAAATCGGTTCATCCGTTTGGGAGCTACGATGCCACGGACAGATACACAGATACACACACACGTCAAACTTATAACACCCCTCTTATTTCGTCAGGGGTTAAAAAAAAACACCCACCATTGCCTCCTTGTTGTGCGTTATCCACGACACGGACTGAAACATATATATTTACATTTATTAGTAATTGTTTCCATCTGCTATATAAAAGTCGTCGTGATAGCCCAAAGCGCAACGAACCTGTCTCAAATTTATAAGGCCCCATAGGGCCATGATTCGAATCCGGACGTGTACCAATGAGTTTATTCTGACTTAAGTACATTAACTATCACTGACACCGTGCCTTGGAGAGCACGTTAAGCAGTCGGTCCCGGGCGCTGTCAGTAGATGGCGGTCGTTACAATCCCCAACCCGCAGTGGAACAGCGTGGTGGATTTAAGCGCCAAGCCCCCTCCTCACCCTAGGGGAGGCCTAACCCCTTGCAGTGGGGTGAAAATGGGCTGATGTAGAAGATATAAAAGTCTGGTATTGTACTAAATCAGATATTTTTAAGAGCGTTTTCGTTCATGTACTAAAATTAAATTAATTGATATTATGACGGACGAACAGTCCAAATATTATCTTTACTATTGGTACAGACGCTTGCTCTCATATCTGAGCATCGTCCAAAACGGTCGACAGACGAACAGAGATTGCATCACAATTAAGTCCACGATTCTCGCCCTGCACGTTGATTGCAGCAGATAGACACAA
Organism: Luffia ferchaultella; assembly: GCA_949709985.1. NCBI lineage: Eukaryota > Metazoa > Arthropoda > Insecta > Lepidoptera > Psychidae > Luffia > Luffia ferchaultella. Next base: position 19,477,254 of record OX453255.1, on the reverse strand, counting down.
TCAACACACATTACTCTAATACAGCATAGACAATTAATTACAAATTAATACCGTAACACACAATTACAGCATGTCTGGTATATGTCTTTTTTCACGATTTTAGCTGGTATTTGAAATTTATTAAAATACAAAATGTTTAGATTTGAGCGCAGGCGTCTTACCTACTTGATATTGTTATATGTCTTGTATGGCAAATTGTATGACTCGTCCGATTACAAACGGCGTCGTCAGTTTCTAAAACGGGCGATTTGCGATTTGCCTAATAATAATAATAATAATAACACACACAATCACAACAACGTCTAGGTCCCAAACTAAGCATTAGCTTGTATTTTGGGTACTAAGCGAAGACACCACATACATATAACAACCAAGACCCAAGACCAAAACCAAGGCAAATTGTAAAATGCTTCGTCATTTTCTATAAAGCCAAAAAGAGTCAGACGCCGTTTGTAGAATGTCGCAACCATGTACTATTACGTCCATGGTCGCAACAATCTAATCAGTCGTCTAATATTGCCTAATGCAAGTCGTGTTCAGATATTATGTATATACTTCTAATAATGAATTAGTTATATTTATATTAAGCAGTTTATAATTTAACACGTATACTAAATAAATCTAAATATTGTAGCTACATAGTAATCCACCTAATAATTTAGAAAGTTTTCTTTCAAAATTGTCACAAATTTTTGTAAAAACTATAAAATAGTATACTGTGTCGTAAGGCAATCATCATCATCATCATCATCATCAGCCCGTGTCTCTCCACTGCAGGATATAGGCCTCTCCCAAGGCTCGCCACCACACAAGGCAATGCTGAAAATAATCGCCCAGTTTGTCTTTTTTTTAAATGTTTCTTTAAATTGCACTAAGATGGGATGATGGTCCACAATTTCAAAAACATGACTAGTAGGTTTGGTTTTGCTTGTGTCAATGTAAGGAGCGAAGCTGAGCGGAGCGACGAGCCATTATTAAGTTTTATATTTTTCGTCGTCGTCTGTCGTTGTTTTGCATTTAGAAACTGACGACGCCGTTTGAAAACATTAAAAAAAAAATTGGACAATAGGTACTCTTTGATGGCATTTCACATTGATTCGGATGAAAACTTTATTTGTTATTGATTTTATTAACTGTCTAAATTTCCCATTTTATCACACGCACGGACATTATATATCAAGAATGTTATACGTAAACTTAAACGTTCACTCAAGGTAACTCACCGCGAATCACATCCGGCAACACCTTCAATAGCAGTGAAAATGCGTTAATTTTACAACAATAAAAATAAGTTTATTTTATTTTGGAACATGATTTTTTTGGGTTAAGAAGCTGTAGTGACCTACATCAAGCTGGCAAGATGTTTAAAACACCACAAAATATAATTTTAGGTTTTAAAAAGAACTCACCTCGATCGCCCTGTGCGTACGCCATTGCGGCGAAAACAACGAGCAATACCTGCACCAAAATATATAAATTAATTGAATACTTCATTGTTCAAAAAATCGCACAATCTACGAAAAACTATGTGATAGATACACGTCCGCCCTATTTGTCAGGTATGTGAATAATGCATAGATAAGATTAGATTACCTGACGTCCAGATTTCGCTACTAATAATAACAATATAATAACAATCTAGACTTTTCCACGATAGGTACAGTCAATGTGGGTAACTTTGCCCCACTTTTGTTGAATATCGTTAAGGAAAAGAGAGAGTTAAAACTTGTAATAAACGTTGCCTATGTTTTTGGTGGCATCTAAACGCCTAGACTGTATTGCATCATTCGTAAATAGCATCACCCTTATAAAAAATTTAAAAAAAACGATTAAAACTTGTGGGCCAAAGTTATATGGAGACTTGAGGTATAATTGGCCCACCTTTACCCATGTTCAATTATTACGTATTATTTTGAATTCTGAGCTTCTCATTATAACTTTGGCCTCTTGTTTATGCTTATAAACGTACTCAGTGCCCATAGACAACCTGTAACCGTCAAAATATATTTTTTTTGTGGAAATTATAGGCTGAATAAAAATGTTGCCATGACACAGGTACTACATTTGTTCTCAATCAAGATTTTTTAAATTACACTTGTAATATTACAATCCTTGACACAAAATACAATTAAAAATGAGTCTTACAAAGTATTATAACATGCAAATTTAATACACTGTTCCAAGATCCAGATCATATGATAGCAATATATAAGCTCTTTAATCGCCCCACTCCATAGACAGAAAGTCGTCTTTTATCAGAGTAGCTTTGGTTCATATCTATAGCGTTCTTTTCACGCACTTTCATGATGTTCTTCTTGGTACATTTCCACACATCAACCTGTTTTGGCCATACCCATGCTTATTCAGCCTTTTTCTTATGTAATATTTCGTAGTTTGGAGCTTGAATACATCTGACTTGCCCAGGAAACAAGCTTCCCTCGCAAGTGCTTTGGTAAGCAACCGGCAATTTTTCCTCTCCTAGTTTGTCTTCAGCAACTGGCAGCAATTCATAAACGATACTGGTAATTTTCGCCCGGGCCAATGTTAGCCGTATTTCACCGGCGGCAAAACGGTTTTGAACAAATCATACAATTTCGCAGTAACTTTGTAGATATTTTAAATTATATTTGCATATGTGTCAACACTAATAAACAATAAATACAATTTAAGCGCCATATACCTGTTAAAATTATCCAGACACTGCGTAAAAAATAACTTTGTTGCTTAATCTTTTCGACGACACAATCACGCTACGGACAAAATAGTCTGTGATTTTAAATCTATTGCCAGTATCAATGTCACTGAGTTATGGATGCGTTAAGGATATACTTAGGTACAAAATAACTTAAGAAACATTTTGTTTATTTTTAAATGAATCGTAAAGTAAAATAAAATAATGCAATAGTGAAGAGTGGGTCAATGTTATATTGAAAGCTTAAGTTACCCGCATTGACTTTACGTCTGGTTTTAACAGAATAAAACCGTGCGATTTCGTTTTCTTGTTATTAATACCTAATAATATCTAGTTCGATAGCATTTGTTTACAACACCGCCATACATTTAAGTCGATGGTTTACAATTACTAATTATAGTTGGGAATGTAAAAATGTATGAATATTAGTTGATGTTCCTTGTGCCCGGATTCAAGACTGACCCATTGGCCGAGTGGTTTAAGACCCTAACTGCGGAGCCAAGCGTCGCGGGTTGGATTCCCGTCGGAAACAAATATTAGTGTGCATGAACATGTCTATTTGTTCTGTGACTGAGTGTAAAAGTATCTATATATGTATATATTATAAGAATATTTAAGTAAATATATCAGCTGTCTGATACCCCATAATAGAAGCATAATACTTGCTTATTTTGGGACTAAATTGCGCTATGTGTGCTGTTCCAGCTATTATTAATATTATTGTCTATGTATGTATAAATTACAAAGAATATTTAAGTACATATATCAGATTATATTATAAAGGATATAGGCCGCCCGATCGGCCGAGTGGTTATAGACCCTAACTGCGAAGCCAATGGTCGTGGGTTCATTCCCGCCCGGGACAAATATTTGTGTGCAAGTACATGTCTATTTCGTGTCTGACTGTGAGAAATATCTATATACCTACGTTATATTATTATAAAGAATACTTAAGTATATCAGTTGTATGGTAACCATAATACAAGCTTTGCTTAGTTTGGGACTAGACGGCGCTGTGTGGGATGTCCCAGGTATTATCATTATTACTTAAGTACATATATCTAATACCCCATAATACAAGCATAACACTTGTTTACTTTGGGACAATAATTCTTTGGGACTAGATGGGGTTATGTGGGATGTTCCTAGTATTCTTATCATACGTAATAAAGTCAGCAACGTATGGTACATACATTCCATACCGCATCGCTATTGTTAAGTCAATAAACGCGCACCTATATTCTACCATTCTTGTTCTTGTAATATCTAATATTATGTAAAAAAATTACAATATTAACGAACAGAGCGCGGCTAGCCTAAATAATTATGATTGTGTGCGGCAAAGTGTGAAAACGTCTCAAGGACTTCGTAAACAAACATTGGACGCCTTTGGAGTTCCGTACCTCAATAGGTCTATAACACAGGTCCATAATTATGATGTCTCTTGTATCCGCTTGCCTTCTCACACACGGCGTTTATTCTTAAAAACATTGCTTAAAAACTATAAAAAGTAGAGATTTGATATTTGGCACGATGTTAACTTATTGCTGCGCGCTCATATTTGGACTGTCAAAGTGGTAGGTAGGTATATGAAATATCTTTAAAATACCGTTCAGTACATTTTGAGGATTAAAAAATATTTTTTTCAAATTCATAACGAAGTGGTTTTAATTACACACCAGGTATAATGTACATACCTGTTGCAATTAAAACCACTTAGTAATAAAGGTCAGTAATATCAATTGATTATAAACAATTACACTCATTGATATAGTATTATATTATTGTATTATATGTGATGATAATTATAATAACGTACAGCGCCAAACTTTCTATGTGAAATGGCGGTAACAGATAGACAGTCATGTGAGTGATATTATTATTGCTTTCAAATTGAGAAAAGCCGCTACTACCTCGAAATTAAGTTTTATATATATATATATATATAAGACTGCCCGATTGGTTGAGTGGTTAAAGACCCTAACTGCAGAACCAAAGGTCACAGGTTCGATTCCCGCCTGGGACAAATATTTATAATTCGAGTGCCTAAATAGGTTTTTCAGCCGAGGTAAACATTCTGCTTTTCAATACGAATATGAGGAAAGTAAAAAAAAACGCGTTAAATCCAAATCTGAATCTGATGAACTCATTTTATACTAATATCTGTTTAAGTAACCAGCACTCGTCAAAACAACTGAAGATCGAATTGCCGCTTTCTCGCCTTTTTTATGTTTTTTTTTTTGCTGTCGCATTCTATCCAGCCAGTATTTTGTATAATTGATGATGGTAAATATTTAAGTAAAATCTATATAAATTAATGTTAATTTAGTTAAAAGTAAATTATAAATATAAAGTCATGCTACAAAATTGTTGAAAAAGTTTTTTATTACAATTTTACGCCACGATTTCACAAAGTTGCATAAAAAGTTGGGACATGGCTGGCATAGTTTTTATTTTTTTAAATTTTTCTGACAGCAGGGAAAATCGTTTCCCAGGGACGAAAAGTACTACTTTCACTCCTCTATTAGGTAACTTCAAGCGTACTTTCGAATATGAGAATACTTTCCGAGTATGAGTAATGAAATATATATTTACATATGCATACCAGTTTTCTAGTACCCATAATACAAGCTCTACTTAGATTGGGACTAGACGGCATTGTGTGGAATGTTCCAGGTATTATTATTGGGTACTTCAAAACCTTCTATAGTATGGGATTCTAAAGCTGAAATGTTGGTATTTTATATATAAACTTAAAGTTAATTTACAGTAAACCTGTTCATTTCGAAAACAGTTCGGGCAACTATTATGTATTATGTGACACAATTTTCACCAATATCATTAAAAGTTATATAAACAAAAGTAAAAAAAAAAATGTTCATGTCCTCACGAGTAGCCATTTCAAATGACATCCAAATGGTTTTTAAAAAAGTATCTAAACTCGTCATGATCGTTGGTTCCACCATCGAAGTAGAACCACGAGGATTTGAAAATTCTGCTACACCAACTGGTCCGTAACGTATTTTTCCTAATTTAAAAAAATATTCCTATGTGAAATGGCGGTGACGGACAGACAGACAGTCATGTGAGTGATATTATATTGCCTTCGAATTGAGAAAGCCGCAACTACCTCGAAATTAATTTTTAGTAAATTGGGGTATATATAGGGTTAAAAAGATATCTATTTAGAAAACTGCAGTTGTTCTGCGTCAGGCTTAAAGTACTCAAAAAAAAAATATATATATCCATTTCAGTCTATCGATTGTTGAACTGAAAAAATCGGTCAAGACCACTACTTAATTAACTATTAAGTGGTGGTCTTGACCGATTTTTTCAGTTTCAAGTATAACGAATATGCCGACCCCTTTACAGGTTATCAAGAATGAGATACATGTTATTAATAAATAAAAATACCAGTATATGTAACATACAAATTGATATATTTATAAATATAATTCTCAGAATTATTCGTCCGTTCATAGATAATGTTATAGGATATATAAAATGGAGATAAGAAGCTTTTAACACAGATTAAATGGTTTTTATTTGATATTTTCATATACATCCATAATAACTAGTATAATCTTATTTAATGTCTATTTGATAAGTCTCTACTAATCCTTAAGTATTATTTCTCAAGGGTGTTTTTAGGGTTCCGTGCATAAAGGATACAAATGGAAACCCTATTACTAAGCCTCCGCTGCCCGTCCTTCCTTACTTCCGTCTGTCACAGGGCTATATCGTCTGAACCACAGAGCATTAGTGTAGGTTAGAGTTGGCATATAGGCGGTATGCTGTCCCGTTCAAGTATATGCAATATATTGCATACTTAAGACAGATCTCATAACCTAAACTCTAAAATGCGACATCATATCATACCAAAGATGCAAGTGAAAGGGATGAACGACTTTACTGCTTCCTAAATCGATATGAATCTAAGACAAAACTATGCGTAACTTATTACTCATATTTGCTTTAAAAGTAATTATTTTTGGGACACGTGTCTCTGAACAAATACCGTCACATGGCACCTCTAACCTACTCGATTCTCTGTGGTCTATACCATAGGTACATACTTAATATTTTTACAGAGCGTGTATATGGCCTATATGACCGCTACAACAACAAATAATAAAAATGAAATAAAGTCAAGAATTAAAGGGGGTTCCCATGCAAGACACGTGTTATATTGTATAGCGGTACCGAACCCTTCGTGTGCGAACCCGGTTCGCAATTGGCCGGTTTTTTTTATCCACACGCGCCATATCTCTCTTTATACATTATCAAAACCAATGATTGAGCCGTCATTTTGAAGATTATTTTAAACCACTAATGCCGAAAAATAAAAAGGATCGGGAACGGGATTAGGATTTACCGGGAATTTTTTTTTATTATATTTCAAGTCGATGTTAGTACTTTAAGTAGCCAACCGAAGGCGCTATTTTAATTCTTTTCTTTATAGGAATATTATTTCTTAAAAGTGTTAAAAGGACGACGCCTTTTTAGTACGGCTATTTAATATTAGGTAGAGCAACCAGACAGGCGTCGTCCTACCTTCATAGCTCATTTTCCATTGAACCCAATTAAGTAACTTGGATATAAATTAATACTTCAATTAATTAATTTTAAATCAACGTATGTAATGAAGAAATATTTCATAATAAAATATTTCGGTGCTTAATCATATGTTTTATTTTTTGCCTGCTAAAGTTCTTCCGTACGCATCAAAGTTCCTTTTAGCTATGAGAGTCGTTTTTCTAATAGGTGCATCTCAGCGCATCCACAATCCCAAACAAATAAATGAATTATGTAGTATCCGATCTAAATTTACATTTTTGACGTGATTTATAAAGTTTGTGGGAGATGTTTACTAGCACCGAAAGAAAATGATGGAAATTCGTCACATTACTTGTTTGGGAGCAGAGAAATTGAGATTGTGATAATGTAACAAGTTCAAATCATATTGAGTAATATGTTTATATTTATGTATTTTTATATAAATAATAATAATAATACCTCGGACATCCCACATAATTTATTTGGTATTAATTAAAAACTTAATCAATTGTAATTTGACAAAATAAGAATTATATAAACTGCCTAAAAATGCGTGTTTTTTAACTAAAGGTAATATTATAATATTGTTGAAACTACTAAGCTACTAAAAAAAACATGAAAAAATAATTAATTCAGTTGTGCATTTTTTTTTCTATTTCAGAATATGAGTACAAAAATCATTTAAATAAAACATGTAATTTTTATTTAGGTTTTCATAATTTCTTTAAAGCTTAGATAGTTTGAGTTTTGCGTATTGTTGAATCAATTTTAAATAGGTACTTAAATACTAATATTTTTGAGTCTAAAAATTGCACAGTGTTGCAAAAGTAATGTATAATTCGATAATTTTTTGCATTTTATATAGATATAGAACTAAGCAATACTTTTAAAATATTATGTCTAATATAAGGTAGACTAGAGATAATTAACAATGGGAGAGACTTCTACGGTTACTTTTCAAATACAAATTAGATTGGTTTTTTAAAGCATGAAAACTACGAATTTGCCGCCAGGCTTCTAGGCTCCAATACTATACCTACAAGACACCTACTTAAACCAAACTGTACGAAAATTAAATTATGAACGAATTTTTCGATAGATACTTATTAATTTAATAATATATTACTTAAGTTACAAGAAGATTACAAGCTAATTTATATGATTTTTGGAAATGACCACTATAGAAAATTCACTTCTGGCATATGAGCTTTCTTAAAGCTACCTTAAGTGATTAACATCCAAATGTATTTTACTTTTATGCGTGACTAAAATTAAATAGTAAATTGTTATCCTTTTACTAACACAAAATCTAAATTAATTTATTATGACTTTATAGACAATACAATAAAAATATGCTAAATTAATTTTAAAGATTATACAAAAATACCAATATATATCCTGAACAACGAATGTTAATATTAATAAATTAAAAACTAATACTCACGACTTTCATTTTTTTATGAAAATATATCACAGTCCAGACGGAAATATGTGTGCCACTCCAAAGATAATTTTTGACAATGTGAATAAATCGCTGAACGTGCGTTATATACCTTATTCACAGATAACCTATTGAATTCATACAAACATTTGTTTCCTACACATACACACACCAAGAGAGACAAATTCATACACAAATAAGGCGTTTCTCAGACTTCGGATTGAATCAACAAGTATTTTTCCTTAATACAAAAATAAAATCAGCAAAACCGCATTACACTATTTGTAAACATTACCAATTGGAATATGTGTCTGTAATGTACCTAAAGTTATTACAGGTTTCATGGAATATGAATAATTAATGAAAAACCGACGTTTTGTGAATACCCATGTTTAGACGATAATTATTGTTTATATATAAAACTGGAATACCTTTTTATCATAATCAAATTTATAAGGCCCCGTAGGGCCATGGTTCGAATCCGGGCGTGTACCAATGAGTTTTTCTGACTTAAGTACACAATATCACTGACACCGTGCTTCGGAGGGCACGTTAAGCAGTCGGTCCCGGACGCTGTCAATAGATGGCGGTCGTTACAGTTCCCAACCCGCAGTGGAGCAGCGTGGTGGACTTAAGCTCCAAGCCCCCCTCCGCACCCTGGGGGAGGCCTAAGCCCCTGCAGTGGGGTCAAAATGGGCTGATGACGATGACCTTTTTATGTTTTATTAATAGGTATTTTTTCACTTGATAAGTTTTTAATTGTCCAAAGGAAGAATTATATTTCGTGAAAGTAAAAACAAATCCATTATTCAACATTAATATGTAATTAAAAATAAAAGCTTATAGCAAATTACAAACTAATTTGTTAATATTATATTTCAAAAAATATAAATGTATGCGTAGTCGTTTATGTATTTTGAATTTTTTCAGAAAATTATGTTTCAAGTGAACGTAATACCGATAATAATAATAACACTGGCTTTAAAGGGCAAGCTCCCAGAGCCGTAAAACCAATTAAACAAAAAAAAACATCCCACACAACGCCATTTAGTCCCGAACTAAGCAAAGTTTGTATTATGGGTACCATACAATTGATATACATACTTTTAAATAATCTATATAATATACCTAGATCTATCAGAAAAGTAATGTGACTGGACGTACTTACAATTTGCATTTTGCAAGACAATTTGAACCAAATAAATTTAGTAATAAAGTTGTTTTTACACTATTTTTGTTAAAATTTATGACTTTTCTTATTACAATTATTTCATTAGATAACTTCGGGCAAACCTGCGCGTCCGATGTTAACCGATTCCTATTACTTTTCTGATACATCTGTACATATATAGATATTTTACACACAACATGGAACAAATAGACATGTTGATGCACAAAAATATTTGTCCCGGGTGAAATTCATTGTGACTTTTAATAAGTGTATGGTGTGTATAAACCATAAAGGTATAATCATATTGATTTTTTTTTTTATTATTAATTTGAATGATTTTAATTTTCGGGAGGCGTAAACGTTTTGAAATTGTTGAATGCCTGGCCGTCTGCGTTTGTACCTACGTCTGTTATGCAAACTACTAGACGAATTATGATGAAATGGGCTTGGACAAAAATAACTTATTGTTTTTTTTCCCAAAAATATGGACTAATCTATAACTTTCCCATAAAATAAAAAAAAACGTATGCAATATTTTTTTCCAATGTTTCATTAATAAAATGTCCCTGTTACGTCATCTGAATGTTCACATTTGCATTGAGTTCATTATCTTAGACTGAACAAAGTTATAATATTTTAAATGAGTAATAAGGTATACAATTTCATTCATTTGAGATGGTGATTAAATTAAATATGTTTTATTTCCTTTTTGATTTTGTTTTTGACTGTGGAAAGCAGCGGACTAAACTGAACTGTCCAAATGACGTCACAGGGATAATTACAACGTCAGATGAATTCCCATAAAATTAAAAAAATATATTTTGAGAGGTTGCTCTGGAACCTTATTCCTTTAAATTTTAATAACTATGAGAGTTGGTAGGTAACTACTAACCACTACTAACCAATATGCTCATTTGGTGTGAAGATAAGTCAGTACGTGGTTTAACATAGGTTATAGGCTTAGCATATACTGGATCGGGGAAAAAGTTTCTTCGCATTTTATATGAAAACTCAAGACATTTTTTTTTATGTGCCATTTCGTTCGATGACTGTCTGCCATTTTGTAGGTAGCGACATGATCCCGTTGCTGTACAAATTTTGGGACTCCTGATCAAAAAAAAAAACGCGACAAGTGGTTTTGGTAGTCGTCTCTTGATGTTAACCTGATAGTTGATACTGTCTAAAGAATTCTGGAGAGACCGAAACAGATGGAAATCTGAAGGTGCACGGTCAGGGCTATGCCAAACTCTCTTAAATTTTTCTGAGTGACTAAAGATGTGTGAGGTCTAGCGTTATCATGATGAACGACCACACCCTTTTTATTGATCAATTCCGGCCGCTTTCTCTCAATTTCTTGCTTTAATCTCCGAATCGATGGTTCTGCCTGGTGGTAAAACCTCATAGTGAACAATACCCTTCCAATCCCACCATACACACAGCATCACCTTATTGCGAGTTAGCCCGGGTTTTGCCACAGTCTGTGAAGCCTGACTGACCTTTGACCACGATTTTTTTGCACGTTCTTATCGTACTTGATCCACTTTTTATCACTGGTTATCAATTTCTTTAAAAACGGATCGGTTTCATTACGTTTTAATAAAGAATCGCAAGCAGACAAATACAAATGACAAAAGACAAATAAAAGTTCTCTGCAACCATGATAGGAGCTGACTGAGCACACGCTGCAGGTGTGTATGACTACGCCCACAACACTGATTTTCAGTAGCCCCTACGCGAGTCCGCCGCACACACGACAAGCATAGCAATCCGTCCGTACAATTATAATGACACGTAAGTATTACACTAGGAATGAGATGAGCTACACACATTATGTGTTAAAAATGTTTAAAAGATATAACAATAAATAACAATAAATTATTATGTGCCGTATCTCTCACACTAAGATTCCCTGTGTTGTGAAAGAAAGTCACTACTAGTGGTACTAAAATTTTTTTTTTTTTCATCATCATCATCATCAGCAGCCCGTGTCCCTGCACTGCAGGATATAGGCCTCTCCCAAGGCTTGCCACTACACACGGTCCTCCGCCTTTCGCATCCAACCACCCCCGGTATGATGCTTCAGGTCATCTGTCCACCTGGCCGGGGGGCATCCAACGCTTCGCTTTCCGGTACGTGGCCTCCATTTGAGAACTCGTCTACCCCATCGGTTATCAGTTCTACGGCAAATGTGACCGGCCCATTGCCACTTCAGCTTGCTGATCGCTTCGGCTATGTCGACAACTTTAGTTCTTTGACGGATTTCAGTGTTTCTGATTTTATCCATCAAAGATACACCGAGCATAGCCCGCTCCATAGCACGCTGAGCGACTTTGAATTTATGGATCAGTCCTGCCGTGAGAGTCCACGTTTCGGCACCGTACGTCATTGTAGGTAGGAGGCATTGGTTGAAGACCTTGGTCTTCAGACATTGTGGTAGTGGCGACGAGAACGGATGACGAAGCTTCCCGAAAGCAGCCCATCCCAGCTGAATTCTTCGGTCAGCCTCTTTGTTGAAGTTGTGTTTGCCTAACTGGACAGTCTGTCCTAAATAGACATAGTCTTGCACAACTTCTAGAGTCGCACCCTCTACGGTTACCGGTCTCGGGAGAATATGTTCGTTGAACATGACTTTCGTCTTGTCCAAGTTCATCCCGAGCCCCACCCGCCGAGAGGTGACATTGAGGCCGTTAACCATTCCGCTGAGCTCCTCCAGCGACTCTGCCATGATGACTATGTCGTCAGCAAAACGGAGGTGAGAGATGTATTCGCCGTTGACATTAATGCAACAATATTTTCTTGAAAACATCTTGCAAAGCGTTGGTGAACAGTTTCGGGGATATAACATCCCCCTGTCGTACTCCTCTTCGCAATTGGATAGGTTCCGTTCGCTGGTCCTGGACCTGGACAGTCATTGTCGCGGCTTCGTATAGACACCTCAACACCTCAATGTAACGACAATCAATTTGGCATTGCTGCAAGGATTCCAGAAAAGCCCAAGTCTCGACGGAGTCGAAGGCTTTCTCGTAGTCCACAAAGGCTAGGCACAGAGGTTGATTATACTCTTCTGTTTTCTGTATAATCTGCCTCAGCGTATGTATGTGGTTTACGGTGCTGTAGCCTTTTCGAAACCCGGCCTGTTCAGGGGGCTGAAATTCGTCAAATCTTTGGGCGAGGCGATTCGTGACTACTCTCGAAAACAGCTTATACACGTGGCTGAGGAGTGAGATCGGTCTATAATTCTTAAGAAGCGTTTTGTCTCCTTTTTTGAAGAAAAGGGTGACTGTACTCTCACTCCAAGCACTCGGCGCAACACCACTGTGTATGACAGTGTTGAATAGCTTCTGAAGCTCTTTCAGGACTGACGTTCCGCCTGCTTTCAGAAGCTCTGTCGTGATGCCATCGGCGCCGGTTGCTTTGCCATTTTTTAGCTGCCTGAGAGCTAATCTCACCTCGCCCAAGCTGACTTCGGGAATGTCATCTGTGTAGTGTCGGGTAAGCGGAGCTCTTCGTTCACTGTTGTCGCGGGCTGCAGGGGGAGGTGCATGTACGGCATAGAGTTTTCTATAAAAAGTCACAATCTACGCGAGAACCTCTGGTTTAGAGGAGACGATTCTGTTGTCGCTAGTCCTGAGCTTCGTCAGTTGGCTTCTACCAAGCTGCTGAACGAACACTTTCGAACCTTTGTTCCGCTGGATTGCCTCTTCGATACGTTTTGTATTGAAGGTCCCGTCGTATCAGCCTCTTCATTTTCCTGTTCAGAGCCAAGTCTGACGATACTCCACGTAGCGACTTCTCACGTCTCTCTCGCATGAGATCCAGTGTCTCGCTGGAGAGTTTAGACTCCTTGCCTTTGCACCTCGATCTAAAATGTTTGCTGCCCACTTCTCTGACAACATTGATCAGATTGTCCGCCATGTCGTCAATATTCGCCATGGTTTCCAGCGCGTCGAATCGGTTCCTCAACTCCAGTTGAAAAGCCTCGGAGCCTGTGTCGGCTTGGGACGGTGTCGGTCGGAGCTTGATTTTTTACAATGCACTTAAACCAATATACATGAAGGAAATTATATAGCCAATATTAATTTAGTTTGGATTGACAATAATTGATTTGAGCGATGTGCTGTGTGTTGTGTGGATGTTTGTGTGTATGTGGTGTGTGGGTGTATGATGAGGGCGTGAGAAGAGTGCATGTGCCTGCAAGATGGGAATAGGAAGAAACTTGAGTGCTATTTGAATGTGTGTAGAATATCCTCTGTTTGTGCGTAATCTAGGCTTAAGAAATAATCTGTTAATTTTGATGTACAAATGCGTTTAGTGCAGTTAATTATGTCTAAGGTTTTATTAATTTCGTATATATACATATACATATTTAAAAATAAAATAAACAAACAAAAACAAGTAATGTTACAAACATTAAACAATTTGGTCAAATAAATACTACACATATAATGACGTTCTAGCTTAAATACTAATACCTAAATCATAATAAAAGTCAAATATATACATATTATTCAATTAAATAAAATACAATTACATTCATCCGCGTAGGAAATACATATTTACCTACATGAAAAGGGGCATAATTGGGGAAGAGAATATAGATGGAGGTTTTTGCAACTTTAGCATTGCAGATGGGAGGAGGAAGATCATTCCAGCATTTGGACGCCGTAAACTTAAAACTTCTCCGAAACGCCGCAGTCCGATACGCAGGCAGGATAGCTCTGGCTGGCCCCGTCACGTAACTCACGCTTTGATGCCTTTGACCATGTTAGTTTTTCGTATAAGTAGGGGGGCTCTCCGTAGTCCGTGTACGCACGAAACAATATCAAATAGCAAGGCGCGAAATGCCAGTTGTCTGCGCGCCCGCATGTTTAGCAGGCTTGCCCCGTCCAGGTATGGAGTGACATGGGATCGAGGAGGGATGCGAAAACAAATGAGTACACGGTTCATTAGGTTTCTTTCAATGAGCTCATGTGGTACCCAAATATCGAGCTTTTTGTATACCCAACTTTTTCAAATGGGTCAAAACTATTCCAGATCTTCAGCTATGTCGTAACTACTGATATGCCGAACTGGATGCCCGCGCCAATGGAATTATTTTGCATCGAGTAATTCTTAGGGGTTTTCGACATCTTCGCGCCGGTGACACCCTAGTGTGCCACCTGGCCGCTCCGATGAAGTCGTAAGAGCTTTCGGGCTAACGACACGCGTCCTTATTCTGCTTCAGACGGTTGTTTAGTGGGCGCAACTCCCACATACCCCGCGCACTCGGGCGCGCGGAAGCTGTAGAGTTTAATCCGCCTTCCCATCGCAAGGGTAAAACAAAAAAAAAATGATATGCCGGTCGTGCTCCATTTTTTCAAAAATGGCGTCCATGTTAGACGTGACAGGACAACCACAGCAAGATGCATTTTTGACATCAAAACTCTCGGATTGAAAACGTTTTGCTACTTTTACTGACACCGCATTAGGGCCATAACACAATTTTTTTTTGCAGTTTGCGTTGAATTTTTTCCTTTTTTTTATAATAAAATTTTAAAATGTTTCGAATTTCTTCATTAAATTCACTCAATTTGACAGAAAGAAACATAAATGGAAACCGGCGTGAAACAATATTTTACTAAATTAGTTCTTTTTTGAAATGTAACCTTTTAATGGTATCAAAACCAGCCAGGCATAACCAGTACTTCAAAGTATATACAAGCTATTTCCCCGACCTTATAGGATACTTTTTTTATTTATTGATATGAGTCTGTGTTTGTTTCTCTAATAAAACTGTTAAGGGGTCGTGTCTCTATATTGACTATTTTTAAAATTCATTTAGGTGAATATTACTATAGACTATAGATTTCATGTGGGGCAAAAATTTTATTAAACTAAAACTTTTTTTAAATTTATGTATGTCCGTCTATCTGTGCACATATCATGCAAAAAACCACAAAACTAGTTTTGATGAAATTATAAAAGAAAAAATGTCAGTAGTGACCCCAGTATTGATTATTTGTTTAATTTAAGACGAATAGAAAAATATACTTTTCTTGTTTTAGCAGCAATTATTGAGAAAAATTTTAAATAAAGATACGTTTTTTAGTCAGTTTTTTTATTTAATACAATAATATGTTGTTTTAAACTGGAGCGATTGATAAATTTTTATTTAATACGAGGAATTATTATAGAGATTTCAAACGCATATTTACCATGCAAGTGATTCATTATTCTCAATGTTATGCCAGCTAGGTACTCGTGGTATCTGAAAAATGTACCTATTTAAATATGATAAGCACAACTGTTGCTATAGATAAGAATAAAGAGAGATTTGTTATTTACCTTATAAATATGGGTAGGTACCTACAGCAACGTTAACAGACCAGGCTGTAAACCTTTACCTACAGGTGTACACAACAATGATAATTTACTATTTTGATTAAAAAGTTTTGTAATATTTAATTTAAGTAAGAATATTTAAGTATGTATATCAGTTGTCTGGTACCCATAATACAAGCTTTGCTTAGTTTAGGACTAGATGGCGCTATGTGGAATGTCCCAGGTAGGTATTATTATTAATGTCATAACATCACTATCTATTACGTGCAGCGGTCGACGGCCATACAAAGAAATGCAATTACGTAGAACATCGTAATAATTAGTAGTAGTATAATGTCATCAGCTATCAATTTCAAAGAATCGATTATTTGTCTATGATTATTCCTTGAAAATTTATACATATATACATAATTATAAAAAAATTACAAATTTTCGATAGTAAGTACAGTAGAACATTCAGTACCTATCGACTTAAGATCTCAGACAAACGAATGTACTAAACGAACATATTATTTATTTTCAAACTCCAACTCTTATGTTGGCGAAAAAGGATGTTAAAGTTTGTATAAAAAAAAAACTGTACGTAGGTAAGTAAACTCGCGCATAGCAACTCGACACCTCGTACAAATAATTTTCTATAGGTACAAAGGTTTTAACACGTGTTTTATAATTTTTTGAAATTTAACCCTTGACGGAAGAGGCGATAAAGTTTTATGATCATATAACGTTTGCTCCACTATAACGAAAACAATCAGTATCGCAATTAAATCCAAAAAAAATACCAACATGTAGACCAAGTAGGCGAAGCCGCAATGGAAACTTATAATACTCGTAGAACAGCTCGTAGTATGTACTATTCATGTAAATATGTATACTACCTATGATAAAATTTCAGTGAAACAGACTGCAAATCGTTATGTTCATGGAATATGCCGTCAACTGAAACCTTTATCCTAAGCCTTTACCTATTTACGTTTAAAACATGTTTAAAACATAAAACAATGTAAACATACGTGGCCTCATTCGTAGTACCTACTAAGCAAAAGAAAACAAATCTAATTCGTTTTAAACACATTTGTCCTTGACGAGTAACGCTTGGAAGAAATATCTTATGAATACACAAGCCCAAACTAAACAGTAGGTATCCATGTACAAAGTGACACCAAAAATCTTTATACACTACCATGCACCCAACCGAGCACACGCATAGTGTGTGTAATACGATATTAATATCTATAAAACAATTCACCGTGCTTTATTACCCCACCCTCGCCCGCTGTTACATCGATAGAGAATTCTGACCATATAGTAATATATTATTATGAATTACTATAAAAATTAAGGCTCCAAGTCCAAAAATGTGATCCAGCAATCTAGAGTGATTCTAGGTTATTAGTGATGAGCAGAAATAGAGCCAAGTTTTTTGGACATAAGAAGGAGTAGTGTAGTTTCCCTCATGAACCAATATTTTAAAAGACTTTCTTTTAACTCCTTTCATTGCACCTAATTTCTTGTTTTCAAATGGAATAGTAGTGGAAATAGAATTCAAAAGTGATGTAGTAGACATGGTATAGTTATGAGATCCAATAGCGTAGTAATAGATGCATAATAGGGACCTTATGCATAATAGGTACATACGGGCACAACCGCTGATAAAAGCTATTATTATAAATAGCTCGCTCTGGGTCCAGTACGTATTTGATCGAAGCCAATACCAACAAACTTATAAATTCGCTTTGACTTTGCAGAAAAAACATAGCAATAGGTATTTAAAGTCTATAACGTTGAACAAATAGCAAATTTTATATTTACCAATACGAACGAATACGAATACGAAATTCACATTGTAAGAATAACGAAAAAAAAACTTTTTTGAAATCAAGTATTACTTATCGATAACTAATCAACTACTGTAAACACACACATGGACGCAACTTGAATAACCCTAACATGTATCTTTGTTCATAGAGGTTACGCTTTATTCCAACAAAAATGTGAGCAACAAAATATGTACAACAGTCAGCACATATACTTACACATAAATACACCGTGTTCCGCTAATCATAGTCCAAACTATAGAGCGCGTAGAGCTTACCGAACTAAACAAAACGATTCAAGCAAGTAGGGCGCAAACTAACGGTTACCGAGAAAAACATGTTTTAAGTTAGATTTTTTAAACACATCTGATTTTATTTTTTTACTTTTTGTTTAATTCGGTAAGCTCTACATGCTCTATAAGTTTGGGCTACGTTCAGCCGAAGATCTCGTATACACAATTGACGTTTTGGAATATTCCCTGCGAAGTAGAATTTTGTGTGACCCGTGAGCCACATGTAAAATTCGTACTGGAAAAGAAAAAGATTCTAATACTACTTACATTTCATGGGTAATTTACCAAAATGTTTGTATAAAACGAAAATAATGACGTATGGTCTAATTAACTAGTCTGACATTTTGCTTACGTTTCAATTGTTTCCAAGTATGAGGCGCTCCGTTCTGATTATTATACTATCTGATGTAGCGGATCAAGCGTAGTCATATGCTTTTATACTATAGGTTGGCTGTACGTATCCTTTTAAGGCCCCGGGCACGACTTTCAGTAGTGTCGTCAAACCAAGGAACATTTCGAGCTTTCGCGCTTTCGGCTAATCGGGCGAATTTATGGAAGTCTATTTATAAAATTTTATCTAAGTAAACTTTATGTATAGTTCCAATCAAACTTTATGGCGGATCGGAATACAACGCTATATGCGTGTTTGCGCAGGTTCAGTCATATGCCACTCGCTCCACTGCGTCCCGCTACACCTAAAACTGGTTACTGCGACGCGATTTGTGCCCATGTTCACATCCGCCATACAGTTTGATTGTAACTGTAGCTAGTCATTAATACAGATATACCTACCTGTCTAGAGTATTTTCGTAAAAAAAGTAACAAAGTGGAAAAAAAGGAAATGTATTTCCTTTTCTCTACTTCAAAACACCACCTGGCTTATATTTGGTCCATGGCGTATATTTTTTTCTCATATTTTTGGGACCACAATACTGCATCTCTGTAATATACTTACAGGATTTTTTTTTATCACTGCCCATAAAAATGTATTTCGTAATTTAGTGAAAATAAAAAATATGATTTCAGTTATTTATCTATTTATTCAAAAATGAAAAAAACTAAAATTGTTTAAATGTATATTATAAAAATGTCGCGAGTCGTATCACCCTACTCGCACTGCCAACAGTCGCCGTGCCCTTACGCCCTCTACCCCTGCAATCATCCTTCAGGAATTATGACCACGTTTTAAGATTAATTGTAACAGACAGATTGAAAAAATAATGAAAAATAAAAGTTCGATTTCTTTTAAGGTACCTAAGGTGTTCTATTCACTTTAGGTACTGAATCATATGTGTCGTGATAGCCCAGAACGCAACGAGCCTGTCTCAAATTTGGCCCCATCGGGCCATGGTTCGAATCCGGGCGTGTACCAATGAGTTTTTCTGACTTAAGTACACAATATCACTGACACCGTGCTTCGGAAGGCACGTTAAGCAGTCGGTCCCGGACGCTGTCAATAGATGGCGGTCGTTACAGTTCCCAACCCGCAGTGGAGCAGCGTGGTGGACTTAAGCTCCAAGCCTCCCTCCTCACCCTGGGGGAGGCCTAAGCCCCTGCAGTGGGGTAAAAATGGGCTGATGATGATGATGATGATGACTGAATCATATAAAAAAATATGCGCTGTGATCAAAATACCCTATACATACATCAAAGCCGTCACAGGCCTCTAACTTGGTGACGGTAAAAGGTGTTTAACTAAAAATGGTGTGTTATTGTGACTACTGCCACAACAAATGATAAAAAAAGTTTACGTCCAAGAAGGATGCCCATGCGTGGATATCCTTAAAATCAGTCTCCTGAAGACGTCCTAGTTTAAGTTGTTGACCATCGGATTTATTCAGATATGGAATGTTTACCTACCTGTGTACGTTTTTTTTTTCGTTTGTTTTTTAGGGTCCCGTGCCTCTAACGAGAAACAGGAACCCATATAGGATCATTTCGTTGTCCCTCTGTTTGTCTGTCTGTTAATACCCTTTTCCTTAGGAGAGTGTGGAATATGAAATTTAAATTCAATGCGATCAAAAAATACGGCCATTCATGCCGCTCAGTTTGGTACTCGTAAATAAATGTACACCTGTGGGGTACTATACTTCCCGAGTTCCCGTTGATCAAAAATCATAAAATTTGGCAAGAAGCAAAGTCTTTGAAAGATTTGAAATCTGAAAATCGTTAATTTGTATAGTTATAGCATATAATGTAGGTAATATTGTTTTTAAATATTTTTAAAACTGATGAATGAATTTCCGGCGGTAAGTAGCGATGAACACGTTAAATTACGAAAACACAATTCTTAAATCAATGGAAAACACTCAGAGCACGAGTCCTACTCGTCATCCGCAACGCAATTGATATTTATTTTTGTCTGAATGGGCTATAAATAGACAAGGACCCATCCAGCAAGAAATATTTTGTCCATCAGCCCATTATACCCCATTGCAGGGGCTTAGGCCTCCCCTTAAGAAGAGGTAGCATTGGAGCTTAAATCCACCACGCTGCTCCAACACGGGTTGGTGAATTGTAACGACCGCCATCTATTGACAGCAACCGGGGCCGACTGCATAACGTGATCTCCGAGGCACGGAGTCAGTAATAGTTATGTGCTTAAGTCAGAAAAACTCATTGGCACACGCCCGGATCCGAACCACGGCTACACGGCCTTATTTTGAAACAGGTCCTCAGCACTCAAAAATATTATCGAAAACAAAAAATTCCGTTTTTATGTTTCCTATCGAAAACAGGATTCAAAATAATGAACTAATGTCGTTGTATTATTTTACAAAAGAGCTGTTCACATTGACTTAGTTGTTTAGTTTAATTTTTCATAATAGTAACTGATAGTGATTGACAAGAACGGATATGTTTATATTTATAACTCAATAACGATATTTTACTTTACATGACTTTACATCCCTACTGACGGGACGACATCGACGAGGCTATTGTCAACGTCAAGTCAACCGTAAACTGTCATTGTCAATAGTTGTCATTATTGTGAATTCGTCAACCATGTGTTAAAAATTAATGGAATTACCTATTGATTTATATTTATTATAATAAAATAAAATGAATGAATTATTTAATGAAAGCGACCCGGACGATGATGGTATATCATTTAAAACTAAAGGTGAATACGCTAGAAAATACGACGCTTGGCGCGAAAAAGAAGAATTACACAAACGTAAGCTCTCTTTTTTTGAATAAATTTTCTGACTTCGTCTTTCAAAATTCCTTTCTTATTTGATTCTTTTTATTTTATGTTTATTTAGTATAGTTTACATATATTAAAATTGTTTCCACAATCACAACAGTTGACATGGTAACGCTTTCCAATGTAGCCTGCTGAAAAATTACAAAATATTTACTCAGGCTTATGGGGTAAGGGTGTAGGAACCTGGCAGTAAATATTTTTTTAAGGAAATAAAAAAAAATTATAAGGCTTGTTAGTGGCTCGTCACTCCGTTTCGCTTCGCTTCTCAGATTATCACAAGCAAACCATAACCTAACCTATTTTTTGAAATGATGGACCATCAACATATCTTAGCCAGATTTCAAATTTCATTTTTATGAACACAATTTTCATCAGGCAACAATGGAAACCTGACCCTCTCAAACAATGCAATTCTGGCTTTATTTATTTTTATATTTTATGAAATGCAGTGCATGATAGCCGTATCGTAGCGAGTTCGCTTCTTGTTTAGAAGGTTGTGATTTGAATGAGTGTACCAATGAGTTTTTCTAACTTATGTACATAACTATCACCGACTCTGTGCCTCGGAGCTGTTGGAAACTGTTGGTCCCAGTTGCCATCATTAGATGGCAGTCGATAAAATCCACTGACCCACACTAGAGCAGTATAGTTGATTAAGCTCCAAGCCTCCCCTCAGGTATCCGGCCTCCCCTCAGGTATCCGGCCTCCCCTCAGGTATCCGGCCTCCCCTCAGGTATCCGGCCTCCCCTCAGGTATCCGGCCTCCCCTCAGGTATCCGGCCTCCCCTCAGGTATCCGGCCTCCCCTCAGGTATCCGGCCTCCCCTCAGGTATCCGGCCTCCCCTCAGGTATCCGGCCTCCCCTCAGGTATCCGACCTCCCCTCAGGTATCCGACCTCCCCTCAGGTATCCGGCCTCCCCTCAGGTGTCCGCCCTCCCCTCAGGTATCCGGCCTCCCCTCAGGTATCCGGTCTCCCCTCAGGTATCCGGCCTCCCCTCAGGTATCAGGCCTCCCCTCAGGTATCAGGTCCTCCCGTAAGCTTGGCGGCGAATTCGCCGTTGACACAACATCATGTTCCATTTCCTTTGGGTTACCCGAGATAGTTTCCAACTTTCGGGTCGCCTCGCGCTCTTTGGGAGGTGTGCGCCGTAGTAACGACGACCTTCCCTCAAATGGACTCTTCAATTTTTGCAAAGTTACGGGTGATTTTGCCATTGAAGTTCGAGTCCTTTGTGAGGCATCTGCTTCGGAGCCAATCTGCTGAAGAGCGCTACTCCTGGTGACAGGTCGAGCAAAGTCGGATCGCTGCCGCCATTCCTTCTCAGGTGTGCCCGCAGGACACACCTCGTATACGTCGCATGCCACGGTCTCACTACTTCCAGCACCCAAGTTGGTGCTGGAAGTAGTAAAACTACCCGCAGCATTCGCCCTATCTACGTCAAGTTTTTTGGGGTTTTTCGAAAATTCCATTTTGAACCCACGAGTACGGAAGAAAAAAGGTCCATCTGGGCAGAGATCCCGATACCCAGATAACCCAATTTTACGCCTAGGAGGTCGGGAGGTATCCTAGGGTTGGCCGCTAATGACTGATGAACTCCCCAGCCGCTCTTGCGAGCACCCCGACGCCACGTACCTCAGCGCCGAGGGTTGAGGATTTTTTATAGAGGTTGTCTCCTCGCGGTCCGGCCGGTTAAGGCAAGACCCTCGTTCCCAAAACATGACTGGGTTTACGATATATCCGCATAACGAGCTACCCTCCAAAAGAAGAGTGGCCATTACGCCCCGCCTAGGCACTGAGCTTTTCAGTGCCCAGGTGACTCCCCGCCAGATTATTCGCCGATGACCAGTAAGATCTCACAAGGAAAAGTTACTAACCATCGCCCAGGGTGCACCGGCCCTTGCCACTACCTTTCCACCGGATTCAAAGTTAGGTAATAAAAATATTATTAAGTAATTAGAAAAAAATTGTGTAAATTACAGTGGAACAAAAATATGGTGACAAAGCTCTGCATTCTGACATTGAAGCCAGTTCAGATAGTGAAGATGATGATGCTCCTCCAGAGATTTCGGAAAAGATGGAGACGGCATTCCTTAAGACGCTCTCCCTATTGAAAAACAAGGATCCTCGAATTTATGACCCTGACTATACATTTTTCGATGATATGGGTGACGAAAATGCGACTGCCGAGTCAACTGATCATGGTAACTTTCATTTATAAATTAATAGCGACCCGCCCTGGCTTCGCACGGGTAGCAGAGCATATAAGCCCTAGTGTTCTTTCTGTTGTAGTGTCATATCAGCTTGTTGCATCGAACATGTGGATTAGATTTAATTAGATTTATATTTAACATAATTGAATCCTACTTTGAGTATTTGTAATGTATTTTATTTCCAATTCTGTTAAAATTTTAAAAAGTAAAAATATGCACGAATTTTGTTCGCGCCGTCTGTTCCCTAGCAATATTATTTTATTTCGCTATAATTTCTAAGATACTAATATAATTTGTATGGTGTAAAGGGCAATCATGATCTGCATGAAATGCTGAAGGTAAATAACGTATTCAATTTGATAAGTATTAATATATTCCGTATAAATTGCTTTCCAGTCACCTCATCATATGACATCATTTTTTCAAACATAAAAATAGGTATAGTAAGCAATCCGTAAAAGATAAACATATGCCATCGCGGATTTTCTTTAATACTATATAAGATACACAATTCCTCCATACATTATTTTGTTATATCTCAAATGAATTAGGCAGCGTTTTCGATGAAAGCTCCCAGCCGGCTTGATTTTTTCCGACTTCTTGAACAATAATCGCCATATTTCAACAAATTTGCACAATACATTGATAAATTATACACGTAAACCTTCCTGTTGAATCATTCTGTCCATTGGTGTCCACAATATGCCAATCCGTTTGATAGTTTTTGAGTTTATCACGTTCAGACAGACAGACCGATGCGGCGGGGAACTTTATAATATTTAGTGATAGTTTCGCAGAATTTAGGAGTCACTTGTGCTAATGGCTTTAAGCTTTATGTTAATTTTAATATTCTTGCCGTTGCCCAACTCCACCTATATCATAAAATCACCATACCGTTCAGCTTTTACTCCTATGCCCCTTTTTATATTGCGAAAATACCACCGTATCATATACTAACTTAAATTAGCAATAAACTAAAATTTTGCTTATAGCTTAGTATATAATACAATATCTGGGACATCCCACACAGAGCTATCTAGTACCAAAGTAAGCATGTATTAAGCTTGTATTATGGGGTACTAGTAAACTGATATTTATAGGAACTTAAAGATTTTTTTTTTAAATAACTTAAATCATTAGTAAGCAATGTCTAATAGGTACAGCTATGTTCTATCTATATCTATGTATTCCCCTTTCTGTATTTGTACGTACAACATGCTCTGTCTTTGTCCTTCACTATTTGTGGCTGTGACCATATTAGCTCATAGTCAGCACCTTACCAGCAGCCACAGCCAATCACATCACTCTATGTAAACAGTCAGTCTGAATGACTGTTATGTAGCAAAATGTGATTAGCTAGGCTGATTGATAAGTCTTTATCGATTCTCGAGCCAGATAATTTTGGTGGTGCAAAAGACAAAGTACGAACTTAATATTAAAAAAAAACAAATGAAGAAAAAAAAAACAACAGGTACATAACACATTTAAAATTTTCAGAGTTTAAAACAAAACCTAAGAAAGAAGTGAGCAGTTTGGCAGCTGCATTCGCAGATAGCGATAGTGAAGATGAAAAAGGAGAAATATTTAAAATAGAAAAAAAGGCTCCGCAAACTCGTAAGAAGGTATTTTGAGATTTAATTTATTTAAAATCTACACCACCTTGTTTTTACTCATTACAAAACATACCTAATCGAAAATTAAGACAAACACATGATTTAAGTGACAAAACTTAAGTAGAGTTTTGCATTTCTCAGGTTGTATACTAACATTAAGATATGAGTTTAACATTACAGCAGTAAATCAAAACACTAAACTTCGTCATAGGAGCACTTTTAAATTATCAAATAAATCCTAAGATCAAAATTTTAAAAAATATGTTTTCAAACAAATAAACTAGCACAAAAAGAAAATAGAACACCATTTATAAATATTGGTTCACTGACCAATAAGAGCGGCAACAGCGCGATGCTGACTGAGCGAACACATGTAAACAATTGTTTGTTCCTTCACACCTACATTTTGTCCCTTTCGCACATTTTTAAATGACTTATGGCTTAAGCATAAGGTATTAATTGCATTGATTTGTATCGGGAAATAAAATCTAAGAATATTGGCAATAGTGTTTATACTGATGCTGCAATCTTTTACCTGTGGTATTAGCTTAGTAGTAGATACAGCATGTAATAAAAGTTAAAAATTAAAAATTATGTCCTGTGACTAAATTATTGGATATTGTTGATAATTTTTTTACATGCAGGCTAGGAGTGTTATTACACATTAGAGAAAATGATAGTTGTCTCTATGTATATAAGAAGTATCCTAGTAGTCCGAAAAGTCTTCTACCTGCCAATGAAAGTTTTGTCAAAATCGGTTCAGCAAAAATTTTTGAATCAAACATATTGAGGTGCTGGAAGGCTGAAAATTTGGGATTATAATAATCTGAAAAATCCAAAAAAAATTGGTCAGCTTAAAATAAAATTCTTGATGTATACAACGGCACCACCTACCGGGTCCAACTACAACTAAGATCCATCCAGCTAACCCCGCAGATAAATTTTTTTTATAAAAATTGGTCAAGCAATTCAGGAGAAGTATTGTGAACACACGCACACCAAAATTTTATATATAAAGATGAAAAAATGTATATTTTAAATCTGCTTTCTTAAAAATGTGATTATCCCAAAAAGCCTATAACTAAGATAAGATAAGATAAATTTATTTCTGTAAAAACTTAGCCTAAGTACATAAAATTTGTCTTAATTAGTGTTATTGCATGTATTTATTATTTAATACCTAAACTAAGCAAATTTATTTGCTGGTGTAGTTAGCGCTTATTCAACAGATATTTACACAATGACAATGACCAACATAATTAACGAGTACAATTCTGAATTAGAAATTATGATTATATTTATCAGCATTATTTTTACTTTGGCCTTAATTATGAAATTATTAATAATAGATCTTCTGTGTCATCATATGTTTTTCCTTTAAGCCATTTGTGCGGTTCTTTTACCTTCGACTTTATTCATAGGATAAATATGTAGATACGAGTTTATTCTATTGTATAGAAAACCACCCAGATAGCAAAAGAAATAAAAAAAACTAGACATTGTGTACTGCTGAACATAGTCCAAACTTATATTGTGTAGAGCTTACCAAACTAAATAAAAAGTTTCACGTGAGGACATGGCGCAAATTAACGGTTACCGAGAGAAACATGTTGTAAGTTTTATTTTTTTCACATCTAATTTAATTAAATTTTTTGAATATTTTTATTTAATCCGGTAAGCTCTATAAGTTTGGACTACATTCAGCCGAACATCTGCTATCTTTTATATGTTTATAATGCTATAATTTTCTTATTTTAAGGATGATGAATTAAAAAAATATCTAATTGGCAAACAAGAACATGTGGCCCAGGATGTGGAAGAAGACCTTGCACCATTAAAAGCTCTATGGTCTGACCCAAAACTAAATGAAGGAGAAGCATTTTTACGAGATTACATACTTAATAAAAGGTAGGTACTACTTAGAACATAAATTATGATAATTTTTTTGAATATTTTATTGAACAACTCTTAACCTTTTGAACGCCACTACTTTTTCATCTCTTGTTCAACCTGTTTCTCCAACACGACAATTATTGAACTTTATAAAAGAAAGACAAAATTAGTATATGTGCAACAGTGGGATGTTTATTTATTGGTGATGAAGATGAAAAAAAAAACCGTTTAAATAAATATTATTTAGTTCATTGCGTCTGGTGTATCATAACCATAAACTAGTTTAAAAACTAATCTACGAACTTTTTCTGAAGTGCCTATGTACATATTTATGTAATGAAAACAACTACATCAAAATCAGCATGGTTGTTTAAGAGATAGACATTTGTTACATACAACATTTGTTGAAGTGATACCTATGTAATGCCAAAACCACTTCAAAATCGGGCTAGTCGTTTTAGTGAAACTCATTCACTGCCGCGCCCTCTATGGCCTATAAATCGTATAAAATGGTAGAGTACTTGCTCAGAAGTAATATAATGTTAATAATACTGTATATATCACAACAACGTCTAGGCGCCAAACTAAGCATTAGCTTGTGTTCTGGGTGCCAAGCGAAGACACCACATACATATAACAACCAAGACCCGGTACCAATATCAATATTCATCATATAAATACTGACCGGACCTGGTATTCAAACCCGGGACCCTCAGTTTCGTAGGCAGGGTCGCTACCCATTAGACTAGGCCAAGCGCCCGTCAAGTAATACTTGTATAGTGCAGAAATCTTATCTAAATTGGTTTAGTAGTTTTTGAGGAAAGTAGTAACAATCATACACACAACTTCATTCCCCAAACGCATGGAACGATCCCTAATTGGGATAAATAAAAATTTATAATGATATATAATGTTAAATCCAATTTGATTACCTAATGGCAAGTTATCCTTTATAGATATCTAGATGATGGAGAAGCAGACATTGTTCATGGAAAACTGCTTGATGATGAGACTTTGGATGCTGATGAAGAGATGATTGAGGAACAGGGCAAGTTTGAAAGAGCTTATAACTTCAGATTTGAAGAACCTGATCAAGAATATGTTAGTGCCTATAAATTGTTTAATTTCTGTCCAATATTCCTTGTACACAATTTCATGTTGCATATAATATCAAGGGGTATAAATAGGGATACTTATGTATTAAGATACTTTGTAGATCTTAAAAATTAACAATTTGCACTATATAACAGGACATTTTTACTTGCCTGTGATACTACCAAGTCTTGAGTTAGTCAAAAAATTTAATATTAAAGTGAGCCTATGATCGCGGGACGTACTGTACATGTAACTTTATATCATGACTAGCTTCCGCCCGTTTCTAGAACATTTTGAAAATTAACTACTTAAGAAATCTCTATATTTATTATACCAAATTTCATCAAAATCCGTTGAGTTCCTTTTTCCTGTAAAGAAAAGAGTATTAATGGGTGGCATAAGTTAATAAAGTCAGTGACGAAGTCGGTCATGTCAAAGTCTATATTTGTCCTAGTTGTAAATATAGCATTGTTGTAATTGTCATTTCCTGGTAAATACCCATTTAAAGTATCTGAGTTGGCACTAACTTCTTAAACATATGCCGCCCACTAAGTTTCCAATAAACTTTCATTCAAAATAAAAGTACTGTTTTCAACTTTTTAATTTTTCATTTTTTGAGAAATTTGTATTATTTTGAAATTTTTATATAAGTAACTGTAATTTATTTGTATTTAGTATAAATAGGGCTTCTAAACACGCTGCTCCAATCAGATAGCTCCGTTTGGAGAAAACTGTCGACAAATCGCAGTATTATCCTTTAACTCCTAACCGTTAAGAAGTACTATAGCTTCCATCATCAGCTTAGCAGCATGAGAGGGCTCCCAGACGCAAACACCTGAATAACTAAAAACTTGCGCTCAAACACACAACGCGTGCCTATAAGACATAGGGCATTCCTCGTTTTCACTGGGCTCCCATCATCAAATCCTAACTTGGTGATGATGGGTCCACTTCGGGAGTATACTAATTTAAAAAAAAAAATTATCCACAATTGACGTAAATATCGGTCCTCCTTTTTGAAGTCGATTAAAAAGTCGGAAATAGTAACTAAAAATATATTGATGTTCAAATTATATCTACATCACAACAAAATATACTGGTAGGTACAGTTCCCATCAAACTTTATGGCGGATGTGAACATAGGTACAAGTCGCGTCGCAGTAACCAGTTTTAGGTATAGCGGGACGCATTGGAGCGCGGGGTATATGACTGTACCTACGTAAGCATACTTATAGCGTTGTATTCCGATCCGCCATAAAGTTTGAGGCGATCTATACATCTAAATAATATAAAAATTACAGTTAAAAAGGTACCCGAGAACAATGAACTGCATCAGACCGAAAGACGACAAGCGTGCTCGCAAAAGAGCAGAGGTCCGTACACGCAAAGAAGAAGAGAAGAAACGGAAGATGGAGGAAATAGCTAGACTAAAAGCATTAAAACTAAAAGAGATACAAGAGAAGATAGCTAAAATAAAAGAAGTTACTGGAAATGAGGATCTTGCGTTCAAGGTAAGAAGAATATTTTTACAAGATATCCAGTGATGGATAGACACTTGAAATTTTCACAGAATGTGTATTACCCTAGTCACTATAACAATAAGTAATAAAAATAAAATAAAGTTAAATATTAAAGGGGGTTCCCATGCAGGAAACTTGTTTATTTGTATATTGTATACCATAATTTTCAAGTTGAATGCATGAAAATTGATATTTCACCTATGGGTCTAAAACTAAATATGTTGGGATTCAAGATTTCTGAAAATTTAATTGAAGGGAAAAATAGGGAATGAAAGACTGGACGGAAATTCCGTAATTTTAAATGTTAACACCATGGGAATTGGTATGTAGCCTATTAGTTTGAAATTGAGGAAAGCCTGTTTTAGCAATTAAAGAAATTTAACCCTCACAGGGGTGAAAGCGAATCTTGTATTTATTTGAAAATTTTAAATAAAATGTTATGTTTATGTAAAATTGTTAAATAACCTTTAATAAATGTAATTACACACGTGTAATGCACGCGAGCGAAGCCGAGGGCGGTGGCTAGCTCATTATAAGAAGAAAATTGGTCACCTGACTCACCCCTTTATTTTTTGATTCATAAAAAAGAAACGGAGTTAACATGAAGATTACGTTACATATATAGATATCTTGAGAAATATGAGAAAAATTCCAGACTTTTTATCGGTTTAACGTACTGTCATGGGATTTATACCACTTGAAATTTTCAGGGCATCACTATACTGTAATAGTACATATGATGCATACATATACATACATATATTATAGTCGAGGTGTTTATAGGCAAGGCGAGGCGAAGCCAAGTGCCTTTAATAAACCGATGACTATAATAGCCAGCTTACTGAGTACGAACACCATACGACGTTTCTCAATACATTTGCGATTAAAATTAGGTAGATACGTCAGATATAATAATAGCGTGATCTAAGGGCGCGGGCGGGTTGCTTTTCGCGGGTTACGCATGCGTCACAAGCAGAATGCTCGTTTGTGATTGGTGTAAAGTAAAAAGGCCTAGTACTGTAAAATACAACATTACAATACAAGTTTTGATGTCATGAAGACCATATTAAGGGGGCAATTACAAAAAAACGGCATGTTTAGGTACATTTTTAGGAAGTTTGGAAAGGTATATGGACATAAACCTAATTCTAAAATAAAGATCAGTTCTTAATTTACAATTGTGTTAGAAAACATTTGCATATTTTACACTCTTTCACACTGAAAAAATATTATTTTGTAACCCACTTTTGCCGAAATCGCGGAAAATTAACATTTTTCGGTACATAATACACCATCATCACAAGGTTTTTTGAGATTAAAAATCATTTAAGTATTGTTAATACTTCATCCTTTATTTCTGTTAGAGGAAATTTTGATAATAAACGGAAAAGTGGCAGAAAAAAATCATCAATAATATGCAATTTCACCGAAATTTCGCCATACTATTTTGTATGAACTGACAGCACACTGACAGCATAAAACCAAGCGTACACGGTATCGTGCTTCAGACCGCTCCGAGGAGCGCTATTGAAAGGTCGGGTGTACGTCTTTGTTTCTCTCCGATCAAATGCTGTACGTATGGTAAAGTTGAACTCAATCAATCTTGAGACGTGGGTGAAATTAAAAGTGAATGGGCATCTTTGTATGGGCTGCGTACCCAGGTTGTATCAAGTTGTGGTATATGTCATTTTAAAGGTCGTATCAATAGCTTTATTTTATAGTATGGCACCAACCATGAAACACGTGCAAGGAAATAACTATGAGTTATTTTATATCTCATATAATGAAATGTTATTTTTAGTGTAAATGTTACTTATTGTACAATATTACTTTATTACTAAGCATACATACCTACTATACGGTTACCAATCGCTATTCCACCGCCGCTTGCACACCTACATACTCTTAAGACTGGCCAAAAAAATTGCAGGTTTTGCATAGGCTTCGTCTCCATGCTGTATCTAGTGTAGGCATGTTGTTCTTGGATTTCTTATTAAAAAATATAATTAAAGGCTAGTATTGCGTAGGTCGAAATAATTTTAAAAAAAATTATCATTGAACTAATAATCTAGATTAACAATTATATCATCTAAAAAAGTTGCTGGCAACAATATATAATTTTGATGCCTCGCCCACCCCAAATACCATATAATGCTTATTATATGTGAACATGTGCCGACTGTTCTTCGCCCTATTAGGCACGAACAGTAATTATCGACTCCCTTCCCGTCGTTATTGTAGTTACTACAATATAGGAGTAATATATCCGATTCGACACATGACAGGACTGAATCCAACCTCTAGTAGTATGTATGTGTGTGGGCAGGGCGGTGTAAGAGTTATACTGACAGGTAGCCGCAACGCACAGTATGCTATATAACATGGTAAATAAAATAATATAAGTAAAAAATAAAAACCGACTTCAAAAACATAAACTAAAAAGTTAAAAATAAAATTTTCACTTTAAAGAAAGGAGCATTAACAGGCGGCATATAGTTAATGAAGTCGGTGCCAACTCAGACACTTTAAATGGGTACTTACCAGGTAATAACAGTTACAACAATTATATATTTATAACTATAACAAATATGGAACACAATTTAAAGTGTCTGAGTGAGTAGGCACCGACTTCATTAACTATATGCCGCCTGTTAATGCTCCTTTCTTTAAAGTGAAAATTTTATTTTTAACTTTTTAGTTTATGTTTTTGAAGTCGGTTTTTTTTTTTTTTTTTTTTTTAATTATTTTATTTTTCAATTTTTAGTTGAACGCATCTGTAACTTATTTGTATTTAGTATAAATGGGGCTACTAAACGCGCTACTCTAATGAAACAGCACCGCGATTACGCAACGTAAATTCAGTGTCAAATTGACGAATCAGCATGCCTAGTAGGCAGTGGTATTCCTATGTAAAACTTCAATCTTAATTATTATTTTTGTGCGAACTGAACATTTTGGCATATTCAACCGTATGACGGAAGCTCAACAAAAGGTAACTGCTGTAAATCGTTGAGGAATTCCCCCGACTGTTTATGGTCTTCATCATCAGACCTGTAATGGCACTATAACTCATATGAGTGCAAAGTTCTCTTCAATAGAAATGAATTAAGTCCAAACACCAGGTAATTGCTGTAAATCGTTAAGGAGTTCCCTCGATTGTGTATGGTCTCCATCATCAGATCTGTAATGGTACTTATAACCCATATGGGTGCAAAGTTCTCATTAATAGAAATGAATGAAGTCCAAACACCAGGTAATTGCTGTAAATCGTTGAGAAGTTCCCTCGATTGTGTATGGTCTCCATCATCAGACCTGTAATGGCACTTATAATCCATATGGGTGCAAAGATCTCATCAATAGAAATGAATCAAGTCCAAACACCAGGTAATTGCTGCCAGTCGTTGAGGAGTTCCCTCGACTGTCTTTCAGCTCCATCATCAGATCGACTCCCGACCTTCATTAAATAGTACTAGTAGTAGTACTTTATCAAAATACTTAAAATACGATACTTTAAAATACGATTTTCGAAGGTTGCCCTCGATTTCTCTGGGATGCCATCATCAGATCCTGGTTTCCTTATCATGGTACCATTTCGGAGATATCTCCCTTTCACAAAAAAAAAAAAATCATCCAATTCGGTTCATAAACAACGAAGTTATCCCTGAACACACATAAAAAAAAAAAACATATACGGTCGAATTGAGTAACCTCCTTCTTTTTTGAAGTCGCTTAAAAAGAACTTTATAAGCTAGAAATAATGATTATTTAAATAAAAATTAAATAATTTTAAATTTAAATTTCAAAGGCAGTAATTAAATAATAAGTTGGTGTCATACAATAAAATGAAGCTATTATTAAGACCTTTAAAATGACATATGTCACAACTTGATACACCACTGGGTACGAAACCGCCCATTGTCTTTTATAATATTTTATGAATTGAATTAGTTTGAATTATTTTTTTTACCAAGGCGGAAAGCTATTAAACTTAAAATAAAAATCTTACACTATATATACAATGTACATAATATATACATTACCGAGTTGACCAACTAATAATTTTTTTATGATAAAAAAATTAAATTAAAACATATGTAAAAAGTGGTGACCTCTTGGAATGGTGTAATTATTTTAATTTTTATACGCTTTTATAAGTTCCACCTGTATGTTTTTTTGTATCTAATGGAATCTTTAAACGCGGTTGTCACCCACTTCCACTGAAGATATTGGGCTGAAATTCAGAATACATATGTAACTTTGATGACAATACACTAAAATGATAAACATAACTTGATGTTGCAGCCAGGATTGTTTCCTCATAAGGATACTCTTCACCGGTTAATAGCACGAACACGAAACTTTGTATGTAGGTTGGATTTCGATAGTTATCCATGATTTTCACTATAAACTGATGATGCACCACGATAATTTGTTTACAAGGGAACTCCTCAGTGGTTAGATTAGCACCGACATGAAGCTTTGTGTCGGTTTGTATCATTTCATCGTTTTATAGGTAATTGTGAGTCCACCTTTATGTTTGTAAATTTTAATGGAATGTAGTTTAAAAAATATTAAGACTAAACAAAGATAAAAAATAATATATTAAAAAAAAATTATAAATTACACTTTGATACGACTTTGATAGACAATCGAACTTTAAAAAAAAAATAAGTAGAAAAAAAATTGAAAATTAATGTTATTATGAAAAATCGTGGAGTGCAATGAAATATTTAAAACAACTGATATCGGGCACCCCACGTTTTGTCACAATAACATTATTTTTCCTCATTAAACACTTTATTCTTATTCTAAAAGTTATTTTCTCCTTTTTAGATCGATTTGGTATCAAAGCGCAAGTTTCTTAGTTTTTTTAAACTATCTGGGGGCACGGCCGTGCCCCCACCAAGTCGAGCAAAAAAGCGTCACGGCCGTACCATCCTTTTCTCGAAGCAATTCAGACCATTTTCGACCCCCTGTAACTTCGTTGTGGATAAAACTAGAAGACTGAAATTTTGAGTAACCATGCAAGCATATTATATAAGCATATTGCACGTTTTCATTCAATTTGAACCAGTATTTTTAAGAAATTATAACGGGTCAAATTTCTTAATTTTGTCACTCACTGACTCAACGATCATCAAAATTCTAAGGCACTTCTAGCAGACCTAGAAGCTTCAAATTTGGAATATAAGTAGTGTTTGGTGTATGAATTAAGGAAAAACTAAAAAATCTAGAAAAGACCGCAAAGAAAATTAAGCCCATACAGCCAAGTCTTCAGTTAAATTTTTCAATATTGGCTTTATTCGTAACGATGTTTTATTACGGCAGTTATTATTATATTAAACTGTAGCTGAAGCTCAAGAAGTAGTACCGGAAAAGAGAAAACGGAAGGCTACCTACAAAAATAAGAAAAGTTCATAAGTCCGGGAGAGGGCTTTAAGAAAATTCGTTGCTGGTAGATATACATATATACAATAAGTAGAAGGTACCGAAAAGGAAAAAAGTAGAACTGTCTACAAAATACAAAAAGAAATGAGATCCCATCAAAAACAATACTTGTCAAAAAAACCAAGTCTCGCAACTCAGTTGTTCTGCGGTAAAAAGTTGTGAGATCCATGTAATACCAAGTCGGTTATTAATTTATTCAGTCTCTACTTGTAAGTATGTAATGTTTTATATAAATATATTGAGACTTGGCCATCGCACTAAATAATTGTTAGTAGATAATAGCTTGTAGATAAAAAAATTTATCTACAAGCTATTATCTACTCATAATAGATATTCATCTATTATGAGTAGATGAATAATAAAATAAAATAAATTGCAGGAAGAAGACATTGAAGGTGATTTCGATCCGGAGGAACACGATCGTCGCATGAAAGCCATATTTGACCAGGAGTACTATGAAGATAATCCTGATATGGCAAAACCGGTGTTTCCAGACCTTGATGATGAATTAGAAATAGGTAATATAGTTTTTGACGTTTTAAGATTTTTCGAAAATCACAATATAATAGAAACATAATACTTACATAGAAAATTTTGTTACTGTAGAGGCATTATTTTTGATGTTTCAAATTCTTTTCAAAACTTGAGAATTTGAAAGGTACCAGTGTACGATTTTCGAAAATACTTATTTTTTTAAACGGTCAATTGTAGATTGAGATTTAGTGTTAGGATTCAGATTTGAATGTTGGGCTTGGATTGGATTCAGATTGAAATGATCTTATAAATATTGTTATAATTTTTAATAAAAATAATAATAAAAGATTGACTGATTAGCCGAGTTGCTAAAGACCCCAACTGCGGAGCTATGGGTCGAGTGTTCGATTCGCGCCCGGGACAAATATTTGTGAGCATGAATATGTCTATTTGTTCCATGTCTGGGTGTAAAATTATCTACATAAGTATATATTATAATAATCATTCAAGTATGTATACCAGTTGTCTAGTACCCATAATACAAGTTTTGCCAAGCTTTGGGACTTGACGGAGCTGTGTGGAATCTCCCAGGTATTATTATTATTTATTTTTGAAACTGAACCCAACAATAAAGGGCTCAATAATGAATTGAATGAAAACGTCTACACCCTGTGCTGAGACAATAGACAATATCAACCATAATTAGTTATTCGAAAAAAAAAACTCCGAATATTATTTTTAGTTACATTTTTTAATCATTTTTGTAACTTTTTTAATCACAATTTCATCATTTATATAAGTGTGATCACTTTAAAGATACAGCGTGCATAACATTTTATATACTAATGTAATTATTTGATTTTATAGAGAACTGGGAGAATTATGACGAAAAAGTTAATGGTGAAATAAAAAATGAAGATGGTCCGCATTGTGAGGATGAAGACTTTAATGTGAGTTAAAATGCATTGAAATTTACTTCAAATGTTTCTGTGTTATGAATAGAAGAGTAATTGTGCACTAGGTGGGGGTGATAATGAAGAGAATGTCATGATAGCCGAATGGTAGCGAGCTAACTTCTTGTTTAGGGGGCCATGGTTCAAATCCCAGGGCATGTACCAATGAGTCTTTTCTAACTTATGTATATAACTATCATTGACTGTGCCTCGGAAAGCACGTTAACCCGTCGGTCCCGGTTGCCATCAATAGATGGCAGTCGTTAAAATTCACCAACCCGCATGTGAGTAGCGTGGTGGATTAAGCTCCAAACCCCCTCAACCCGAAGAGAGGCCTAAGCCCCTGCAATGGGGAATGAATTAATGGTATGGTGTGGGCGAGTCACCGAGAGAATGTCACCTTCAGAATGAGACAAAAAAAAAAGAAAGTCAAGCAGCACAATGTATTCTTTACGCCGTACCAGGATAACATAATATGAAAGCAGATTTTAATTTAAAATAATTGAAATAACTAAAACTTACCAATTAAGCTTGGCCTTCTGTTAGGAACATTCGACTATAGCGGGAAAGCTAAACATTGAACGGTTTAGTAGATATTTCTTTTTCAACATTTGAATTATTACAAAAAGTCATATTACGTTTTAGTTCTATATGGCGACCGAATGTTTCGACTTTTTTTAATGACCTTTTTATTCTATTACATATTTTTCTTAACATAACAATTATAAGGATGGTATAAAACTGATTTTAAATCCTCAATTCACATAATATACGTATTTCACAAATAACTCGATCTGATAAAGTTAAATAAATCATGCTTTCATCTTGTATAGATGTTCATAACGATTCCCACCAGAAGCTTAAAGGAAAATTACTAACAAACTTTATATCGTAACAATCCAATTCTATTAGTAATATAGCTTATGTATAAATATTGTAACTGAATCTCATATGTATTGTAAGTTTGTTTTGTTGTAATTTTAATCTTAATTTGTGTCGTCTGGTTACTGTAAACGTTCTGTATACTTTTAACTGGCAAACATAAATATGTAACTTGTGCTTTTCTGGGATTTTTAAGAAAATGTTTTATATGTATAGCTGTAGTTGATATATTTATGTTGAAAAATTTATTTACCGTTATCTTTAAATTTTTTAAATTTAAATAAATTATTAATAATAAAATAAAAAAAAAACCTTAAATAAATAAAAATATTTAGTAGTAAAATAATAGAAGGATAATACATATTTTTTTCAGATTTTTGTATCGAATTTAATGGCCAAAAAAACTTATTTTAAAATGTGCATTTTGGGGGTCCGTCCATATCAGCCCATTGTGCCCCACTGCAGGGGCTTAGGTTTCTCCTCGGAGATGAGGAAGCTTGGCTTGGGTGAGATTGTGTGTAATTGAAGGTAGTTTTTCAATTATGACCTTTGACACAATGACATATGATCCAACATTCGGACGCACTTCTAAAATAGAGACAAATTCTGCCATAGATAGTAGATTTGATTTCTCCCCAGTGTCAGTTCATGACACACATAATAATAATAATACATGGGACATCCCACACAGCGCCATCTAGTCCCAAAGTAAGCAAGCATTATGCTTGTGTTATGGGTTACTAAACAACTTATATACTTAAATATTTTTTATTATATATACATATATGAATATTTTGCACACAGACACAGAACAAATAGACATGATCGTTGATGCACATAAATATTTGTCCCGGGCGAGAACCAAACCCGCTTCTCATGGCCCCGCAGTTAGGGTCTCTAACCACTGGGCCATTCGGTCCTCTGATTTGTTTTCATGTTTGAACTGTAGACTAGACTACTAGAGAGTAATTTAACAAATGAATTTTTTCAGATGGATGCAGATTATGATCCGAATGAAACCAGGAAAGGTTTAATGGAACATATCCAAGAGACGTTAGGAAAGAAACGTCGTAATCGTAAGAAGAAATCGCAACTGGCTGAACTGTTATCAACTGATAAACCTAAATACATGCCAACAAACGCAGAAAAATCTTATGCGGACTATATGGAAGAATACTATAAGATAGATTGTGAAGATGTAATAGGCGGAGATTTACCTACCAGATTTAAATATAGAGAAGTCGTACCGAACAGCTTTGGGCTTAGCATAGAAGAGGTGGGTAAGAACTCCTTTTTATCTGATCTGATGGGTAATATTATGTTTATCAGTTTATATATATTATGTATGTTTGTTTGTTTCCATAAAACGGTTTAGAGCGAAACGAGTGGGCCGATTTTGATAATTCTTCGACAGTCGACTTACTAAAAACTTTACATGAATCAAAAGTCAATATGGCTATAACCAGGTGTCATATGGTGACAGAGAAAAATATTAAATTCAATCAACTATGTCAAGTAGAGTATCATTGTAAAGTTTTTAAAAATCAACTTAAGGTTGATTGATAAACTTGTTTGATTAATTGACTTACTGTTATCAAACCATATTTTCCAGATTCTGCTAGCTGATGACAGAGATTTGAATAAATGGGTGTCTCTAAAGAAAACAGTCAAATACAGACCTGACCATGTTGAGAAGGGTGAAGTCAAAATTTACCAACAAAAAGCTCAAGATGTTGAGCTTAAGAAGAAAATTTTGCCAAGCCTATTTAATGAAGTGCCAGAGTAAGTATATCTAAACTAATATATAAATCTGAAAAGTTTGTATGATTGCATACGTTAATCTCAGGAACTGCTATTCCGAATTCAAAAATTCTTTTTTCGTGAAAGCCCGGTTAGTGAGGAAGTTATAGGCTATATCACACCACAATATAACTCAAAAGAGCTAATAACAATTTATGTATTGAGAACATCGACAGATGACACGGGAGCGGCAGCGCAGGAGATATGAAATAGTAATATGTAATCTTCTGACACAGGCACTACATGCTTAAAAGGAGTCTCCATTCACTATTTAAAGTTATGTAAAGTGTTTAAAATAAATAAAAGTTTATTAAAATTTAGTTTATTATAATCCAAATTTAACACGGGTGAAATCACGGGGCAGCTTAAGATAATAGGAACTGCTACGAAAATTATGTATTGACAATATTTATCTTACAGAGAACCACATTTGGTTGTGCCAACGGATAGTAAGAAAAAAAAGAAGAAAAGAAAAAAGAGTAAAACTAAAGAACAATCTGACGAAAAAATTAACAAAACTAATCCTGGGCAGAATTCAGGGGACAACACTAAAAAGAAGAACAAAAATAGAGAAGAGGACGAAAGTAAGATAAAAAATACGGAATTATTACATAAAATAGTGGAAGTTAATCCGGAACGGAATATAGATAACAGAAAAACAAAAAATAAAAAATGTAAAGAGCGAACCGGGGAGATTCTGGATAATGTAGAACAGAATGTTTTAGAAATTGATACAGTCATAAATGTCTTTGATAATACTAATATTAAAAAGAAAAAGAAGAAAGTAAAACAGCAAACAAAAGGATCGGACTGTATAAGTGAACACCTAAATGGTACCGTAAATAATAAAAAAGATGACGAAACAGCAGTCAATGATAATATTAAAAATAAGAAACGTATAAAATATAAAATCACAGGAGAAATGAACAGTTCTAAATCAAAGAGGAAAAAAATTGTGTCTGAAACCGAAATAAGTAACAGTATATTTGCTAAGAAAAAGAAGAATAAAAACAAAAATAATGACAACAATAAAAATAAAAAACAATCAAATGACACAGATGACAATCCACTTAGTAAACTGTCAGACGAAAGGTTAAAAGCTTATGGCTTGAACCCAAAAAAATACAGAAGTTTCTTGAAGTACAAAAAATTCTAATTGTACTTTGTGGTATTCTTTATATTGTAAATAACATAAATATGTAAGTACAAGAATATATAACTTCATATTTTGGTTTATTTGTCCTTTTTTTTTAAGTATTCCAAGTCCACATTTTAAATACCTATTTCTAATCCATCATCCTTTTCCCTTGCATATTTGATATGGTTTGATGTCACATTTCAGTCTAGGTTATGACATCCCTCTTAAGTATGTATGCATTATAATACATACTTGAAAGGACCAGCTTATTCGCCCACACACTTACTCAACAGCTCTTTGAGTACCTACAGCTCTTTTACAACATTAAAGCCGTATTCAGTGCGTAGCGGACAGTCCGCGAGTAAAGTAGTGCATGCGTCAGTCGCAGATGAATTCATTGTTCAGTTCCAAGCGAATCATGATCGAGCTCTAAACTACTACATTAGGAATAATAGGCGTCCGCGCGCGGACATCCACAAAGCGGCGCGAAGGGATTTTCATCCGCGACGCGTAAGCTCAACATTTAGGCTTGTATAGGCTTTTGACATCTTACCCTCCGTCGCGGATATCTGCGTCGTACTTAACACGGCCTATGGGATTCGGGCTATAAGCCCAGAACCCTAAATCATTAATAATAATAATATTCTTTATTATACACCAAAAGTCATTAGAAGAAGAATAAATAACATATCTCTTATAACTAAGTTTGGTACAATGGGCGGTCTTATCACTAAAAGCAATCTCTTCCAGACAACCTTTGGATGGATTGGTAGAAACTTGAGAAAATATAGTTATGATGTACTAACTGATAGAATAAATTAAGCTACCTAAATAAGATACATATATCTGTACCACAACAATATATATCAGAACAATACACAAATATGACACTTAAAACTTATAACATCTAAACATTGAAGATATACATACCACACAATCAGATAAGCTAAGAAGGGCATAATAAATGAATTTTCACCATTCCCTTGAATGCTAATTAGATATAGATTATGCGCGTCTTATAACTGTAGGGAGTTCATTCCACAGGCAAATCGCTTGCACAGTGAAACACTTATCAAAAAATGGAGGGGTGCCTAGGAATCTCCAGTCTCAAGTTGTCGGACGATCTCAGATGTCGTGACTGTGTCATGAAGGAACTTAAAACGTTCTTTGAGGGTTGAGGAGGGGAGGAGGGAGATAAAGGGGTTGCAGGATTATACGATATACTGTAAAGAAGCGATAAAATGTGAGCGTTCCGGCGAAGGCGAATCGGTAACCACTTAAGCTTATTGCGGAATTCAGAAACATGATCATATTTGCGTAATCCTAAAATGAATCAAATGCAAAAATTTTGGAGTCGCTCAAACTTATCAAGTTGTGACTTGGTAAGATCAGGATAGCTGACATCAGCATAGGCAAGTATAGGGAGAATCACGGATTGGACAAGCGCAGTTGTGGTGGAAGTTGGAAGGAAATTGCGCAGTCTCAAAGACCCCGCCGACGCAAAAATCCTAATCGACTTAGTTCCTGAATATGTGGACCGCAATAGAGATTTTTGTCTATCTGTATTCCTAGACTTTTGACAGAGTTGCTTATGGGTATAGTGACACCATCCAGCACAAATGGGACAATAAGCGACCAGTCAATTCTCGAGCTAAGTTTAGAGCTGCTAATAACAATGGCTTGGGTCTTCGCGGGATACTATATCATTGTACTATATGTATATGCCTACAATGACATACGGTGCCAAAACATGGACTCTCACGGCAGGACTGGTCCACAAATTGGTGCTCGGTTATTTGATTAATTAATTAATTAATACCAATATTGCAAAATCAATCATTAAAAAGATTATCATAAAAAAAAAAACAAGATGATAAAAACTTATGGCAAAACATTAATACATACGTATAATATATGCATAGTTATGAGTACTGAAAAATGGTACTCGCTTCAAAGTGCTGTAAAACCTTAACTATTGACTAAATTAAAAAATATTCCAAATAAAAGTTGTTCCTCAAAACACGATATACAAAAATGATCTGATATCATTTTTTCGTAAAATGATTAGAAAAAAAGTTATATCGAAAAATAG
The DNA here is from genome assembly GCA_949709985.1 of Luffia ferchaultella. Classification (NCBI taxonomy): domain Eukaryota; kingdom Metazoa; phylum Arthropoda; class Insecta; order Lepidoptera; family Psychidae; genus Luffia; species Luffia ferchaultella. The sequence continues at coordinate 19,434,636 of OX453255.1, read as the reverse complement.
AATTTTTTTTATCGAATTTCTGTACATTTTTACTCATAACTTTTTTTTAATTACTGGACCAAAGTTGTAGATAATTTAATTTGCAACAAAAAATGTTAACAATTTTTTTTTATGAGACCAATAGTTTACGAGATAAACCGTTGAAACCATTTCAACCCCTATTTCCAAGATGGCGGCCGTGGGACAAGGGTGGCAACCCCACAAACTTGGTTTTAACCTTACACTAACCCCCCCTACACATCTAAAAAATAAAATTGCGTCCTCTAAGAAACGCAAGGTAAGGCCTAAAAAATGTAACATTTCAGTGGATCAAACCGACAGTTCATCGGTTGAAAGCGCGCCAATTTAAACCGAAGTTCGGCCGAACTTCGGCTTCGGCATATGTTCAAACTGAACATTGGGCTGAAGCCGAACTTCGGCAGAAACCACATTCGGTGCATCTCTAGTAATTTGATCAAATCTTTTATACCTAGCTCAAGTTGGTTGGAAGCATTGATTATACCAATAATATAACTGGATGTGCTGTCCGCGTTCTAAAGCGCGCAGGAAGTCATCCAAAACACAATAAGTCTTCCAACCGGCTTTTAGTCGGTGTAATGGCTTAGCGCCGAGTAAACGTGCGCGATACTGACTTGTGTCGTAAAAATTTGTGAAATTACTCGTCAAAGACGCAAAAAATAGCTGAATATCGTATTTGCGGTAAGTAAACATTATAATTTAACATTAGTTTACCCCTACAGACGGCTATTTGATTATTTTTAATTTAATTTGAACATTATCACGATTTAAATTCTCGTCACATTCCCGTAAACAGTGCGACACGTCCGAACCGTAATAAATATATGCATCACTGACGCGCACAACAGAGCCGGGCCGCGGCCATATCAGCCGACGCTCGTTGCGGACGCTTTTATTTCACTTTTGTTTAGCGACGACAAATCCTTATTATTAAATTGTTAAATCAATGGTTGGAAGAAAAAAATTAAATGTTTCAGTGTTTTTGCAAAATCGTGAAATAACACTTAGATAAATGGTTAAAATCGGGAGACCGAGCTTCGCTCTGATTTTTTTGTGATCGTGTTTGCACAGTTAGACTTGCTTTGCTTTTAAGTATACTTATAGAACCCAAAAAACCGCGTAGAGGTCCTTCCAGCCGTTTCAGAAAAACATTGTATTTATCTATTGCAGCACTGCCTGGTGGCAACGACCGCAAACCTTATCTAAGAACATGCTCTTAGGTGATATCTATACACCGCCATACATCCTCACAACCGTTTTAAAGAAACATATCTATTGCAGTGCCCTCTGGTGGCGCACGTCTGGAAACTTTATCTGGAAACACGCTCTTGGGTGATATCAATATAAAACAAAAAACCGCGTAAAAATCCTCCCAGCGGTTTTGGAAAAACATATCTATTATAGCGCCCCCTGGTGGCCCATGACTGTAAACCGTATCTAAGAATTTGCTCTTAAAGGTATCAATTTATATAACGCTAAAACCGCGTCAAGATCCTCACAGCTGTTTTAAAGAAACATATCTATTGCAGCGCCCCATTGTGGCCCGTAACCGCAAACTTTATTTAAAAATATGCTCTTAGGTGATATCTATGTAACGCAAAAAACCACGTCAAGATCCTCCCAGCGGTTTCAAAGACACATATCTATTGCAGCACCCTACGTAGGTTCTGGACTGTGCACTCCCGAAACTGTATAATACAAAAATGAAACCTTTGCGTTACGCAAAAGGTTTACTTTGAATTGTAAGCCGCAAGGAGGCAAAATGAGTCGGTAGGAGATAGCTACCGAAGATTCCGTTTGTCCCTTTCTAACACTTGCCATTAGAAAAAATATTTCATCTAGTAAGTTCATTATCGATTTTTATATATATGAATACTCGTCTAATATCTATTTTCTGTGACATCTGGTTTTTGATATGTCTTGGTATTCGGATGAAAATAATATTTTTGAAAGTTCTTACGTTGCATTTTACAAATTTATAAAAATTTCCAGTTATATTTAAAAAGGATGTCTTAATTTATGGTTTTATACTGGCAACTAAAAAGAGAATTCGGGGAATTTTGACGTGTGTATTTTTTTTTTTTTTTTTTAATGGCAATTGTACTAAGTTTTGTACATTTGTGCCAGCGTCACGTCAAGAAAAAGGAAACGACTTTAATAACGAGCCAACGTAACAGTAAAGTGTTCTTACTTTATAAGGAAAAAATTAAAATAAGACAAAAAAGTAAATAAACATAATATGAACATATAAAGTGCATTTATTAGTGATAGTTAAAGTAAGATATTATTAATATTTACAGTTTTAAATTGTTATGAAAAATGAATGATGAAATAATAGAGAGGACATTTTTGGAAGAATAAGAAAGAAGTGTAGGAATATTGGTAGGGAAAGGAATATCTATAGCTAATAGTGAATTTAAAAAAGAGGTACGGTCATTTAAAGGACAAGAGAAAAAAATATGGTTTAAATCTCCATCGTCTAAGCCACATTCGCAAAGAGATGAATCTCTAATGTGCAATCTTGCTAAATGTACCGGAGTGCAACAGTGACCAAGTCTCATCCTACATATAGTTGACGTAGAGCGTTTGCTTAGTCTCCATTTGAAAAACCAGGGTTTGGCGGGGATAACAGGTTGAATTCGAAAGTAATAAAGACCCTTCGATATTCTGGTCACAGACCATTGGCGCGACCATGACTCCGTCAAATATTTTTGTGGCAGCATGAGTAGGTCGTGGGGATAATTAATGTAAGGTATTTTGTCTCCACACGAAATAGCCTCTTTGGCCACTTGATCTGCGCGTTCGTTACCTGTAATACCCGAATGACTTGGTATCCAACCCAGAATAACATCAAAGCCACTCGACAAGCATTGCGATAATGAAGATTTAATTTTTAATATTAATAGATTGTGAGTTTTCGATTTGAAAGGATTCGAAAGAAGTGATTGAAGGGCGCTGAGACTATCAGAGAGAATAAGAGAGTAACGAAGTTTAAATATTAAAACATATTTAACAGCTTCCAAGATGGCACGACACTCACCGGAAAAAACAGACGATTCAGGCGGACAACGTATTTTCTGAACAATGTTATACTGAGAGTGGAAAACCCCCACACCAACGCAGTCCAAATCAGATAATTTGGAAGCATCGGTATAGATAGTATTCCATCCTTGCCAATCACAATTCAAGATGCATTGAAACTGGGAATTCGCATTAGGATCGTCCTTCACGATACCAAAGGTTAAAATAATTTTGGGTTTAAATACAACAATATCATATGAATAATTAAATATAGGTAGACAACGCATATTGTGAGTAGGAGTTTCGATAGCCCTGTGTCTTTGAAAGCTGTTAAAAAGACACGGAGGGTTTTTAAACCTCCAGAATAAATTTGATTCAACGTGATTAGCAAGCGTTGGTAGCAGAGATATTAAGGGATGGTTAGAAAAACGCAAAGCACGGAAAAGGTAACGATCGGATAAGTATTGGCGACGGTAAGAAAGAGGAGGATCTACGCATTCTACTTGAAGCGCGTTTATAGGCGAAGATTTCATACATCCCGCTACTATTCGCAGGCCCTTGGCTTGAACTCTGTCCAGTTTACGAAGAGCAGACATATTTGCTGGTTCCAAAAGGAACGACCCATAATCCAAGTGGCTGCGGACAGTCGCGTTATAAAGGAGTTTAAGACAATAAGGGTGTGCGCCCCACCATGTTCCTGTGAGGCATCTCAAAATATTAATATTTTTTTCGGCCTTATTGACTACATAAGAACAGTGATCAACACCAGACAATTTGCTATCTAATATTAATCCTAAGAACTTGGCAGAGTTTTTAAAAGGAATCGTGATATCATTGTACCTCACGTCAACCGCTGGAATCCTACGTTTCCTAGAGAAAACAACGACAGAACTTTTTGAAGCAGACAATTCTAGACTATGAGCATCGAGCCATCGCTGCAAAGATTTTAAGGAACTAGTCAGCGAATAGACCGCTGTTTGAAGTGAGGGGTCAGAACAGTACAGTAGTAAATCATCAGTATATTGGAGAATTTTGCAAGGACCTAGGGATGAATCAAGGTCAGAGGTATAAAGGTTGTATAATAAAGGACTCAGAACTGACCCTTGAGGTAGGCCTCTCCAGACCAATCGAGACGCTTTAACCACTCCATCGACACGTAAGAGAATTTCTCTTTCAGAGAACAAATTAAAAATAAACTGAGTTAACCTCTCTGGGATCCTCAGCTCATGCAGTTTCTTCCTGAGAATTGGAAGCTGGACGTTATCGTAAGCTGAAGATATATCTAGAAAAGCTGCCGTAATTGATTCACCTTTAGAAAAAAAAATCGAATATCAGTTGTGAATATGCTTAGGCTGTCTATTGTACTTTTACCCTTTCTAAAACCAAACTGCGAATTAGAGAGAATCCCGCGACTCTCCGCAATCCACTCTAGTCGATTTTTAACAAGATGTTCAAGTATTTTCGCTAGGACAGAAGATAGCGCTATAGGGCAATAAGCTGAGGCATCCTCAGGATCTCTGCCTTTTTTAAGTATAGGAATTATTACTTGGGACTTCCAACTTTTAGGCACGATGCCGGAGTTAAAAACAAAATTAACAACGTCAAGATAATAAGAAAGAACTGAGTCAGAGTTTTTAACTAGGAATGAATACGGAATTCCATCGATACCAGGTGCAGAGTCCCTGACAGAAGAGAGAACAATTTTTAACTCATGAAAGGAAAAAGGAGCATCAAGAACATCGTTGAAAAGAGGAGCGGCAAAAACATGTGGCATTTCATTAACATTTGGGACAAAGGGAGGGGCTAATCTGTCCATTAACTGATCAACCCAATTCGAAGAATCAGGATAAGGGATTTTTTGATCACGGAAAGCCCCACGGAATTTTCTAATTTGTTTCCAGACAAGGCTGGAGGAGGCGTCGGGGGAAATAAATTCGCAGAATTTACGCCAACCATCCACTTTCTTTTTACGAAGTAGACGTCTAGACTTAGCTCTGACCCTCATAAAGTTTGTGTAATTTTCAGCAGTCATGACCCGGCAATACGTTTTTTCGGCTTCATTTCTCTCCTTAATACTCTCAGTACACTCTCTGTCCCACCAAGGCGGAGAGGGTGTTTTGCCCACGGAAGTATTCTTAAGTGGAAAAACTCTGTTAGCCACTGAAGTCATAGATTGTACTAAGGCATCAGAGCAGGTAGAAGCATCAGACTGTGACAAATGTGGCAAACTCATTATTCTGCTGTCAAGAAGCGCCGTAAAAATAGGCCAGTCAGCTTTATCCAAGTTGTATTTTAAGAGTGGAATTCTTTGAGGAGTGGGAGGGCGGATGAACGGGAGTTCAACGATGATAGGGAAGTGGTCACTACCATAAGAATGAGGAAGGACTTTCCAGAGTAGGAGAGATGCTAAATCAGTAGAGCAAAGTGTCAGGTCTAAAGCATTCGGGATTGTATTAGGTCTAGAACGACGAGTCGGTTCGCCACTGTTCAGAATACAAAGGTCTAATTTGTCTACCAAGTCTACCAACATTCTGCCAGCGATGTCAGTGGTCGAACATCCCCATATATGATGGTGGCAGTTAAAGTCTCCGAGTACGATGTAAGGTTTAGAAAATGTAGAAAGAATGGAATCTAATTCATTAAGAATCGAAGGGGAGGGGGAGGCAATGTATATAGATATGAAGGTAATGTCTTTAATCTTCGCAGCAACGACTTGAAGGCCATTGCTGTGAGGAGTGACAATAAGTGTGGAGAAAGGAACACCATCTTTGATGAATAAGGCGGAGCCGCCGAATCCATCTAGTCTGTCGTCTCTGAGACAAGTGAATCCGGAAATTTTGAAAGGAGAACCTGGTCTTAACCATGTCTCAGAGATAGCAGCAATGATGGGGGAGTATTTATTGAAGAGGAAAATAAGGTTTGACTTATCTCTTCTAATACTTTGGCTGTTCCATTGGACAACCAGGGCTGATGCAGCCATTTCTAGGAGATATAAGAGAGAACAAAACAGAAGCAACGTTGGACGGTGAGATATCTGAAGTTGGGGATAAAAGTTTCAGGAGTGACGAGAGAATTTCAACAAGCAATTGCTCGTTGCAAATATTTTCTGCAGGTTGGGAAGGATTTAAAGCGCAGCCGTTGGGGCTGGGGGAATAATTGTTAGAAATTATATTTTGATGAGCGAATTTGTCATAGCTTTTAGAAAGAGGAGCATGGGTACGGGGTTTAGTAAAAACAGTTTTTTTGTAAGAAGAGGAAGAGTGGGTAGATTGAGGGAAAACTTTGTTGAGAATATTAACTGGACCAGTAGCTGTAATATCTGCATAAGACCTGGACACAGAAGGTTGTGTTTTGGAGGCTTCCACATATGAAATGGAGTCTTCAGCCATACATTTTTTAATGCGAGCCTGTCTATCAAATTCAGGGCAAGATTTGTTTATAGAAAAGTGACGTCCCTTACAGTTAATGCAAAACGCATCATTCTGCGCCACTGAGCATTCCTCCCCCGAATGAGAATTTCCACATTTAAAGCATCTTGCTTTGGATCTACATTGTAATTTTGTGTGACCAAACCGACAGCAGTTAAAGCATTGAATTGTTGGGTAAGTGTAGAGCTCGACTGGCTAAGCATTATAACAGAGAAATACTTTTGCGGGAAGACTCTGTCCATCAAAAGTTAGCACTACCGTCTGGGATGGTTTCCATATAGAAGTACCCTCGGCTGTAACTTTATAATTTAATCTACGGGCTTTTAGAACTACTCCGCAGCCATCAGGTACAACAATATTCTCAATGATTTCATCCGGTAACCAATCATTGGGAACGCCTCTTACCAAACCTAAACGAGTTACGTTAAATGTTGGAATAAAGGCATGTAAATTTTTAAAAGTTAAAAGTTCATTAGTAACGAAAGAATTAGCAGCTAATGCATTTGAGAACGAGATGGTAATGCGATTTCTGCCAATACTTTTAACGCTTCCATTGATGACGTCTTTAACATTTGCATGTTTTAAAAATCGGCCAAAAGTGACGGGGTGAAGAGTACTACCAGAAGCAGGAGAAGATTCAACTTTTTGAACATGAACTACGAATGGACCTTTGTCATTCTCTCCGTAGGATGAGCGTCCAACTGCTGGACGAGGAGGGGTTGACAATTGACATGTGGTTGTTTGTAGTAAAGCCTTGATTACACGTACCGAGTAAACGAGAGAGACAGTGAAATTGTACTAGGCCGAGCCAGCAGCGACGTGCGAGTAGTGTTTACACGCATTTTAACTTTTGGAGGCGAGTCATTTCACTTTTGAAGCATGCTCACAACTTAAGCCTTGATTACACGTACCGAGTAAAATGGCGAGACAGTACTCTCGGCCGAGTGCTCGGTACGTCTAAACACATCACCGAGCGCTCGGCTGAGCACTCGGTGATGTGTTTAGACGTACCGAGCACTCGGCCGAGAGTAGTGTCTCGCCAATATACTCGGTGCGTGTAATCAAGGCTTTAAGGAGACGATGGAGAAAACGGTAGCGACGTGTGTATTGTCAAAGTCGAAGTTTTTGACGTCATATTACTAAGGTGACCATAATATTTTCTGAAGTTAGTAGGAAAAGAAGTTTTTTCAAAATGGCGCACGTAGAACAAGGTGGTTTCTGGCGATATTTTGTAAAAGCTCCATAATAACCGTACTACGCTGCCTATTTTTGTTATTGTTTATTAAAAATACGACCAGAATACTCGACTCTGGCGAAATTGCTTCAAATGCAGAGAACGCCATAACTAAGAAGAAGAAGTTAGTAGGAATTCTTTATGAAAATTTAAAAATATATATAAGAGGTTCAAAATATCCAGTTTTTTTTTGTAGTGCAAATTTAAAACTCTATGTTAAAAACAAAAATATTCTGATATAGTTACAAATATGTTTTAATTTATAAAATAGCTTAGTACTTACGCACAAAAATACCAATGGAGCATCTATTACACATGTACCCTGTGGGTTGACTGTACGCAGCGTGCTTATGGTGCTTTGCGTGTGCAATACAACAACGCGTTCAGGGTGTTGTTTGGGCTACCGCGCTACTGCAGGGCGTCTGCGATGTTTGCTGACAGACATATTGATGGCTTCGGAGCCCTAATTAGAAAGCGTTGCGCTTCAATGTGGGGCCGGCTGCGCGGGAGCACGAATAGCATCCTGAGCGTGTTGAGGGACAGGTGGGAATCGCCGATGATCTTGCGTTGGATGAAGCTGCACACTGTTATTGACACTGTGTAGCATCGGTGGGGCCATATTCCACACCTGCTCTGATTTTCTAGACATAAGGCCAATGTATATTAGGTACTAACAATAAATATAAGGTTTTTTTTTGTGTTACTAATATCTATGGTCTGAAATAAAGTTTTTACTAATTTTTTTTTAATATTAAAAAATGGTTAAAAAGTGTTGTATAAGATACTGTGGAAGAGAATCAGTGGGTGGTTATTGCAAATTTTTTTCACAGGTAACTTCAAATATAGTATAAAAAAACTTATGCACTTGCACCTGCGCTCAAGTGCAAGATATTTTAGTCCCAGAAATACTGTTTCGGAAGCTTGAGTATTTTAAATTAGTTTTTATCCGCCGGATCAATGGAGATTTTTGGGATTGTGGGGTTTTTTTTGGAAAGGAAAGAAGCGGGTCACCTGTACAAAGTTATATTTTTAGGTTCCCACGTTCGCATAAGGCAGTAAAGCGTGACAAAATTTATGAGTAATATATTTTAAACATTGCTATTAAAAATTCCCAATCTTCTGTGCAGGGCATTTAGACACAATCCTTTTAACGAGATATTTCCTAAGTGCTGGATCCTGGGAGCCCGGGCGTGTAAAAATACGTAACTGTCGTGCTTGGCTTCTTACTCATGTGGGACTTAACTACTTTGTAAATAGAGACGGTCAGCAATCTAATTATTAATCACAATCTAGGTACCTCTATTTCTGTAATCAAACCGCAGATTTGTATTCAAAGCGGTATTATATATAAGGGGAGCCTGTCGCAAATTTATTAAGGTCATTAAGGTATCTATCCTTGAAGCTTTGATTTTTAAGAGTTCTAACTACTTGACAATTTAATCTGGTGGTGATAATCCTCCGCCGACGGATCATATTTAAATACGTGTTGCCACTTTTAGTGACTTGCTTTCTTGAACTGTTTTGAAACATTAAAAAAATTTTCTTATAATAATAGAAGATAGCTTAGATACTATATACAAAAACTTAAGGTGAACCAAAATCATAAGTTTGATCACAGTTATTGATTTCTGATTCTTTTCTGGATTTCGCACTTGACTTGACTTAATGCACTTTTTGATAACTTTGTGATAAATTTTTGTTGTTGGTATGGTTACGAAATCACGTAATTCGTAACACGTAATTTGTTGTCATTTGACAGTTTTTTAAGGTGTCGGCAATGTGATTTAAAAAATTTTCTCTTATCCTTTTCTTTCTACAATCTTCAAAAATCTTTTTTTACGTGGCCATTTTTTCAATTACACACCTCCGCTATTTAGATATTTGTTATCTTTTCTCGTTTATTTGTTCTTTTTAAGTAAACTTGTTATTATAGAGCACCCGCAACAAAATTCAAGATGAGAGAAGAAAAAAAAATTATTGTCACCCTAGAAGGAAAAAGACAAAGGGACTTCGACCTTGCTATTTCATCTCCACGTTTTGCAAAGTCGAGTGCACTGTCCTGGACCTAGTATTACGTGCATGCGACGAATAGTTATTTATTCCTCGGTTTCCTCATTATAAAATCTAAATTCACCATAGTACTTTTCTCAGTGTAGCGGTACAATATTGTATGCTAACCACACAGAAGAGGTGTCGACTGTCGAAAGAGTAAGATAGGCACCCGGTTACTTCTTTTTCGCACTTTCTTTATTACCAGTATACGTATGACCATGCTGATGTTAAAGAGATGACATTCCAGTTGTACGTAATAGAGACGTAGTACTTATAAGTTCCATGTTTACATCCATTTTACATCATAGATAATATTTTTCACGCCGCAGTTGAAATCGAATATTTTCATTACGTTACTGGTGTTTTAAAAGGTTTTAAGTTTTCGAGATTGGCAACTCTGTAGCTTCTGATCTGACGTGATCTGCGTGGATCTGACGTGATCTGCGTGGATCTGACGTTTCCGGCTCCTCCCTCTCCTTTACGTTCGTTCGTTTTGGTTTTATATTTCTTTTCCTGTTTGTGTCGGCGAGCTTTATTTTAACAGGTAATTAATTAGATTTATCACATATATTTTAGTGAAATATTATCACACCCTTCATCAGTACACATTATTATTTCTCAAAAGTTATTAACTAGTATAAATTTTATCTTTCGGTCCTATGATGTATCATGATTAGTTTTTGCCTCTCAACCTTTACGCGGATCTAGTTCAACTCCAACTTGTGGTCTTTGCTACGATTTGAATGTTAACTATTTACCTGAGAATTAGAGCTGACACTGATTCTATATTTAAGTAAAAAATTCTAAGCTAGTTTGCAAGACATGGTATATTTTATAACTATACAATAATACTTGCAAGTTCTCGTGGCATTTAGGTTAGTTAGATACCACATGTGCATCACTTTATCGAATTCTGGGTTCTATTCTCTGACCCTTAAGTAGAAATTAGTTTTAACTAAATGAATTTTCCATCATTATTAACATAAACAGTTCAAAATAATTTATTTGGCGTATTTACAATAGTTTTACTTCATTGAATGATTTATAGCGACTACTTAATAAAAATGTTTTAAATATTTAAGCTCGCCAAAATGGTGAACAACCGAGTGCCATCGGTGTTCTCAAAGACCTATGTCACACCGCGTCGTCCATTTGAGAAGGCGCGTCTTGATCAAGAGTTAAAGATCATTGGTGAATATGGCCTTAGAAACAAGCGAGAAGTATGGAGAGTCAAGTACACGCTGGCTCGTATCCGTAAAGCTGCCCGTGAACTACTCACACTCGAAGAGAAGGATCCCAAGAGGCTGTTTGAAGGTAGAACAGAATTATTATAAATTGTATATAGCCAAATTGTGAATAGTACTTCTATGTTTCTACAGACCGCAGCTAGGACAGTTTTTTTTTTAAATTATAGGCTTAGTGTAAAAAAACAAAACATCTCATTTTATCCGATGCCATACATCAACATACATTTGAATGTATAATGTTTGATGACCCCCACACATAGCTGTGCAGAATTTTACACTTGAACATATTTACAATTCGCTTGCACTCGTTTTGCAGACCAACCAACTGACCTACCAACCTCACCGAAACAAACTTTGTGAACTTGATTCATTTGAGCTGACAATGTCTATTTCAAATATTATATTGATAGTGCCATCGTGAAAAGTAGCTGTAAAAAATGTATTGAAAATACTTTCTCTTTATTTTATCCACACCGTTCTTGAAATGATGAAAAAACACTGGCATCTCTTGTCTGAATAACATGTGGTGATAATACTAAAAAAAAATCTGATATTTATTTCATATTTTGACATTACAGTGGAGTACAGTAAACAAATAAATATACAGAAATACCATTCCAGGTAATGCGCTACTCCGCCGTCTCGTCAGAATCGGGGTATTGGATGAGAAGCAAATGAAACTTGATTATGTGTTGGGTCTCAAGATTGAAGATTTCTTGGAGCGTCGTCTGCAGACACAAGTCTTCAAAGCGGGTTTAGCAAAATCCATTCATCATGCCAGAATTTTAATTAGGCAACGCCACATCCGGTAAGAATTTTTCGCTACAGACTTAATATTAGAGGTTATTCATAAAACAGTAATAATAGTAATACATGAGACTTCCCACACAGCACCATCTAGTCCCAAAGTAAGCAAGTATTATGCTTGAGTTATGGGTTACTAGACAACTGATATACACTGATATACATACTTAAATATTCTTTATAATATATACATATATAAATATTTGTTCCGGGTGGGAATCAAACCCATTACCTTTGGCTCCGCAGTTAAGGTTTCTAAATACTTAGCCATTCTGTCAGTTGTAACAGTACAGGGCTAAATAATTGTCCATGTATATTATAATTTCAATTGATTTTGAAATATCAAGTTGTAATTATACTGGGTGTTCGGCTGAACATAGTTCAAACTTGTAGAGCACTTCGAGCTTATCAAACTGAACAAGAAGTTTCAAGTGAGCAGATGGCGCAAACTTGCGGTTACCGAGAAAAACATGTTAAAAGTTTTAATCTTTTATTTTTTAACTTTTTGTTTAGTTCTGTAAGCTTTACATGCTTTATTAGTTTGGACTTTAGCCGAACACCACCTGTTTCCAATGTACACCAGCTATAATCGGAAACAGGTTCTCAATTATTTTCATTTATTCAGTAACTATTTAGTCTTCCAAGGATATAATATAATAATCAAATTATTATTGCATCGCATTGAAGATTTAGCAGATAGTAATTCTTAGAGTAACTTTAATTTTTAGTGCTGCAGTAATTTTATATCACTGACAATATTAGTATAATAATGATGAAATCAATACAGGTAGCGCAGAACCCTCGGAGCTGCCATTTTGACTTTTATTCAATAAAGACCACTTGAATTCCAATTTTGTTGGATTCAATGTCTTGAAATTTTAAATGCTCAAATGAGTGTTGTTGAGGTAATGTGTCATAGATACGTTATTTATTTAGTTATTTTTTACTTTATATTAATAAAATGGTAAAAGGACCATATTTGTGCACGAATCATACAAAAATCAATGTCTTTTGAACTAAATTTCAAACTCCTTTACACACTTGCTTTATCCTTCTAATTTTATTTAGAGACTACCTTTCTGGCTCCGCTCACGTGGACTAGACAGTTGTATCAGGTCTTTTTTGGGATAAAAAGGAGCATATGTCACTCTTCAGTTTATAAACTATATCTATGCAAAAAATGATAGCGATTCTGGTACAACTGTAGTATGCTAGTGAAGTCTTGGCGAAAAGCTAGTTTGAAAACAAAATATAGCCCATGTTACTCGCTGATAATGTAGCTTTTCATAAGTGAAAGAATTTTAAAATCAGTTAAGTATATAGTTTTTGAGTTTATCCGTAACAAAAAAATTAAATCAATCCTCTTTATGATATTATACATTGGCTGTCGAGAGTTTACGTTCCTGACAGGTCATAATCGGCATAGTAATCGGATGGTTGATGTGAATTTGTACCGTCGCGTCGGACGATTCCCGTTTTCAAATATTATCGTTTACATGCACAAATGGCACAAAATTAAATTAAAAATTATATTATTATCAAACATAATGTTATAGCTATAAATCTCATGTGTCAGGAATGCAAACTCTCGACGGCCTATGTATAGTAAGTATAGATAATCTATAATGTATTAAACATTGTATAAATAAAAATTTTCAAAACTTACTTATGAAATACTTATCCTAGAGGGATCAGGCAATGTTGGATAAAAATTGATAAAAATCACAGTTCAACTATATAGCTTGTGTCAACTACTGCTGTTCTTAGAAAAGAAGAAAAATATTCTTTGCTGATGATGTCGTGGGTGGAAGCTAGTGCTTAAAAAAAGTTTCATAACTTCAATATCCTATAAACATTGCTGTACATACTATTTCACAATAAAATATATGTAAATTGTATGCATATTGTAATTACTGTCTTTTCACTAGAGAATTTATTTAAAAAAATGTATTCATAAAATGTGTCATTGGGATAAAAAAAATTATAGGCATTATTTTTTCACAGCGTACGTAAGCAAGTTGTGAACATCCCATCTTTCATTGTCCGATTGGACTCAGGCAAGCACATTGACTTCTCGCTGAAATCTCCATTTGGTGGTGGCCGTCCGGGTCGTGTCAAGAGGAAGAACCTCCGTAAGGGACAGTCTGGTGGTGCGGCTCATGATGAAGAAGAGGATTAGACGGCTGTTATAATACATGATTGAAAACATTAATTAATTTTATTTCATTGCCCTTGTCTTTGAGTTGAGTATTTCGAAATTGATCTTTTTCAAATTATATAGATATCTGACTAATTCATACACAATTGATCAATATTTAATGATAAATTGATTAAGTATCAATCAATTATGGTACTTCACAACTTTAATGTGACAAATAGTGCATAGATGTTCATGGGTAACAAAATGGCTCATGCAAGATCATTGTGCATTTATTTTCAAAAATCATAAAAATATTGCAGGAAATTTAAGAAAACTTTTACAAAGAATTCTCTTGTGTGCTGCTTTAAACTTCTGAAGCACTAACAGAAAAAAAGACTCAAATAAAATTTGGACAAAAATCTGAGTCATATTGGACTTTTTAGGGGTTAAGGATGTTTTCACAAATTAACTTTATTGGTGTAAATGGACGAATCCATTTTGATATATATGCCACGCTTTTGTATTAATGTTTATAATTTTTCAATCACTTTTTTATGAATATTTTTTTTAAATATATTATATAATAAACTGAACAAACCAAAATTTTTCCAATGCTGCTAGAGTCTAGCTCTCGTAATCTCTTAAAATCCTTTGAATAAATTGCTATGTACCTGGTAGCGCGATAATATGACAAAACATCGCTAGTCGGCGCGCAATCAGCACGTGAGAGAGATAGCTAATATTACTTTTCGCTCTCTGCGTCACTTGTGGTACAAGAGGTGCGGTTTCAAGTATATGTCAAAGCTAGTTAGACTTTTATTTAAGCTCAGCCTTATACTATTTTATTATGTGGCCCGCAGTAGAATTTCAGGCGATAAATACGGCCCTTGAAAAAAAAAGATTGAGGAACCCTGAGCTAGACCTACAATAGGCCATCATTTTTAGGGTACCGACCGACGGGCACCCTAATACTAAGCCTCAGAAACGCTCTGTCCGTGTGAACCGTGTAATCGGTAGACACATGAAATTTTCAGTGTCCATTACTATGGCCGCTTTAACAAATTAAAATAAAAAATTAGACATGTGGCCCCATACAAGGGACATATTTATTTATTTTTTTAAGTTTTTGGTGATTGCGAGATCATTGCTTACACTTAAAATTTTCATCATGTATTACTATGGCCGCTATAATAATAAAAATAAAATTAAGGAAACCCATACAAGAAACATTTTTCTTTTGTTCTGCTATTGTTAACGATAATATTTATTTTTCTAGATCAATAGTATTTAAAAGTTTTGGGAAGTACCTTTCATGTTGTGGTTGATTAAAGATTAGTCTACATTACAAAATCTTATTATTGCATGCATAAGTAGAAGAACATAAGTTGAGGATAAGTCACCTACTATCAACTAAATCAATAGTGCCACCTTTTGTAATCTACAGGAAAACAATATAAATAACAAAAGTAACATTTCACGAAATATGTAATCTTGTATATTTCGAACAGTATTGTGTCAAAACTACCATAAAAAATATCAAATGTCGAAATAAACACAAATGAACGACTCACGTACCGAGGTAGGTCTAATCTAAGCAGTTACAAACACCCAAAGCGTCTGGAACTCATGACACTGACAGCTAAATCATGTGAATGATTTTGGCATAAAGGTATATATACTAGCGTAAGAGAGGAACACAGTGTGCGAATGACATCCAGCTCTTTGCGGAAATCCTACATGCGAGAAAGAAATGCAAGAAAATCTGACATAAAACCTCTTTGAACACATTTAGTCTTCATTACTCACTTGTCAAAATAAGGTCCAGCTTTGTTTTCTATTTTGTGTTATAATCGTTTTGAATTCTACAAAAATTAATTCTTGTGATAAAAATGGTGTAGTGTCCAGTTTTAAATTGCACTGTAACATATGTTAATAATCCAAATAAAGAGACATTTCACCGGTAAGTACTGCCAATAACATATTGTTATCTTAATGCTTATTTTTATAAAAAGCGATCCTAAATTTACTTGGTTATACATGAGTAGTATACGGTAAATACTTTATTTTGTAAATAATTTGTTATTTTAAACAATTATGTGTACGATACAAAAATATTGTGTAAAATTACAATCAAACAATGAAGCATAGGGATTGCACAAAATGTATCGATATGTCGATATTTTCAAATATAAATATTTTGTAAATTTGATATTACCTAATTGCACCTGTTCCACTGGAATGATGTCGTTAACTGTTTTTAAACATATTGTGAGGTTTATTTAGCCTGGCAGCACATTGTAAGGGAAAGTATGACATCTATACATATATACTACACATAGGGTATATATGTAAATACAAAATTTTTTCAAATGAAAATATAAGATATATACACAATTAATTTTAATCGTTATTTATTTATGATTTAAAATTTGATGCTCTATTTAATTTTAATCGTTATTTATTTATGATTTAAAGTCTGACGTTCTATCTGTTCTCTGATTATGAACGTCGTAAATAATTAAACTTTGAATGACAAAACTACTGTATACAATAGTTTAACCTCATTTTCCTCCAAGAAACTGCGGTGTTAAAAAATGCTTCCTGATAATGACGACTATTTCATAATATCCAGGTTTCCTGTAAACACGGTTAGCATAGAACAATGGAAAAAATGTTAAATAGAACAGGTGGGACTACTCGAAACCATTCTTTGGTTTGCAGTAGACATTTTACGGATAACTGTTTTGTCTAACTAAATCACCGACGACTTTTGAAGAAAGGATCTATACCTACTGAATTTGTGCCGTTAGGGGTTTCTTTTTTTTCATATGTGCTTACTAAGTATATTAAGTAATATACTAATAATACTTAATATCTAAAGTCAGAGCATTTATGCCAACTGTAATTTCTGTACAGGTCAATCTGAAGACCAAGCGATCGGTGTCAGCGTACGTTTACCGGGATATATCACCAGGACCTTCAACTTTAGAGCCTAAACCTTTATTTCAGCACTAATATAAAATGGATTTGAAGAATAAGTCCATCACAGTGAAAATATCAATTTTAGGCAAATTATCACTTTGTCTTTTACAAAAACTTGTTCCTTTATATTCAAATAAAACTTAATTACCTATTACATAAAGAAACAAAAGATATTATAGACTAGTCCAAGGCATCCAAGGCATAATTTGTGGTGCAGTGAGACGACGCGACACTCAATCGAGTAGACAATGTGACGTCATGGGCAGTAAGAAGCCACCAGTCAAACCGCACGAAAATACATAATAATAATAACGTGCACATTACAACGTCGTGGCCCCAAACTAAGCATTAGCTTGTGTTTTGGGTACCAAGCGAAGACACCACATACATATAACAACCAAGACCCGGTACCCGTATCGATATTCATCATATAAATACTGACCCGACCTAGGATTCGAACCCGGGACCTCCAGCTTCGTAGGCAGGGTCGCTACCCACTAGGCTAAGCGGTCGTCAAATTAATAAATATCAATAATTTATTTCTCAGTCATTTATTGACGAATTTAAAAAAAACTTTCACTGTTTTATTAGTTTTGGTTTATCTTTCAATTCTATCGAGTTAAATTGTATATTTTGAACATCATGAACTTCTCTATTGTAAATGTTTTTGTTTTGTACATTCTCATTTTTTTTGTTTACAAAGAGTTAAAATTTTGTTGTTATGCGTTGCAACGTGACGTATTGTAATTAAAAATAAAAATCGTTTATTTATATTGTTTTATTTATTACTTGGCTTGTATTCAACTAAATATTAAAATTTCCATAATGATGTTAACGCTTTCTTTACTTCTGCAAATTTTTTATTATCAACTGTTAACAAATAAAAAATATTTATTGGAGTAAAGGAAATGGTATTTGAATTGACTGATTGATGATTTGTCATTTTAAAAAACTGAAAGTTAGGAAAAGTAACTCAAAACAAAAATTATGTAGTATAGCAGATTCAAAATAATAAATAGGATTGCCGATTTCGACTCATAAGTCGAAATTACCGCGATATCATAATATCGCGGTAATTTCAACGACACATTATCATGAAAGTACTACGTGCCATCGATAATATAAAAAACACCCATGCACATCACTAAAACTGGCTCAACCACATGTGAATTTTGCACACATACTCATTTCCGTTTCGGTCATGCGATGTTTAGATGTCAGTTGGTCTCCTACGCTAGTATATATATGTCTATGGATTTTGGCGATATTTTTCTGTCTGGGACGTAAAAAACTTAGAATGTCGTTTGTGGTTGTTATTTGATGCAAATGAAACACCCATAGATCTGATTTTAGTATCCAACAGATCATAGATAGAAACAGATGGTACACTGCGGGACGTACAATACCTACCTATGACAAACAATCGGCCTAGTACAGCATTACAATAATACGGACAAATTACCACGACACTTATTTGAGATCATGTTTGTGTAATGTAGTGTGGAAAAGAAATTACAAAAGTAATGTACAAATTCAAAATCCATTCATATTTAGAACGTCCTATGACTGACCTGCTGACGTAGCAAGAATTCAAAATTTTCATAAATCAATGATTTATTTAAATCATCGACATTGTGTAATGAGGTCGCCGCGCCGTTTGGACTTGGGTATAAACGGTCATTACCCTTGCACAAAAATAGCAACAAAAAAGAAACTTTGAAACGCAAAGACACGTGGAAGGTAAAAGTGATGCTATCGCTATTGGTCTCGCAAGACGACAATGGGGATTGGCGCGGGGCAGCAGACAGCGGAAAAAAGATCGAATTCTTCAGGAATTTCTAGCCAGGGCCTCATGTTAATTCGTCCATAGTATGTAGGTACATCTATTCCATTTCATTTATTTTGCTAACGTTTGGCCCATGACAATATTTTTTTCAATACATTTGTTATTAATATGGTCCTTATGACATCGAAACTTGGATTATCATCATCAGCCCATGTCTCTCCACTGCAGGGTATAGGCCTCTCCCAAGGCTCGCCACCACACAGTCCTCCGCCTTTCATATTCAACTGGGTACCCCCGGTATGGTGCTTCAGGTCATCTGTCCACCTGGCCTGGGAAACTTGGATATAGTAATGTTGTATTTTACGGACTTAAGCCCTTTTACTTTACACCATTCACAAACGAGCGTTTTGTTTGTAGCGCATGCGTAAACCGCGAAAGGCAGTAGATATAGCTCCCGCCATCATTACTTTTGAAGTACCTATACCTACATAATTTTATTCGAAAATGTATTAAAAACACACTTCGAGATTGAAAATGATGATGTATGATGCTCGTACTCAGTAGGTAAGCTGGCTTTTATAGTCATCGGTCTATTATACTTAGGGACGAGGCGAATTAGATCGTTATGTTGTATGTTACGGACTAGGCCCTTTTCTTTACACCAAACACAAACGAGCGTTTTGTTTGTAACGATGTAACGCATGCATAAATCGTGTTAAACAGCCGCTCCCGCCATTAATAGGTAGGTACATTAAAAGTATCTAATTTTTATCGCAAATATTAGGTTGGGGAAAAAGTCTTTTTGCGTATAGCTTGTGTATACTTTTATGAAAATATCGTTGGCTATATTAGTTGAGCAATAAAGGATTATGATTATCTGGCTGTTTTGATACCATTAAAAAGGTTACATTTTAAAAAATTTAGTAAAATATTGTTTCCCGCCGGTTTTCATTTGTTTTTCTCGGTGTCAAAATGAGTGAATCCAGTGGTGAATCTAATGAAGAAATTCGATACATTTTAAAATTTTATTATAAAAAGGAAAAATGAAACGCAAGCCGCGAATTTTTTTTTTGTGACGTTTATGATCCTAATGCGGTGTCAGTAAGAGTAGCACAAAGTTGGTTTAAACGTTTTCAAGCCGGGAATTTTGAAATCAAAGATGCACTTTGCTGAGGTCGCTCTGTTACGGCTAAAATGGACGCCATTTTTGAAAAAGTGGAGCGAATCGGTATATCAGTAGTTACGACATAGCTGAAGATCTGGGAATTGACCACAAAACAGTTTTGACCCGTTTGAAAAAAGCTCGATATTTGGGTGCCACATGAGCTTACTGAAAGAAACCTAGTGAACTGTGTACTCATTTGCGACTCTTTAAAAGACGTAGGTGGGTACGGCTTTCCAAAACTACCACCCTAGACGTGTTAATAATAATTTAGGGGGTGAAAGGACGAGGACAGAAAACCAACTTTCAGAATTTTCAGGAATGCGGAAATGTAAAAAAAACCAAAAATAAAAACTGAAAACTACGTACTCGTTACCACCGACATGAATTTGCTCTTTGTATTGACATAATCAAAGGATCGACTATTGAAGGAGGGAATAGACTTCAACATTAAAATAAATTGAAAACAGTAAATACGTTAGGAATTTCCTAACCTAACTTTAGTAACAATTGAAAATTCGATTTGCATGGCGCTAGGCGGCCGCTGCCGCGGCACGCTCGATTCGCTCGCTCGCCTCGCGCGTTTTTTATATTCGTAGTGGGTTGGAACAGTAGTCGGAGTGCCCATATATTCGGTATTATTGCATATTTTTTTAAACTAATCTAACCTACCTATGGTAACCTACGAAATGGCGAGAAAGCAACCTACCTTAACCGAATTTTTTTTAAACATTCTTTTATGTAGGTACTAAATCTAAATAGTTGAGACTTATTCGAAGAGTGACAGGCCATTTGGTATTAGTTTCAAGTGTTTTGAGTTTAAGGGTTATTAAAAATGTCTTAGTAGCAGGTATGTATTACTCATTTTTAATTTCGCCTTCGTACCGCATTTTTTAGGTAAAGGACATTTGACGACCGCTTAGCCTAGTGGGTAGCGACCCTGCCTACGAAGTTGGAGGTCCCGGGTTCGAATCCCAGGTCGGGTCAGTATTTATATGATGAATATTGATACTGGCACCGGGTCTTGGTTGTTATATGTATGTGGTGTCTTCCCTAGGTACCCAAAATACAAGCTAATGCTTAGTTTGGGGTCTAGACGTCGTTGTCATGTATTCGTTATTATTATTATTATTTATTTCTCGAAAATTCACTACGAATTTGGGTAGGTACCTATTAAATCTGTTAAAATAAGTTTTATTTCACTTCGTAACCTATCTAATATTGCTTTATTGCTTAAATTTGTTAAATAAGACAGTAAAATAAAAAATAGGTAATTATGACACGAAATTGGTAACATTACCTTCTCATTTCTTTCTCGATTGTATTAGTTATACCTAGTTCGCCTCAAACTTTATGGCGGATCGGAAATAACGCTATAAGCGTGCTTGCGCAGGTACAGTCTTATACATCTCGCTCCACCTAAAACTGGTTACTGCGATGCGACTTGTGCCTATGTTCACATCTACCATAAAGTTTGATTGGAACTGTACTACCGTTAATCAAGCTTTGAAACATATTTGAAACCGTGTCATATATTTAAAATAAATGGCAACAATATTTTGTAGGTAAAGTTGCCAAAGGTTGGAACTAGTTAGAACTGGTTGGGTTGGAACGTCGTTTTCATACAAATGATGAGGAAACCAGACCTGCCAAAAATTATAAACTTTATAAATAAAATATTCCGTAGCACAAATTATGTTTTTATTGCTAAATGATTATAAAATCATCTCTATTTAATAATTTCGAAATTAAATTTTATCTGGGTTTAGACGGAATCGGGGGCC
This sequence comes from Luffia ferchaultella, assembly GCA_949709985.1. NCBI lineage: Eukaryota > Metazoa > Arthropoda > Insecta > Lepidoptera > Psychidae > Luffia > Luffia ferchaultella. The sequence goes on along the minus strand of OX453255.1, from coordinate 19,412,978 downwards.
CGCTTTGTCAGAGTGCAGGTTTTTTTATTTTCTTTTCAATTATCCTACGAGGTATTCCAAACTGTTTTTCCCCGTCTTATGAAGTCTTTTGGTCTTTCACCATTCTTATGGCGAGAGGGACAACATTTCGTTAGAATAATTGTATCGGACAAGTTGAAAAATGATGAAAAATAAAAGTTCTATTTTTTTAACGTCATGTGTTCTATTTACGTTACTGAATCAGATAAAAAATGTGTGCAGTGATTAAAAAAAAAAATCCTGTATAGCGTGTATGACAACCCTAGCCACAGATATAGATGCAAAGTTGCCTCATTCTACGGTAATGAAACCGAACCGTTTTTGAAGAGATTGATAACTGGTGATGAAAAGTGGATCAAGTACGATAAGAACGTGCGAAAAAGATCGTGGTCAAAGGTTGATCAGGCTTCACAGACTCCCAAAACCCGGGCTAACTCGCAATAAGGTGTGGTTATTGTTCATTATGAGCTTTTACCCCCGAGAACCATCGATTCGGATCTCTACTGCGAACTGATGAGATTAAAGCAAGAAATTGAGAGAAAGTCGCCGGAATTAATCAATAGAAAAGGTGTGGTCTTTCATCACGATAACGCTAGACCTCACACATTTTTAGTCACTTAGAAAAAATTAAGAGAGTTTGGCTGGTAGGTGTTAATGCATCCGCCATATAGCCCTGACTTTGCACTTTCAGATTTCTACCTGTTTCGGTCTCTTCAGAATTCTTTAGACAGTATCAGGTTAACATCAAGCGAGGACTGCCAAAACTACTTGTCGCGTTTATTTTGATCAGAAGTCCCAAAATTTCTACAGCAACAGAATCATGTCTCTACCTACAAAATGGCAGACAATCATCGAAGAAACTGGCACATATATATTGTAATTAAATGTAAATAAGCTTTGAAAAAAAATGTCTTGAGTTTTCATATAAAATGCCAAGAAACTTTTTTCCCGATTCAAAATATTGAAAAACGTTGTGCCTATAAACACCTCGACTATAATGTTGGTTGGTTTTCCATACAAATAAAATAATATCCAGCTTACCTTACTTGCATCATAATGTACCCTATTTCTATGAATGTACTTTTGAATATATGAACTTTTTTTCTTTACATACCAAATACACAGCGCGGCCAAGCGATTGGGCTATAAAGGTAAATTACTATAGGTACCTATATATAATGTATCAAAATTTATTTAAATTTTTAAATGTAAGAAACTGCAAAAATGGAATTTTTAAATGTCTAAACTAGAAAATAAACAGACTACTATAAAAAAATAATCTTCCTGCATTTCTATGGCATCAGTGTCTGTCGATACTTCGATAGGATATGGTCAATTGTATAGATCAAATCTATTTCATAAAACATTGTGTCTTAAGTTAAAGAAAGGCTATAAATCTAACATTAGACGACCGCTTAGCTTAGTGGATAGCGACCCTGCATACGAAGTTGGGGGTCCTGGGTTCGAATCCCAAGTCGGGTCAGTATTTATATTATGATATTGATACTGGTACCGGGTCTTGGTTGTTACGTATATGTGGTGTCTTCGCTTGGTACCCAAAACACAAGCTAATGCTTAGTTTGGGGTCTAGACAATGTTGTGATGTATACATTATTATTATTAGTCAAAATAAATAAAAAATAATAATTTTATGAAATAGAACTTATAATTTTGTAATGTCACCAATGACTATAGTTTTAACAATATACTATTTAACAAGCACTAATAAAATAAAAGCAATATTAAATTTAATTATTATTAAAAACTAAAAATACTAAACTGAATTCAATTCAAATGCATAGTTTAGTATGAATTAGGACTATACAACGTCCGTCAAGAGTTTGCGTTCTTAACACATGAGATTTATAGCTATAACATCATGTTTGTAGTGAGTTCACATAATGATATAATTTTTAATTTCATTTTGTGTCATTTGTGCATGTAAACGATAATATTTGAAAACGGGAATCGTCCGACACAACAGTACAAATTCACATCAACCATCCGATTACTATGCCAATTATGACCTGTCAGGAACGAGAACTCTCGACGGCCGATGTATAATATAAAAAGGAATAATTTAATTTTTTTGTTACGGATAAACTCAAAAACTATATACTTAACTGATTTTAAAATTCTTTCACTAATAAAAAGCTACATTATCAGCGAGTAACATGGGCTATATTTTGTTTTCAAACTAACTTTTCGCCCATGGCTTCACTAGCGTACTACACAGTTGTACCAGGATCCCTCTCATTTTTTGCATCATCCTATTACTATGCCGATTACGACCTATCAGGAAAGCCAACTATCGACTGCTGATGTATAGTATTAAATCCATAGATTTTTTAAGTGTACAAAAATAAGGTTTGGTGTGAAGTATGTGTATTGATATAAAAATTGCTATTAA